>CM071855.1:21438164-21744075 GCA_036507275.1 Sicyos edulis | reverse complement strand
TTTTAATTTGAAGGGTTCGTTTTGCCTAATGAATGTTTACTTTGTTTTTAATGTTTTCCACTCTTATATTTGAAAAGTTATACAAACCAGAGCCCTAATCTTGGGTCCTTTTATGCTTTTCACTTGCATCTTTGAGTAAAGATCTAGGTTTAGCCGATTTTCAGTCGGGTCTTTACAAAATAAGCGATTCTGGCTGAACATACATATCAACATCAATCACACATAACCTAGCATGATACTACGAACTTAAAGCAGAATCTCAAGCATGCTTTGGAAGAACAATCCTAGCATGGCACTAACATGTACAAGCAGAGCAAACATGCTAGCAAGAATGCAATCACAAGCTTGTCCTATCCACTAATCATGTTCATACAAGTAAACATGCATATAAGGCACAATCAAGAAAGCATCGCGGAGGTCCACATAACCACGGTAAGAAATCCTTACACAGAAGCGAGAAGAAATAACTTTCACAATCAAATAATGACCCTCGAGCTTTAAAGCGAAACCGAGCAACCTAAGCATTTGTAAGAGCCCTAACCCAAAACACGGTCCTAAACCTAGGTTCTCACCAAAGATGCAAGTTAAATACTTCATCAAGCGGCTTAGTGCTCATATTTGAAAACCTTTCAAAACATTTAAAAAGCGGGGACACTTAAAACATAAACAACAACCTTCATTTAAGCAAAGCCAACAAAGTAAAACAAGCTGGCGGTGTTTATAAAATCATACGATACAATTTAAACAACTTTTAAAAACGTCCCCTAGGACTCTTGTCAAAATCTACATCTTTGAACAAATTATGCAAACAATAAAAGACAGTCTAGCGGCGGCTCCATGATCAATCGGCTCCCTCCGCTAGCCGTCCGGTCTTTGTCCCAAGTTACGGTGGAAAACCACGAGAAATAAGGGTGAGTATAAACATACTCGGTAAGAATCTGGCATAGGAATTTGTCGATACATCAATCGGTGGCACCTAGTATACATGCAAGCGATTACCAACACGAGATCATAGCTCAACGAGCTTACAAGGCGAGAATCTGGAATCCTCGGAAGTCTCCTTCTTAGGCCTAATGATTGGCTCTCATAACCAATCCGGGACATCTCAGAAGGTCTTTCTCCCTCGGCCAATTGATCGGCTCAAAAACCGATCCCAAAGATGTCCAGACACCTCGAGGTCTTTCTACCTCGACCATATGATCGACTCAAAACCAATCCCAAGCCTGGTGTCCTCAAGGGCCTCTTACCTCGCTAACAAACTGGACTATCGGAGAGTACCCGAAGTCGGCTCTAATTGGAAAGGCTGGTGTACTCACGAACATTGGCGGGGAGTGTAAAGACCCGACCCAAAAGGGCTCTAAATGGCCTTTACCCCAATGCATGTATTGAAAATAGAAGACATTATGAAAAACACATTTCGGATTCCAAGTAAAAGCAGAAACATTCAACAACCAAAACATACATTTCTAAAAAGCATACTACGATGAGATTTATTTAAACCATTAAAACAATCCACAAGTACAAATATCTTGGAATCCATAAAACGTAAGAAAACATCACGGGCTCTGTGCCCGTCTACATGCATTCAGGAAATAACAAAAAGTCAAGAGTCATGATAAAATAAAATAGTCGAGAGATGATGCAACGTAGGATTCCATGATCACGGCTTCCCTTCACCATCCTGTCTCGCCTTGATTACTGTGGAAAACCACGGAATAAGGGTGAGTAACGATTATTACCAGTAAGAATCTGAAGCAGGAGGTACAATACGATATACATGATCATCTAGAAGAATGTATGCAAGCTATGAGTACAAACACAGGCGGAGCACATAGCTAAGTCCACACTTGGACCTCGGATGCCAACTCGGGGGTCTTAGTCAGGAAATACCACAACACACTAAAGCGCGCTATACGGGAACAAGTCGGCCTCGGCTGTCTCATGTCGTCGAAAGGTGCAGCGGCTCAAGATCCCGAGAGCTCTCGATCGGTATTTGTAATGAGCGTAAAGCGCGCACCGCATGCTCACTGCAAACTGCATGGGAGTGCGGGTCTAGTGGCAAGTGCCCGAGTTCGATCCACCATGCCTAACTAAATCTGCCGGATCGGTGTCATCGCGACATAGGGTGTGAGACACGGACACGTGAACTATGTCGGCTGTACCACGCTTTGAGGCTAAGAAACCGGTCGTGGTAGGCTTACACGAAGCGGTCCTTGCCCTAACAGTGGCAATCAAGAGACTACGGCCGAACACTGGCGAGGGCGTGCATTTCGCCGAGGACGAGGCAATGCCAAGTCATCATCCCGACCGTTGGGGCAATTAACGATTTGCCACCTCACCCAAGATTGCGGGGCCACCGTTAGGGTTAGCTAAACCCTAACGGGATCGAGAGCGAGTACCATCTCGTGCGTCCACTGTCGGGGATGCAAGTTACGTTATGCATCCGGCCGGATGATGCTACCTACGAACTCTAAACCATAGCAATAATAACAATTCAATCAATGCGGTCAATACGTGCTCAACGGATACAAGGAACCTAGCATGATACTACGAAGCAGAACAGATATCGAACATGCGAGAATGGAATAACCTAGCATGGGCTAACATGAGAAACAATACAAGAGTTCATGCCGATCGAGAATTGTAAGCGAGCACCTAGGGCTAAACATGCTAGTAATCATACGAGTGCATACAAAACAACAATCACAAATATACCGCAGGCCACACAACTCCGGTAAGAAATCCTTACCTTGGTGGGGGAGGCTTCTACACAAATCCTAAGCTGCCGGAACAATCCCGAGCTAGCGGCGGGAACCTAGCAAACCAATAATGTCGGCATCTACAACGTCTAAACAACAAAAAGAACGGCCAAGCTCGGCTCAAAGGGAACTCCGCGCGCGCGGCGACCACGAGCTTGGAGGCTGGCGGCAAGTAACCGGCACGGCAGTGGTGGCGCCGTGTAACGACCAGGTTTTCTTCCGGTCTTCCGGTATGCCCTAGGGGTAATTTGGTAATTTGGTCGGGCCGTCATAGTCGTTTGTGTCTTTTCGGCTACTAAAATTATTGGATGGTTTTTGTAGGTTTTGGAGGGTTTGTGGTTTGGTTTGAGCAAGGTTTGTTGCAAAAGTAAAAATAAAGGAAATTGTCTTTGCAGTAGGGTTTGAACCAAGGGTCTCTGGGAAGCTTGTAGAGATGTGTGCCAATTGAGCCATTAGGTGCTCTTGTTGCTCTTTACGCATCACATCTTAGTTAACCTTGGATTTTTGGAGTTTTGGTGCATTTGGTTAAATGAAATAGAATTAGGTTATTTCATCTTATTCTCCAAAAACACCTCTTGGCGCCCAAGCTCTCCATCTCCATAGCCTTGCAGGAGTTCTTCATCCTTGCATCTCCTTGGGTTCGATCATCATCATTAGGGTAAGTCTTCGTCTTCTTCATCTTCTCATTTGGGTGTTTGTTGGCGAATGTAAGAAAAAGGGGTGTGTGTGTGTGTGTGTGTTGTGCGGCCCGGCCGAGAGGAAGCGACCATCATCCTCGGCCCGGCTCGCGCGCCCAGATCGGTCGAGAGCGCCACATCGCACGCCCGATCGGTCGAGAGCGCCGCCGTCGCCACGCCCCAGATCGGTCGAGCGAGCCAGCCTGCGCCACGCCCGGAGACTGTCCCAGCGGCCTCGCCGTTCGCGCGCGTGATCGCCCGATCGCTCGCACGCCCGGAGAGTCTCGCTGGCGCCAGCGCCCATCCGCATCCGCGCGTCGCTCGCCGCGCCCGCGCCCGTGTCCGCTTGCGCCGCGCGCGCGCGCGTCGCGTCAGACGCGCGCGCCGCGCGCGTCGCCGCGCTTGCCGTGCGGCCGCGCGGCGGTAGCGATGTCCGTCTGCCGTGCCGGTAGCGCGGCCGGTAGCGTGTCCTGCCGTGCCCGGTAGCAGCCAGCGCCCGACCTTGCCGAGCGGCTTGCGGTGACCCCAAGCTCGTGTCGTCGCGCCGCGCGTGAGTTCCCGAGCCGAGCTTAACTGTTCTATTGTTGTTTAGATATTTTAGATCACTGATTATTGTTGGTTTGCTAGGTTCAGCTCGCTAGCTCGGGATTGTTCCATGACTTAGGATTTGTGTGTAGAAGTCTTCCGACCAAGGTAAGGATTTCTTCACAGGGGTTGTGTGGACCTGCGGTATATTTGTGATTGTTGTTTTGTATGCTGTGTATGATTACTAGCATGTTTATCTCTAGGTGCTCTGTTCGAATTCTGTTGGCATGATCTCTTGTATTGTTTCTCATGTTAGCCCATGCTAGGTTGTTCTGTTCTAGCATGTTCGATATCTGTTCTTGCTTCGTAGTATCATGCTAGGTTCTTTGTATCGATGAGCACGTATTGGGTGCATTGATTGAATCGTTATTATTGTTAAGGTTTAGAATTCGGAGTAGATAGCATCATCAAGGCCCGATGCATAAAGTATCTTGCATCTATGGCAAGGGCGATTGAGGCAGATTCTCCGTCCTTGGACCCGTGAGGGATTAGCTATCCCAGCCGGTAGGCCACGCAATCTTGGGTGAGGTGGTAGTCTAAGCGATGCCCCAATGGTCGGGATGATGACTTGGCAATGCCTAGTCCCGGCGGCAAACACGTCCGGCGTGTTAGCGGTAGCCCTTGATTGCCACACGATAAGGTAAGGGGCGGCTTCTGGTGTAAGCCTACCATGACCGTTCCTTAGCCTCGGTGCGGTGAGTGCGGTGACATAGTTCACGTGTCAGTCTCACACCCCTATGTCGGTGACACCGATCGAGAGATTTAGTTAGGCGTGGTATCCGGATATGGGCGGCTTGCCACTAGACCCGGCACCCCATGATGCTGTAGAAGCACGCGGTGCATCCTTACGCTCATTACAGCGCCGGCCGGAGAGCTCCTCGGGATCTTGAGCGGTGCACCTTTACGTATCGGCAGTAGGCGGCCGAGGCGGGACTTGTTCCGTATAGTGCGTTTAGTGTGTTGTGGTATTTTCGGACTAAGACCACGAGATGGCATCAGAGGTCCAAGTGTGGACTTAAGCTATGTGCTGCATTACGTGTTTTGTATTCATAGCTTGCATACACTCATCTAGATGACCATGTGCATCGTATTGTACCCGGTTGGGGATTCTTACTGAGTAATTCGTTACTCACCCTTACTTATCTTTCAGGTAACCATGGCGCGAGGCAGGATGGCTGAAGGAGGAGCTGTGATCATGGGAACCTGCTGTCGTCTCTGATCTTTTATTTCTATGACTCTTGTCTTCTATTTTTCCCCTGAATGCATGTAGTCGGGCACGGAGCCCTAGGATGTTTTCTGAATGTTTTGTGGATTCCCGCTTTATTGAATTTGAGGATGTTTCAAATGTTTTAATAAATCTCTGATCAGAGTATGCTTTTAGAAATGTATGTTTTGGTTGTTGAATGTTTCTGTTTTTAATTGGGAATCCAAAAACCTATCTGCATATTGTTCTTTACTTTGAATGCATGCATTGGGGTAAAGACCTATTTAGAGCCCTTTTGGGTCGGGGTCTTTCTGATTGGTATCGAGCTCGAGTCATAGATCTACGTAGGAAGTGACCTTTTATTTGTAGGTCGTTTTTCCATGATCATCGACACTCAAGCGATCATCGAGTGCGCCTAGGTTTACTATTTGTTGTTGAAAAAGGGTTAAGAATTTACAATACACTGTCATCTTGTGTATGCCTTGTGTAGTGTTGTGGAGCGGAGGCAGCGAGTTACGACTCGTTGTTGGTTTGGGCTTAGTGAGCCATCATGCCAACTTTCCGCGATCGCGGCGAGTTTGTTTAGCGGCTTGTTGAGGTATCGGATAGATTCGGATGCCACAGGACATCGTTCGAGAGGGAAGCGAGCTTAGACTCCGTTGGCCATTTGTGGCCCGATTCTTTCGCTTTTCCCTAGTGAGAGGGTGGTGGTGCCGTGTAGATCGCCGATATGTTGATCGCACCCGAGGAGGAGCAGGCGCTTGGCATGTCCGACCGAGGGAGTTGGACCAGATCGTGTTGATGTTGAGGGCGCGCCCGGTTGTTAGGCCCGCATGCGATTTGGCCCCGGCGATTGAGTTGCCTAGAGGAGGGGTAGAGGCTAGCGGCGCCTCGAGCGAGACTCCTTGGCGAGTGTGCTCCGGCCATGAGAGATTTGATGGCGAGTCTTTAGCTATCGAGAGCGGAGACCAGGCCGCGATTTGTAGTGCGTAGTGAGGAGTCCGGAGCACAGATAGCCCGGTGTGAGTTTGTTTGACATTTTCCCCGGTAGCTCTTGTAGCCGGAGGTTCCGGGAGGGCATGATCGTGAGTTTATTCGAGATCGGTTTGTTGGCGATGATGGAGAGCGCCCGGGTTGGCAAATGGATGCCCAGTAGAGCTCGATGTTTTAGTAAGTCCCTCTGCTAGTAGTAAAGTAGTTGGCGGTTTGAGTTTAGCATCCGTGTGTGGGATGCCCTTTGATTCAGAGGCCGAGGTGTGCCGTTAGTTCTGTCTTTATTTGGTTCATCGGATGGTGGTGGAAGTCCCTTGTGAGAGGTGGACTAGCGAGTCTCCACCGATCGCCCGATTGTTTGGCAAGTTGCCGTGTTAGTGGCTTGAGGCGGATGAAGGGTCACCTTTGCCCCTGCGAGCTGCTTTTGTTGTTTAACGACCCGGCTTCCTCGAGATGTGGATTTGGTAGTAGTAGCACTTGAGGTGCGTTGGTTGGTGTGCCACTTTGGCACTAAATGCAGTTCGAGCTTGAGTTTTGCTTGGCATAGCAGATGGTTCTATGCCGTTCGGAGTTCAGCGTACTCCTTTAGCCTTGGATCTGTTTATGGCGATTGCACCCGTTTAGGTCGTGCGTGAGGGCTGGTTCGGTGGTAGTCGATGGACTACAAGCGAAAGGATGCTCGAGAGGAGGCGGAGTCTCTTCCGGTGTTTACGGAGGTTGAGTAAGTCGGCGGAGGTTGCGGTTGGTAAATGTTGGTGCGCGTGAGTCTCGCGCTAGTGTTAAGGCCAAGAGATTTTCTTTGTGGTTGGTAGTGCGGTCAACTACCTTCGAGGGCCTAATCGAGGAGAGTTGAGCATCGTATATGCGAGTTTGGTCAGTGAGAGAGGATCACGAGTTGGATGCTCATGAGATGAAATTTGGATGCCTATGAGGCGAGATGAGTGATGCCTTGCGAGAGAGGTTTTGGATGCCTTAGGGGTAAGCACCCTTGGTTGAGGCTTGGTACAAAGTAAGTTTGGTTTGGCATGATTATGCTTTGGTAGAGCAAGGTTGCCTCGGCCAGTATCGTGTGGAGATGGAACTTTTGGTGTTCCTTGGGTATTTGTATCTCTGCCGAGGAGCTAGTGTTGCTTTTTGGGAAGAGCGCTTGTTAGTCTTGGATCTCTAAAGGAAGGTTGAGAGTTGTGCACACAAGTGTGTTTGTGTGGGTTCGTTAAAGTGGCGAGAGTTTGAGATCCATGTAGGGTTTGCTTTGGGGATCTAGTGCTCGGTTCTGGAGAAGTTGGACTCTAGATGGATGTTGTAAGGCTTTGGTTGAGGTGGTAAGGATACCGTGCTCGTGGTATCAAGTTGTTGCTTAGGCAAGATTTGTTAAGTTGGACCTAAGCTTGGTTGGTGGATCTTTTGTTGATCGTTGGTTGGAGTTGGTTGGAAACCGAACAAAGCGATGGTAGCTAAGCCGCGTGGTTTACGATCGGCATGGTGAGAGAGTTGTTCGGATCCTTCCTTGGATAGGAGTTATGTTGTGGTTAATGTCGAGTAGGAAGATGGCGCGTGCATGTAGCGTTTGGTCCCCAAGGTTCCCAAGGTGTTGGAGTTGGCCGGCATGGTTGGGATCTTGGCAATTGGAGTTGTTTGTTGAGCGGTTATGCATTAGATCGTATGCCATAGTGTGTGTGTCGAGGTTGCCGAAGAACCCTAGGTTGTGGAGAGCCTCTCGAGCTCGGTCGAGGCCCGGCTAGTGAGTTTTGATTGGCTAGTTTGGAGGCGTGTAGTTTGTAGCCTCGGTGGAGTTCTTGGTGATCTTGGTAGACTAGCAAGCTAGTGTTTATTTGGAGTAAAGTCGGAGTGGTTTCGGTGTGGTGGCAAGTTGATGCTTGGTGTTGACCAAGGTGTGGATTGGAGTTGTTAGAGTTTAGTTTTGCTCGTGAGGCGAGTGGTTTGTACCATGTTGGTTGTTTTTCTGTTTCCGGGATGTTGAGTTGCCCCGTTTGGCATTTGGAGGTTGATGCGAGATGGACCCTTGTTGCGCCCCGTGAGATTAGATGTTGTTGCTCACGGTGGAGCAAGGCGGTGGCGTATGTGGAGTTCTCTGTCCGTTGGTTGTGCGCTTGTAAGAGCCGTTTCCTTCGGGAGTTGTCGGAGTTACTCCTTGGTCTTGGAGTTAATGGTGGAGCGCTAGCTTGAAGGAAAAGTTTGTTGGTTTGCTTGGAAGTAGTCGTTTGTCGATTAAGCGGATTCTTGGATGGTGTTCTAGATTTGCGATAAAGGTTGTTACGCCTCTTGTGAGTGTTTGGCCAAGATTTGGTTCGTTTGTTGTTTTGAGAGCTAGTTCGGTTCTAGGCGGGGCGTTGCCCTAAGGTCTTGTT
The DNA here is from genome assembly GCA_036507275.1 of Sicyos edulis. NCBI lineage: Eukaryota > Viridiplantae > Streptophyta > Magnoliopsida > Cucurbitales > Cucurbitaceae > Sicyos > Sicyos edulis. The sequence continues at coordinate 21,735,488 of CM071855.1, read as the reverse complement.
CCTAGTCGGTAAGTTTTGGGAGTTGACCCCTCCTCGTGATTGAACAAGTCTTTGTTTGTTTCAGTTTGGTGGTCAGATTGGTTGAGTTTTCTCTTGGGTGTTGCTTCCAAGAGAGTTGGTTCTTGTAGCCTTGGGTTTGAGCAAGTCGTGAGCGTGTGTGGAGTTCGTTGCCCATACAGGTTTGCTTTGGCGGGAAGTCGTTTCCGTTTGGCGGAGTCGACTTAGCCTGAGTTGTGTAGTCGATCGAGTAGCGCGCGTGATCAGCCCAATGAGAGGGTCCACTGCTTTGTGTTGTTAGCAAACAAGAGTTGTTTGTTCCGCAAGGGGCGGAGGCCACCCAGATAAGAGTTGAGTTATTACGGCAAGTTGTTGGTTCTTTTGGGGATTGAAGATTTCCTTTCCCTCTAGCCTCTCTGTGGTGGTTGAGTTGCTCCTTGGATGCCCGACCTCGAGTGATAGCTTGCGAGGTAGTCTTGCGGATTCGTGTGGCCCGGGATCCGTAAGCTTTGAGGTTGTCGTTATCCGTTTTCCTTGTGAGGTTTTGGGAGTGGAGCTTACGATTGGAAGATGAGTTAGGCTTAGGCTTAAAGGGAAGTCCTTTGAGTAGCGATTGGATTTTAAGAGTTGAGTAGTAGCTTGGAGGCGGCGTTGCTCGTTATAAGTTTAGGTTGAGTTCTATTTGAGCAAGCCCTTCTCGGCTTTGTTCCTAGTTGTTGTGAGTTCCCGGTTGGCGTTAGTAGAGCGCGTTTGATTGAGTTAGCACAGAGGTGCCGTGGCATTAGTTGGTAAGTTTGTTGAAATTTTGTTTTCCTCGAGGTGTTGTGTCATGAGATAGTTGCGTGATGGTTTAGTCCTTGCTTCCAGAGTTTTCCTTGAGAGGAATGTTGGATGTTCCTTGCACAGCGATTTTCTCCTTAAGATGGTTGCTTAAGTGTTGTGGTCGTGTTCTAGTTGGAGAAGTTTGTCTTTTGGATCGATCGCGATTGGTGGTTCGTTTGTATCTCGTTAAGAAATTTGTAGTCAAGGTTTGAGGTTTGTTGGTCTTTTGTGAAGTAAGAGTAGGCCGTTTAGTTTTGGAATCTGGAAGGTTCGAGTTGTTTGCTTGATTTGTTGTAGGGTTGAGTTTGTTTGTTGACAATTTGTGCCACAGTGTTTTTATGTATCGATGTTGAGGCGGCATGTGCCTAGGACCCATTGTTCATTGTGGACTTTGAGCCCTTGCGGTGATTGAGGTTTGGGCTTGAGGAAAAGCCGGTGAGGATCCTTGCCTTTGAGACCAAGGCGTTGCGTAATCGCGAGATTCGTTTAGTAAAGGTTGATGGAAGAATCGGGGTTACGAGGAAGCCACTTGGGAGCGGGAAGAGCGAGATGAGGTTGCATTACCCACAGTTTTTTTACTGTCTTAAGGACTTTCGAGGGCGAAAGTCATAAAAAGGAGGAATATTGTAACGACCCGAGTTTTCTTCCCGGTCTTCCAGGTATGCCCTAGGGGTAATTTGGTAATTTAGTCGGGCCGTCATGGTCGTTTGTGTCTTTTCCGGCTACTAAAATTATTGGATGGTTTTGTAGGTTTTGGAGGTTTGTGGTTTGGTTTGAGCAAGGTTTGTTGCAAAAGTAAAAATAAAGGAAATTGTCTTTGCAGTGGGGTTTGAACCGGGTCTCTGGGAAGCTTGTAGAGATGTGTGCCAATTGAGCCATTAGGTGCTCTTGTTGCTCTTTTCGCATCACATCTTAGTTAACCTTGGATTTTTGGAGTTTTGGTGCATTTGGTTAAATGAAATAGAATTAGGTTATTTCATCTTATTCTCCAAAAACACCTCTTGGCGCCCAAGCTCTCCATCTCCATAGCCTTGCCTTAGAGTTCTTCATCCTTGCATCTCCTTGGGTTCGATCATCATCATTAGGGTAAGTCTTCGTCTTCTTCATCTTCTCATTTGGGTGTTTGTTGGCGAATGTAAGAAAAAGGGGTGTGTGTGTGTGTGTGTGTTGTGCGACCCGGTAGAGAGGAGCGACCATCATCCTCGGCCCGGCTACGCCACGCCCGGATCGGTCGAGCCGGCCACATCGCACGCCCGGATCGGTCGAGCAGCCACCTGTCGCACGCCCGGTCGGTCGAGCGAGCCTGCGCACGCCCGGACACATCAGCGGCCTCGCGCCGTTCGCCCAGCGAAGAATCGCCCGTCGCTCGCCGCGCCCGAGAGGTCTCGCCGGCGCCAGCGCCATCCGGCCGATCGCTCGCGCACGCCCTCGCCGTGTCCGCTTGCCGAGCGTTGCTTGCCCGCGCGCCGCCGTCGAGCGCTTCGCCCGCGCGCGCGTGTCACGCTTGCCGTGCGGTAGCGCGCCCGGTAGCGTGTCCGTGCGTGCCGTGCGGTAGCGCAACCGGTAGCGTGTCCTGCCGTGCCCGGTAGCGCGCCGGCGCCCGACCTTGCCGAGCGACTTGCCGGTGACCCCAAGCTCGTGTCGTCGCGCGCGTGAGTTCCCGAGCCGAGCTTGCTGTTCTATTGTTGTTTAGATATTTTAGATCACGATTATTGTTGGTTTGCTAGGTTCCGCTCGCTAGCTCGGGATTGTTCATGACTTAGGATTTGTGTGTAGAAGTCTTCCGACCAAGGTAAGGATTTCTTACAGGGGTTGTGTGGACCTGCGGTATATTTGTGATTGTTGTTTTGTATGCTGTGTATGATTACTAGCATGTTTATCTCTAGGTGCTCTGTTGCAATTCTGTGGCATGATCTCTTGTATTGTTTCTCATGTTAGCCCATGCTAGGTTGTTCCATTCTAGCATGTTCGATATCTATTCTTGCTTCGTAGTATCATGCTAGGTTCTTTGTATCGATGAGCACGTATTGGGTGCATTGATTGAATCGTTATTATTGTTAAGGTTTAGAATTCGGGTAGATAGCATCATCGGGCCCGATGCATAAAGTATCTTGCATCTATGGCAAGGGCGATTGAGGCGATTCTCGATCCTTGGACCCCGTGAGGGATTAGCTATCCCAACCGGTAGGCCCCGCAATCTTGGGTGAGGGTGGTAGTCTAAGCGATGCCCCAATGGTCGGGATGATGACTTGGCAATGCCTAGTCCCGGCGGCCGGCACGTCCTCGGCGTGTTGGCGGCAAGAGCCCTTGATTGCCACGATAAGGTAAGGGCGGCTTCTGGTGTAAGCCTACCATGACCGTTCCTTAGCCTCAGTGCGGTGGTACAGTGACATAGTTCACGTGTCCAGTCTCACACCCCTATGTCGGTGACACCGATCCGAGAGATTTAGTTAGGCGTGGTATCCGGATATGGGCGGCTTGCCACTAGACCGGCACCCCATAGTGCAGCCAGAAGCACGCGGTGCATCCTTACGCTCATTCTGGTAGCGGCCGGAGAGCTCCTCGGGATCTTGAGCGAGTGCACCTTTCGTATCGGCAAGTAGGCGGTGAGGCGGGACTTGTTCCCGTATAGTGCGTTTAGTGTGTTGTGGTATTTTTCGGACTAAGACCACGAGATGGCATCCGAGGTCCAGTGTGGACTTAAGCTATGTGCTCACATTACGTGTTTGTATTCATAGCTTGCATACACTCATCTAGATGACCATGTGCATCGTATTGTACCCGGTTGGGGATTCTTCTTGAGTAATTCGTTACTCACCCTTACTTATCTTTCGGGTAACCATGGCGCGAGGCGAGGATGGGTGAAGGAGGAGCTGTGATCATGGGAACTGCGCTTTGTCGTCTACGATCTTTTATTTCTATGACTCTTGTCTTCTATTTTTCCCTGAATGCATGTAGTCGGGCACAGAGCCCTAGGATGTTTTCTCGAATGTTTTGTGGATTCCGCTTTATTGGATTTGAGGATGTTTCAAATGTTTTAATAAATCTCTCGATCGAGTATGCTTTTAGAAATGTATGTTTTGGTTGTTGAATGTTTCTGTTTTTAATTGGGAATCCAAAACCTATCTGCATATTGTTCTTTACTTTGAATGCATGCATTGGGGTAAAGACCTATTTAGAAAGCCCCTTTTAGGTCGGGTCTTCTGGTGCACTGCAGCAGTGTGGGCTGCACGGCACACAGCGGGGCAGTGGACGCTGCTTGCTTGGCCGCAGCCGCAGCGAGGGCCTTGGCTGGACGCGCTATGGCGCGCTGACCGCACGAGGGACGGGCCTTGCGGCAGCGTCTGAAGCGTCGCGGGCAAGCCGCTTCGGGCGGGCGCGCGCGGCGATGGCGTCGCGACGAGGCGGCGCGACGCCTTGGTGGCGCGTGGCGAGCGGCTTCGAAGCGAGCGGCGCGGCGGCGTGGCGTCTGGCGTCTCTTCTTTGGCGCGATCGCACGATCTGGCGAGCGATGGCGTCGCGGGAGGCTGCTTCAATAGATGCGGGCGATCGGTGCGGCGGGGGTGCTCCAGCGGATCGGGCGATCTGGTGCGCGCGATGGCGTGCGAATGATGGCCGCGGCCGCTTGTCCGACCTAAGCGTCTTGGCAGGGGCTGCTCAACAGAGATGGGCGAGGGTGGTACGGGCCGGCGGCGACGATGGCTGCTTCTCTCGGCTGGCTGCAATCAACACAAACACACACAACACTCTACTTCTTACCTTCGGCCAGCATCAATAACCAAATGAGGAGATGAAGAGGATGAAGACTTACCCGGAATGATGATGATCGAACCCAAGGAGATGCAAGGGAAAGAATCGGCAAGGGCTATGGAGAGGGAGAGCTTGTGCGGCCAAGAGGAGATTTGGAGAAGAAGATGGAATAAACCTAATTCTATTTCATTTAACCAAATGCACCAAAACTCCAAAATCCAAGGTTAACTAAGATGTGATGCAGAAAGAACAACAAGAGCACCTAATGGCTCAATTGGCACACATCTCTACAAGCTTCCCAGGAGACCCGGGTTCAAACCCCGGCTGCAGCACAAATTCCTTTATTTTTACTTTTGCATCAAACCTTGCTCAAACCAAACCACAAACCCCTCCAAAAACCTACATAAAACCATCCAATAATTTTAGTAATGGAAAAGACACAAACGACCACGACGGCCCGACCAAATTACCAAATTACCCCTAGGGCATACCGGAAGGCCAGGGAAGAAAAACACGGGTCGTTACAATATTCCCTCCTTTTTATGACTTTCGTCCTCGAAAGTCCTTAAGCTGAGAAATAGCTCGGGGTAATGCAATCTCATCTCGTCTTCCCGCTCCCAAGTGGCTTCCTCGAACCCCGATTCTTCCACTGAACCTTTACCAAACGAATCTCGCGATTACGCAGCGTCTTGGTCTCAAAGGCAAGGATCCTCACCGGCTTCTCCTCGAAGTTCAAATCCTCATTCGGTGCAAAGGCTCAAAGTCCACAATGTGCGACGGGTCCAGGCATATCTTGCCTCAACATCGATACATGAAAAACACTATGCACCGTGATAGTGACGGAGGTAGGGCTAGCCGGTAAGCAACTCTGCCAATCCTCTCTAGGATCTCAAATGGACCAACAAAGCGGGGACTCAACTTCCCACGCTTGCAAACCTCGAACACCTCGCATCGGAGCAACCTTAAGGAACACATCTTGACCAACCTCAAACTCCAAATCTCGGCGCCGAACATCTAGCGTAACTCTTCTACTGCTCTGCTATTTGTCAACATACGAGCTCTAATCTTACGCCTTTGCACCATTGGTCAAGCTGTAGTAACTCGGGACCCAAAACACATCTATCACCAACCTCTTCCCGAACACGGGGACCGACAACGCTTACCATACAAAGCCTCGAATGGAGCCATCTCAGATCGTCGATCGTAGCTGTTGTTATAGGCAAACTCCATCAAGAAATCTGAATCATGGTCCCAAATGCACTGGGAAATCCAACACACAAGCCCTCAACATATCCTCGAGAATCTGATTCACTCTCTCGATCGACCATCCGTGCGAGGGTGAAAAGTTGTCTTTGGCGCACTCTGTGCCCAAACCTCTTTGGAGCGCTCTCCGAAACGAGAAGTGAACCGCGAGTCACGATCGGACACAATCCTCACCGGCACACCATGATAACGGATGATCTGCTCCAAAAACAAGCTGCGCCCTTTGTTCCACGGTATAAGTGTCTCTACAGGGAATGAAGTGTGCGCTCTTGGTCAAAGCGGTCGACTATCACCCAAATCTGAGAGAACTTCCTCGAGTCCTTGGCAAACCAGAGATAAAGTCCATGGAGATCTCTTCCCATTTCCACTAGGGCACACTCGGTGTTTGCAACAAACCGGTGGCCTCTGTCTAGGTGCCTTCACTTCTTGACAAGTGAGACACCGGTGACAAACTCGCCACATCTCTCTTCATTCCCATCCACCGGAAAGTGCGCTTAAGGTCCTGATACATCTTAGTACCCCAGGGGTGCCAAGCAAAAGAGGCTGTGGGCCTCAGGAGAGCAACTCTGCTCGCAAAACTCGCAATGTCCGGAACACACAACCGGCCTCTATAAGTCAACCCATATGCGGTGAATATACAAAGTCAAAGTCACCGTCGGCACTAACTCTGTCAACCAATCTCTTAAGTGCGGGGTCACTAAGCGGGTGTCTATAATCCATTTGCCTAATCGGCACAATGAGCAGTCAATCGAGCTACCACAGCGGTAACCTCACCCAACAACATCGCAACCTCGGGCCGCTCGAACTCTCTCCGCAAACCGGGTGGGAACTCAATAACGCCGCAGAGTGCGGCGTCTTTCTACTCAAAGCATCGGCCACTACATTGGCTTTACCGGATGGTACAAAATCTCGCATGATCATAATCCTTTACCAACTCTAACCATCTCCTCGCCTCATATTCAACTCCTTACGAGTAAGCAGATACTTGAGGCTCGGTGATCGGTAAACATCCGAATCCGCTCACCATACTGGTAATGCCTCCAAATCTTGATTGCAAACACCACTGCTCTTTGCCAACTCCATATCATGAGTCGGGTAGTTCTGCTCATACGGCTTGGTGACGGGAAGCATAGGCAATGACCTTCCGTCTTTGCATCAACACACAACCTAATCCAAACTTGGAAGCATCTTTGTAGACCACGAAACCACTGTCCCCTCGGGATTGCCAACACTAGTGCTGAAGTCAAAGCTGCGCTTGAGCACGGCAAAGCTCTCATCACACTCTTTGTCCCAAACAAACTCGACACCCTTCCTCGTCGGACGAGTGAGGGCGAGGCTATAGAAGAAAAGTCCTTGTGAACCGACGGTAGTAACTCCGCCAAACCCAGAAAGCTGCAAATCTCGGCAATGAAGTCGGCTTGGCCCACGAACTCACGGCCTCAATCTTCGCGGGGTCCACGGCTATACCATCTCTCGAAACCACGTGGCCTAGGAAGGCCACTGCTCCAACCAGAAATCACATTTGGAAAACTTCGCATAAAGCTGGTTTTCCTCAAAGCCGCCAATACTCGCCTCAAATGCTCTGCATGGTCTTCTTTAGACCTCGAATAAATCGAATATCGTCAATGAACACGATGACGAAGCTGTCCAAAAATGATTTGAACACCCTATCCATCATGTCCATGAACGGTGGGGCATTGGTCAATCCAAGCGACATGACCACAAACTCATAGTGACCATATCTAGACACGAAAGTCTGTCTTAGGAATGTCGGCATCCACGATCCGCAATCGATGGTAACCGGATCTCGAGATCTATCTTGAGAACACGAAGCTCCCTGAAGCCGATCGAACAAATCATCGATACGGGGCAGCGGATACTTATTCTTCATTGTCACCTTATTGAGTTCGCGGTAATCAATACATAAGCGCATAGAACCATCCTTCTTTTTTTCACAAGCAGAATCGGTGCTCCCCACGGGGACACACTCGGACGGATGAACCCTCGATCTAACATCTCCTGCGAATCGAATCTTGGTTCCTTTAACTCACTGGCGCCATACGATACGGAGCCTTCGAGATAGGGAGGGTCACGGCTCGAGCTCAATTGTGAAGTCAACCTCTCTCTTGGGGCAACCCCGGTAACTCCTCAGAAACACATCCGCAAACTCCCGCACGACCTGTGACTGATCAGCAGCGGAGGGGCGGCTCTTCCCGAACAACTTGGCTAGATAGCCCCAAGCTCCATGAGCTAGCAAGCGACGAGCTTTCACGGTGACACCATCGGCGGGCAAACTCCACCACAGACTCCACGAAACTTAAAGTGGGCCGACTGGCGGCTGAACACTACTTCTTTCGGTGGCGGTCAATCAGCGCGTGGTTAGCGACTAACCACTCCATACCAAGAATCACATCAAAACCGCTCATAGGCGAGAACTATGAGCGTAGCCTAAGCAACTCTCGGATATCTCGATCCGGCCATCCCTAATCTTATCTCTACCCAACATATTAGCTCCGAAGGAGTTGCAACAGATAACTCGAAACCTAGAGGCTCTAGTCTTAACTTAGCATGCTCAACAAACAACACAGATACAAATGAATGCGTGGAACCAGAATCAAACAAGACAAATGCGCAGTGATCTAAAACAAGAAGCGTACACGCCGCCAGCGGCATCCGTGACGCTCGGCCTCTGACGGGTCGTAGCAAACACTCGACCGCCGCTGCTGCGTGGCCGAGCCGCCATAGCCCGGCTGATCACAAAACGGGCCATGTGCCCCTCTCTACCACAACGGAAGCACAATCTAGGTCAGGTGACAAGCTCGGCGTGGACTTTCCCACAAGTAGCACAAGCGGGAACTCGCCTAAATCCTCCCTGCTGGCGGTGTGGAAGCGGATCGAGCTCTCCGCAGATCTCTGCGTTGAAGCGCCCTTGGCGTGCGCCGGCGCCTCCCAAAAATCAAACTTCCTCTTACGCCCCACAGTGCAAGGACACGACGCTGAGCAGGAGCGGCAACAACCCTCTCAGCAGGATACTTCCCATTATAGATCGTGGCTAATGGGATGACCCTAGCATAAGTGTCGGGGCACGAGCCTCGACATCCCGAGAAACACCACGCCTCAATCCGGATATGAACTTCCGAATCTTCACTCGGTGGCAATCAGGCGAGGAGCAAAATATCCATACTCTGAGAACTTGCGCTCATATTCCTCAATGGAATCGAACCTGCTTGAGGTTCCGGAAGAGCTCCACCATCTTCTCTTGAGCCTCATCACCGATGAACTTTACCTTGAACTCGGCCTTGAAGAACTCCCAAGTAGCGGGTGGAGACCCGGTGGTCTCTCGCTCAAGGTGGACTCCCACCACCATCTCATTGTGCCTCCTAGCACATGAGCCGCACACCTCGGCCTCACGAATATCGGGGCACACCATGATCGGGAAGGTGTACTCCAAATGGGCAATCCACACAATTTGCGCGCTAACGCATCACCGGTGGCATCAAACTTCTCGGGCTTCCACTTCACAAAATCCTTGACCACCTACCCAATTCCTCGGCACCCTCGCCATATCGCCTCTGGGGCTACTTGCTCTGAGGAGGCTGGAGGTGCTCTCGAGCTCTCTTTGAACCAATCGAGTCGGTTGCTCGATCCGGGCTCGGGACTCTTCCCGCTGGCTGGCGCCAACAAGGCACAGGTCTCGCCCTCTGGTCACTCAACATGCTGACCATAAAAGCCCTCATAGACTCGGCAAACTCTGCTCCGGGGAAGCGATCACGGCGCTCCATCGCCTCAACGCCCGCTCTAGGCGTAACAGGAGGAGCCGCTGGTGGAATGCCATCGATCTCGGCTTGGGACCATGTCCTGCGCAGATATCGAATCCGATCCCGATACCTCGACACGCTCTCGAACCTCCTCTCCCGATGCGGGTGATAGCATCTTTGGCGATCTACATCCAAACCAACAACGAATCAAAACACACTGTCACCATTCCACAACACCAAACAAGGCATACACTAGATGATAGGTATTGTAAATTCTTAACCCTTTTCCTTTCTAAAACAATAAATCTAGGCGCACTGATGACCGCTGTTGAGTCTTGGTGATCATGGAAGGATGACCTACAACAAAGGTCATCTCACAGAATCTATGACTCGAGCTCGATACCAATCTGTAAAGACCAGACCAAAAAGGGGCTCTAAATGGCCTTTACCCCAATGCGTGTATTGAAAATAGAAGACATTATGAAAAACACATTTCGGATTCCAAGTAAAAGCGAAACATTCAACAACCAAAACATACATTTCTAAAAGCATACTCGATCGAGAGATTTATTTAAACCATTAAAACAATCCACAAGTACAAATATCTTTGGAATCCATAAAGCGTAAGAAAACATCCCGGGGCTCTGTGCCCGTCTACATGCATTCAGGGAAATAACAAAAGTCAAGAGTCATGATAAAATAAAATAGTCGAGAGACAAAGAGGATTCCATGATCACGGCTTCCCCTTCACCATCCCTGTCTCTCCCCTTGATTACCGTGGAAAACCACGAGAATAAGGGTGAGTAACGAATTACCCAGTAAGAATCCCCAACCAGGGGTACAATACGATATACATGATCATCTAGAAGAATGTATGCAAGCTATGAGTACAAACACGAGGCGGAGCACATAGCTAAGTCCACACTTGGACCTCGGATGCCAACTCGTGGTCTTAGTCGGAAATACCACAACACACTAAACGCGCTATACGGGAACAAGTCCGGCCTCACCGTCTCTCGTCATCGTCACTGAAAGGTGCTGGCTCAAGATCCCGAGGAGCTCTCGATCGGCGCCTGTAATGAGCGTAAGCGCGCCGCGCATGCTCACCGCAAACTCGGGGTGCGGGTCTAGTGGCAAGTCGCCGAGTTCGATCCACCATGCCTAACTAAATCTGCGGATCGGTGTCAGCGACATAGGGTGTGAGACACGGACACGTGAACTATGTCACTGTACCACCGCACTTTGAGGCTAAGGAACCGGTCGTGGTAGGCTTACACCAGAAGCGGTCCTTGCCCTAACAGTGGCAATCAAGGGCTACGGCCGAACACGCCGAGGACGTGCCGATCGCGAGGGCGAGGCAATGCCAAGTCATCATCCCGACCGTTGGGGCAATTAACGATTTGCCACCCTCACCCAAGATTGCGGGGCGGCCGTTAGGGTTAGCTAAACCCTAGCGGGATCGAGTGGACGGAGTACCATCTCGCATGCGTCCACGCTTCGGGGATGCAAGTTACGTTATGCATCGGCCCGAATGATGCTACCTACCGAACTCTAAACCATAGCAATAATAACAATTCAATCAATGCGGTCCAATACGTGCTCCATGAGATACACAAGGAACCTAGCATGATACTACGAAGCAAAACAGATATCGAACATGCGAGAATGGAACAACCTAGCATGGGCTAACATGAGAAAAACAATACAAGAGTTCATGCGATCGAGAATTGTAAGCGAGCACCTAGGGCTAAACATGCTAGTAATCATACACAGCATACAAAACAACAATCACAAATATACGCGAGGCCCACACAACTCGGTAAGAAATCCTTACCTTGGTAGGGAGGCTTCTACACACAAATCCTAAGCTGCGGAACAATCCCGAGCTAGCGGCGGGAACCTAGCAAACCAATAATAATCGGCATCTACAACGTCTAAACAACAAAAGAACAGCAAGCTCGGCTCAAGGGGAACTCACGCGCAGCGGCGCGGCGACACGAGCTTGGAGCTGGCTGGCAAGCGGCAGCAGCAGGTGGCGCAGGCGGCGCAGCCGCTGCACGCAGCGAGACGGGCAGGACGCCGCCGGCACGGCACGGCAGGGAAGCTGGCCGCTGGCGCGGCCGCACGCAAGAGGGCCTTGGACGCTACGCTGTGGCGCTGGCGCGCACGGCACGTAGGGGACCTTGGCGCGAGCGCGCTGAAGCGTCTCGGGCGCGGCGGGCAGCCGCGCCGGCGAAGGCGCGGCTGGCGGCGCGGCGCGGGCATGCAGCGATCAGATGCGGCGGGCGCGCGGCGAGCGGCGGCAGCGCGCGTGGCGCGCCCAGCGTCTGGCGTCTCGCTGGCACGACGATCGCACGATCGCGGCGAGCGATGGCGCGGCGGGGGAGGCTGCTTCAGCAGATCTGGGCGATCCGTGCGTGCGGCGAGGCGCTCAACGGATCTGGGCGATCGGTGCGCGATGGCGTCGCGGACGATCTGGCGAAAAGCGCTGTGTCCGACTGGCGTCGCGGCGCAGAGGCCGCTCCAACGATGCCGCGAAGCCGCTTCTCTCGGCTGGCTGCAATCAACACAAACACACACAACACTCTACTTCTTACCTTCGGCCAGCATCAATAACCAAATGAGGAGATGAAGAGGATGAAGACTTACCCGGAATGATGATGATCGAACCCAAGGAGATGCAAGGGAAAGAATCGGCAAGGGCTATGGGAGAGGAGAGCTTGTGCGGCCAAGAGGAGATTTGGAGAAGAAGATGGAATAAACCTAATTCTATTTCATTTAACCAAATGCACCAAAACTCCAAAATCCAAGGTTAACTAAGATGTGATGCGAGAAAGAACAACAAGAGCACCTAATGGCTCAATTGGCACACATCTCTACAAGCTTCCCGGGAGACCCGGGTTCAAACCCCATTTGCAAAGACAAATTCCTTTATTTTTATTTTTGCATCAAACCTTGCTCAAACCAAACCACAAACCCCTCCAAAAACCTACATAAAACCATCCAATAATTTTAGTAATGGAAAAGACACAAACGACCCGACGGCCCGACCAAATTACCAAATTACCCCTAGGGCATACGGAAGACCGGGAAGAAAAACACAGGTCGTTCTGGGAGCTCTCGAACCGGCGACTAACGCGTGTGCTTGTGCGCACTGCGCATCTTCTTTGCAACCGGCGTAAATGTGGGGGCCTAGGTACAAACAACGCGGGCAGTCACGCATGCCTAAAGACTCGGAACGGTGTCATCGAACACATGAGTGCGAGGCCCTCAAGACTCATGCGTGCGGCTGTACCACCGACTGAAGCTAAGAACCGGCCAAGGCGGGCTTGCACCGCTGGCGTGGTTTCGCTCTAGCAGCTACAAACTAGGCTTATGCCGATGTGGTAGCTAAATCCACATCGGTGCCGGGGAAGCAATGTACGTTATGCTTCGCTCTACACCCGACTGTGGGGACAAAGTACGTTATGTCCGCTCTCAGCCTCTGGATGATGACAAACCCTACTATACTAGCTAGGAGTACAAAATAACCGATTCTGGCTAAACATACATATCAACATCAATCACACATAACCTAGCATGATACTACGAACTTAAAGCGGGAATCTCAAGCATCTTTGGAAGAACAATCCTAGCATGGCACTAACATGTACAAGCAGCAAACATGCTAGCAAGAGTGCAATCACAAGTTTGTCCTATCCACTAATCATGTTCATACAAGTAAACATGCATATAAGGCACGATCAAGAAAGCATCGCAGGGTCCACACAACCACGGTAAGAAATCCTTACCTGGAAACGAGCATAAATAACTTTCACAATCAAATAATGACCCTCGAGCTTTAAAGCGAAACCGAGCAACCTAAGCATTTTAGTAAAAAGAACCTAATTAAATAAACAGCAGCCAACAACCTAGTGCCTAAAGGAGAAAAGACTCGGGAATTACCGACCGAGAAGACACAAGGTCACGCCCCAACTCGCACGGCAGGGCAGGCTGTCCGTCAGCAAGGACAAGCGGTAGGCGCTGGTGTGCCGGGCATCGCAGCGGGCGTTCGCAGACTGGCGCCGGGCGCTAGCGAGGCGAGGATGTGCGAGACGCTGGCTATCGCAGCGCAGCGAACACGCAAGGTCGGGCGCGCAGGCGAGACATCGGTTCGCGAGGGCGATCTTGCGCGGCGCGTCTGTCGCGGCAGCGAGAGCGAATGGCGCGCAGGCGTCTGGACGGCCTGATGCGGAATTGCGCGGCGCGTCTGGGCGCACCTGGGCTGAGCGGCACGGTGCAGGGCGGCCTGGTGCGAGGCGGCGCGACACGTCTTGGCAGCCTGGTCCGGCGCGACTGGGCGGAGTGGTTGGATCATGCGGGCGTGACTGGTGTAGAGCGGCCGCCATGGGCCGCAGGTGGTCGGGCGGGCGGCCGGGCGGGCTGTGGCTCGGGTTAGTCTTTGCTAGGGCTGGTACGGCTAGTGTTGGGTTTTCTTGGTGAGGTCGGCAAGAGAGAGAGAGAGAGAGAGAGAGAGAGAGAGATTGCAAAACAAGGGGAAAGGGACTTTCTTGATTTTCTTCCCTTTTCCTAATTTAAATGGGTCTAAAATCCCTTCCCAAAGCTTCCTCTTTCAAAACCCGGCCCAAACAACTTTTCTTTCTAATAAAACTCTCTTTCCTTCAAACTCCCAAAACCATTTAGGGCAAGGGTTCAAATCCCAAAGGAAGCACTCAAAAACCCATTAATTTTGCCATTTTCTAAAACACCTCCATACTTCCAAACAACTTGCCCAAACCTCTCGGGTCTTGCAACCAACAACCATTAAGCTTCGACAAAGCGGGAATGACCACGGAATCACGAAAATCCACAAAACCCTGACCGGGGGCAAAAGACCAAAATGCCCCTAAGGGTTAAAACAGCTCTAACGGACCATCCGAACATCCGAATAATGACCCGAAATCACCTGGGTAACCGAAATAGAAAACTGGGGCGTTACAATACTCCCTCCTTTTAAGACTTTCGTCCTCGAAAGTCCTAAGACGAAAACAACTCTAGGAAAACTCCACTGATTCTTAACCAACCAAGCTCCTGATTAAGACAACACAAATCCTTCTTTGAAACCGAACCCTCTTGGGTTCCCAAAGGCTCCAAGCCCAAAAGACACCGAGTCTGCCACAAACTATCTCAACCAAAACTGAACTATCACTGAGCTTCGAAGAAATCATGCGATAGCTAGTCGGTGAGTCACACCCTCTGACTCGCACCAACTCTCAAACGGTCTAACGACTCTAGGGCTCACTTATCCCTTCTAACCCAACTCGGAACGCCTCTCTACGGCGCTACTCTCAGCAAACTCGTGGACGGGTCACAAGCTCTAAAACTCTACGCCACGCTCGGCGTAACTTCTCGAATGCTCGCCATTTGTTATCAAACAGCCTCGACCCTTCACCATGCTGACCAAACAACTGAACCTTCCAGGTTTCAGAAATAAAACGGCCTACTCTTACTTCGCAAAAGACCTGAGAACCCCCACCGGTTGCCTACAATCCTTAACAAAATCCAATTCGAACCACCAACTGGTGACTGATCCCAAGGCAACCTTCTCCAACTAGCATGCGTCCACAACACTTAAGCAACCATCTCACGAGAAATCGAAGCACCAAAGCCAAGGGCACTTTTTCAGTTCACCTGGCGGCTACCACCACTCACTGGTGATACGCCCGGCCACCCCCGAATGACAAGGTCCGAGCGCAGGCTCTACTCGGCCAAACTAATAAACCGGAGCCCCTCATCGGGCCGACAACAAACTTTCCAATGCAATCCGATCAGCCATCGCCTAGGTGAACATCGCTGACGGAAAACAAACAACATTCCTCTCACGGAAATCTCGAGCAGCAAGGAATAAAACATTACGTGGCTACTAGCAACACGATAGCTGGAGGATAACAACTCTAAGGTTTCCAACCAATGCCACGACATCTCTGTGCCAACCCACTCAACTGTGGCTCAGCTATAACGCCAACTGCGAACGCACATCAACTAGGAACAAAGCCCGAGAAGGCTTGCTTAGCAGAAACTCAAACCAAGCTCATAACGAGCAAAGCTCGCCTCCAAGCTACCACTCAACTTTTTAGTCCAACTGGCTACTCAAAGGACTTCTTCCTTTAGCCTAGGCCTATCTCATCTTGTGACTAGAAACTCCACACTTAGAACATCGCAAGGAATACGAACTGACGAGGCTATCTCCAAAGATAATACTTGCGGTTGGCATCCATGGTGCAACTCAACCACCAAGGAAACTAGGGGTTCCTCAAACCCCAAAGAACCAACAACTTTCCAGCAAAAACTCAAGCCCTTGAACTGGCAGGCCTCCGCCTTTGCGGGAACAAACAACTTTCCGCTTGCTAACAAACGAACGCAGGGACACTCTATGTAAGAACCCGACCCAAAATACGGTCCTAATAAACCTAGGTTCTCACTCAGCATGCAAGTTCAATACTTCATCAAGCGGTTTAGTGCTCATATTTAAAACCTTTCAAAACATTTAAAAGCGGGGACACTTAAAACATAAACAACAACCTTCATTTAAGCAAACCAACAAAGTAAAACAAGCCTGGCCAGTGTTTATGAAATCATACAATACAATTTAAACAACTGTTAAAAACATCCCCCTAGGACTCTTGTCTGACTACATGCTGAACAAATTATGCAAACAATAAAGACAGAGTGCCGGCGGATCCCATGATCAATCAGCTCCCTCCGCTAGCCGTCCAGTCTTTGTCCCAAGTTACCCGTGGAAAACCACAGAAATAAGGGTGAGTATAAACATACTCGTGAAGAATCCCCAACCGGGTACAATTTGATACATCAATCATCCGGCACCCTAGTATACATGCAAACGATTACCAACATGGATCATAGCTCAACGAGCTTACAAGGCAGAATCTGGAATCCTCGGAAGTCTCCTACGCCGGGCCTAATGATTGGCTCTCATAACCAATCCCGGGACATCTCCAGGGTCTTTCTCCTCAGCCAATTGATCACCTCAAAACCGATCCCAAAGATGTCCGACACCCTCGAGGGTCTTTCTCCTCGACCATATGATCGACTCAAAAGCCAATCCCAATGGGTATCCTCAACGGCCTCTTACCCTCGCTAACAAATCTGGACTATCGGAGAGTACCGAAGTCGGCTCTAAAGCTGGAACGAACGGGTGTACTCACGAACATTAGCCCGGGAGCTCTCCGAACGGCGGCGACTACGCGCGTGTGCGCGCGCACACCGCATCTTTGCCGCAACCGACGTAAATGTGGGGGCCTAAGTACAAACTACGCCGGCCAGGCGCACGCATGCCTAAAGACTCGGAAACGGTGTCACCGAACACGATGAGTGCGAGGCCCGGCGACTCATCATGCGTGCGGCTGTACCACCGACACGAAGCTAAGAACCGGCCAAGGCGGGCTTGCACCGCTGGCGGTGGTTCCGCTCTAGCGAGCTACAAACTAGGCTTATGCCGATGTGGTAGCTAAATCCACATCGGCTGTCGGGGGGAAGCAATGTACGTTATGCTTCGCTCTACTCCCGACCGGTGGGGACAAGGTACGTTATGTCCGCTCTCAGCCTCTAGATGATGACAGCCCTAACAAAACGATTCCTGGCTAAACATACATAATCATCATCAATCATACATAACTTAGCATGATGCTACGAACTTAAAGCAGGAATCTCAAGCATTCTGGAAGAACAATCCTAGCATGGCACTAACATGTACAAACAAGCAAACATGCTAGCAGGAATGCAATCACAAGCTGTCCTATCCACTAATCATGTTCATAAAAGTAAACATGCATATAAGGTACAATCAAGAAAGCATCGCAGGGTCCACACAACCACGGTAAGAAATCCTTACCTGGAAACAAGCAGAAAATAACTACCATAAGCCAACCAAGCGACTCCCGAACTTCTAAGTGAACCCGAGCAACCTAAGCATTTAATAAAAATATCCTAATTAAATAACAACAGCCAATCAACTTAGGGTCCAAAAGAGTGGAGGCTCGGGAATTACTAAATGAGAGGGTACTAGGTCTCGGCCCCAACAATCTTGGCAAAAGCAGCTCTCGGCAAGCAAGTGGGCGAGCGGGACGTGCACTGGGCGAGCAGTCAAGGCCATTGGCGCTGGCTTGGCGCTGGTCTGCACTGAGCAGCGACAGGAGCAAAGCGCTGGTTGTGGCGGGCGGACGCGGACGAGCGGCTAGGGTTTCTTGGTGAGGTCGGCTAGAAGAGAGAGAGAGAGAGAGAGAGAGAGAGAGAGAAAGAGAGAGAGAGAGAGAGAGAGAGAGACTACCAAGGGAACAAAGAGGGTTTTCTCTAATTTCCTTCTTTTTCCTATTTTAAAAGGGTTAGGAGACCTAAAATTCCCTTCCCAAGGCTTTCTCTTGCGGGTCCCGGCTAAAGAAATTCTTTTCTTTTTAACTAAATCTTTTTTTTCTAAAAACTCCAATTCCACCATTAGGGCAAGGGTTCAAATCTCACTGGGACCAATTAAATTCCAATTAATTTTGCTATCAACCGGAATGTCTCCGAACTTCTAATCAACTAACCCAAACTCCTTGGGTCTTGCAACCAACATTAATCAAGTCTCAACGTGAAAGGTGAAATGACCACGAAGCCCTGAAAATCCTCAACTTCGACCGGGAGCAAAAGACCAAAATACCCTTGAAGGTTAAAAAGCTCTAACGGCCCAACCGATTGCCCCAATACTGAACCGAGAGTACGTGGGAAACTGGAATGGAAAACTGGGCCGTTACAATACTCCCTCCTTTTAAGACTTTCGTCCTCGAAAGTCCTAAGATTTAAAAAACAACTCTAGGAAATCTCCACCGATCCTAACCAACCATACTCCGGTCAAGACAACACTAAATCTTCTTGAAATCCAAACCCCTTTGGTTCCCAAAGGCTCAAAGCCACAAGCCATCCATCGATGCATACAAACTATCTCAACCAAGACTGGGCATACACCGAACTTCGAAGAAATAGATGTGATAGTGCTAACGGTAATACACATCCTCAAACTCGCACTAGCTCTCAAACGGTCTTAAAATCTTAGGGCTCACTTAACCCTGCTAGCCCAACTCGGAACGCCTCTCTACGGCGCTACTCTCAGCAAACTCGTGGACGGGTCACAAGCTCTAAAACTCTACGCCACGCTCCAGCGTAACTTCTCTGAATGCTCATAGCTGTTATCAAACAGCCTCGACCCTTCACCATGTCGACCAAACAACCTGAACCTCCTGTGTTTGAAACTAAACCGCCTACTCTTACTTCGCAAGAGATCTGCGAACCCCACTGGTTGCCTACAATCCTTAACGAAATCCAATTCGAACCACCAACTGGTGACTGATCCCAAAGCAACCTACTCCAACTAGCATGCGTCCACAACACTAAAGCAACCATCTTACGAGAAATCGAAGCACCAAAGCCAAGGGGCACTTTTCTGGTTCACCAAGCGGCTACCACCACTCACACTAGCTGATACTTCAGCTTCGGCCACCCCTGAACGACAAGGTCCAGGAACAAGCTCCACTCAGCCAAACTAATAAACTGGAGCCCCTCAACGGCCGATAACAAACTTTCCAATGCAATCCGATCAGCCACTTGCCTAAGAGAACATCGCCAGACAGAAAAAAAAACAACATTCCTCTTACGAAAATCTCGAGCAGCGAGGAATAAAACATTACGTGGCTACTAGCAACACAATAGCTGGAGGATAACAACTCTAAGGTTTCCAACCAATGCCACGACATCTCTGTGCCAACCCACTCAACTGTGGCTCAGCTATAACGCCAACTGCGAACGCACATCAACTAGGAACAAAGCCCGAGAAGGCTTGCTCTGCAGAAACTCAACCCAAGCTTATAACGAGCAAGGCTCGCCTCCAAGCTGCCACTCAACTCTTAAGCCCATTTGGCTGCTCCAAGGACTTCCTCCTTATAGCTTAGACCTAACTCTTCTTCCAATCCAGAAACTCCACAACGAAACATCGCGAGGAATAAGGATAGCGACGACCACAAGCTTGCGGATCCTGAACAACACGAGTCGGCAAGACTACCTCAAAAGTTAAAACTTGAGGCCGGCATCCACGGTGCAACTCAACTACCAAAGAACTAAGGGGTTCTACAAACTCCAAAGATCCAACAACCTTCCAGCAACAACTCAAGCCCTTGAACTGGCAGGCCTCCGCCCTTGCGGGAACAAACAACTTTCCGCTTGCTAACAAACAAACGCAGGGACACTCTCGCTGGGCTAACCACTGCGCTACTCTGATCAACTACACAACTCAGGAGCTATGCCGACTCCTTCTAAACGGGAACGATTTCCCAGCAAGCGAACTTTGAAGGGCAGCGAACTTCACACACGCTCGCTGACTAGCTCAAACCCAAGGGCAACAACAACCACTCTCTTGGAAGCAACACCCAAGGGAAAACCCAACTGATTGGACCACCAATCCAGAACTAGCAGAACTTTACTCAACCACCGAGGGGGAGTGGTCAACTCCCAAAACTTCCTGACTAGGAACAAGTCCTCAGGGCAACGCCAGCTTGCTCGAACCAAGCTAGCTCTAGAAACAATATGGGAACCAAACCTTGGTCAACACCAAGCACCACCTAGCTAAGAATTCTGAAAACCAACGTGGAGGTTACTAAGAACAACTCTAGCTTGTCAACCGACAACAAGCATCCAGCAACTCAAACCGTGGAACACTGCCTGGTCTGACTTAGCTCTAGTGAAGCTCTCCACAAACTAGGGTTCCTCCGATCACCCTTCGACACATATTGTCGTCAAAGGTCTAACAGACATCTGGCTACACGAGCACATCTCCCTCCAGCATCTCAACTGTGCTGGCAAAAAGCTTTTTCTTGCCAAATCTGCAGCAAGCACGGGGCGATGCTCCACACAATCCAAAAAGCGCCTTACCACACTTGATGCAATGAGCCGGCTGCTCGCCGCCGCCTGCGGCGATCTCGAGCTCTAACTGCGGTCGGCGCGATCCGACCCTATCGCCTGTTGGCGAGTCTGCTAACCATCAGAGCGGGAACCACCGGAAGACCCAATCTTCCTCTTGCTCAAAGCATCAGCCACATCGTAGCTTCTACCCAGGGTAAGGATCCGAACAACACTCTTAGCCATGGCGGCAAAAACTCCGCGATTTTGCTACCATTGCCCTGGATCAGTTCCAACTGAACTCCAACCATCGATCAACAAGAAATGCCTCTACCCAGGTCAAGGGCCAACTAGCATAACTTGCCTACGCAACAACCCGGCTACCGGCACGGTAACCTCTCAATCCAAGTTAGGGCACTTGCCAAGAACTAAAGCCCTAACTCCTCAGAACTAAGCACTAGTTTCTCAACCCGAAACCCCTCGTGGTTCTTGAAAAATACACCACGGAACGAGCTACACAAAAGTACACCGGCGTGTACAGCTTCAACTTGGTTTCTTAAGATCCAAACCAACAAGTACTCTCAAACAAGGCAACTTTTGCCTCCCAATAGAGCCACATCTAGCAAAGGAGCAACAAGAGTTCAACCCACTCGGGGTCAACTCACCACGGAATGCCACATTGGTCGACTCACTCTTACAAGAGCATAGCCACACCAAGCTAACTTACCTCATACCAATGGTCCACTAATCGTGCTCCGATCAACCATCCAACTCATGGCTCTAACAGTGGATCAACCACGCATCATCGATGCCAACCCTACTCATATTAGGGTAACTCCAGGGTAGTCGAATCACATACCATCCAACTGGCTCACAAGCCCACAACACAGGCGCGAGAACTCGGACGCGCTAGCCCTTAACAACCAACAGAATCCTTTGTACCCAACTCTCGGTGACCCTGAAAGGCTCCTACTTATCCCTCGAACGGTCTCACACTTGTAGTTCTCTAACTACCACCGAGCTAGATCTATTATGCAGCCCAAACAAGTGCAGTCTCAGGAATGGATACAAGACTAGTGGGGATCTTTGAACTCAGCGGAGGTCTGGAACCACCTGCACGAAAAGTGCCAAGCGCCTGAATCTAGGCCTCCTCTCAAAGCTTGGTGCCAACAGGCACTACTTCATTTACAACACAAACATCCCTTTACGGGCTTTAAGCCCCTCTGAGGGTAGAGAAGGTCACACTCCAGGTGACAGGGCAATGGCACTCAACACAAGAGTCTCAACACTCGAGTAGACTACTCTCTCGACATCACGTCTAATGACAAGCCAAGGCCCACTCCTCGCATCCCACTCGATGCTCAACGAATACTCAGGCCAACCCTCGGGTGGCGGCACCTAGCTCCACACGGAACATGCTAATGAAGGTGCTTCTCTCTAATAGCCATTTGAAAACCACGGACAGATTAAGTCACGACAAGCAAACTCCACACTACCGCTGGCAGCTACGAGTACTAAAAGAACTGGCTGCAAAACGATTTGTAGGCTTGCGGGAGAACAAGATGTCTCTACATCTTCCTCAAAAGCTACTAACTTGGCCGCTTGCCAATGGACCGGTGGTGGTGGAGACTCTCTTGGTCCGCCTCTCACAGGGGACTTCCACCACCACACTTCTTTGCATCAAACAACACGAGCAGCGCGCCTCGACCTCTAAACATATCGGTCATCGGCCTCGAACACCCGAGTCATCCCAAAGACTTGGATGATAAACTCGATCTGGCCAACCACCTGCTCGCTAGCGATAGGTCTCAAAAACATCCACTCTCTACAAAGCTTCCACTTTCCAAACTCGGCGACTCGATCAGCGCCAACTAACTTATCAGCATAAACCTGCTGATCAAGCCCTCCCGGGAACCTCTAGGGCTACTAGAGCTACAAGGAAGGGTGTCTCCTAAATAAACTCTACCAGCTGGGCTATCTATGCCCAAGACTCCTCACTACGCGCTACAACCGCGCTCCCGGGTCTCGCTCTCTGTTAGCTAAAAGACCTACCATCAACTCCTCATGGTGGAGCACACTGCTGCTCAAGGAGTCTCACTGCGAGGCGTGCTAGCCTCAACCCCTACTCTTGGCAACTCATCCGCCGGGGCCAAAGGTGGCCTACGGGTCTAGACAACCCTAGGACGTGGTCTCATGATCAACATGAGCAGTCCAACTCCTCGGTTGGAAATACCAAACGTCCCTGCTCCTCTAAGTGCAATCAACCTACTAGCGATCCACACAAAGCATAAAAGCTAGCCCACGCTGGGGCTCTCACTGCCAAACAAGGGTAACACATGTATACTTGATGCAGTATTGTAAAATAAAACCCTTAGCTTAATGAACTCAGACAAACCTGACGGCCGCGGAGTGCTGATGATCATGGGGGCAACAACCTGCAAAGCAGGTTAGTCTACAGAATCTATGACTCTGTGCTCCGATACCAACTGTAAGAACCCGACCCAAAATACGGTCCTAAACCTAGGTTCTCACTCAGCATGCAAGTTAAATACTTCATCAAGCGGTTTAGTGCTCATATTTAAAACCTTTCAAAACATTTAAAAGTGGGGACACTTAAAACATAAACAACAACCTTCATTTAAGCAAACCAACAAAGTAAAACAAGCCTGGCAGGTGTTTATGAAATCATACAATACAATTTAAACAAGCTGTTAAAAACATCCCCCTAGGACTCCTGTCCGACTACATGCTGAACAAATTATGCAAACAATAAAGACAGAGTGTCGGCGGCTCCCATGATCAATCAGCTCCCTCCGCTAGCCGTCCCGGTGCTGTCCCAAGTTACCTGGTGGAAAACCACAAAAATAAGGGTGAGTATAAACATACTCGGTAAGAATCCCCAGCAGGGGGTACAATATGATACATCAATCATCCGGCACCCTAGTATACATGCAAACGATTACCAACACGGATCATAGCTCAACGAGCTTATAAAGCGAGAATCTGGAATCCTCGGAAGTCTCCTACTTCCGGCCTAATGATTGGCTCTCATAACCAATCCGGGACATCTCCGAGGGTCTTTCTCCTCGGCCAATTGATCACTCAAAACCGATCCCAAAGATGTCCGACACCCTCGAGGTCTTTCTCCTCGACCATATGATCACTCAAAAGCCAATCCCAATGGGTGTCCTCAAGGGCCTCTTACCCTCGCTAACAAATCTGGACTATCGGAGAGTACCCAAGTCCGGCTCTAAAGCTGGAAAGAACGGGTGTACTCACGAACATTAGCCGGGGAGCTCTCGGGCCGGCGACTAACGCGTGTCTTGGCGCACACCGCATCGCATGCCGCAACCGGCGTAAATGTGGGGGCCTAAGTACAAACTACGCGGCCCGGTACGCATGCCTAAAGACTCGAAGCGGTGTCACCGAACACGGTGAGTGCGAGGCCCTCGGCACTCATCTGTGCGGCCTGTACCACGACACGAAGCTAAGAACCAGCCAAGGCGAGGCTTCCACCGTTGGCGTGGTTCCGCTCTAGCGAGCTACAAACTAGGCTTATGCCGATGTGGTAGCTAAATCCACATCATCATTTGTCGGGGAAGCAATGTACGTTTTGCTTCGCTCTACTCCCCGACCGTGGGGACAAGGTACGTTATGTCCGCTCTCGGCCTCTAGATGATGACAAATGACCCTAACACACTAGCTAGAGTATAGAGTAAACGATTCCTGGCTAAACATACATAATCATCATCAATCATACATAACCTAGCATGATGCTACGAACTTAAAGCAGGAATCTCAAGCATGCTTGTAACTACCTGAGTTTCTTCCGGTCTTCCGGGTATGCCCTAGGGGTAATTTGGTAATTTGGTGAGCGATCGAGGGTCGTTTGTGTCTTTTCGATTACTAAAATTATTGGATGGTTTTTGTAGGTTTTGGAGGGGTTTGTGGTTTGGTTTGAGCAAGGTTTGATGCAAAAGTAAAAATAAAGGAAATTGTCTTTGCAGTGGGGTTTGAACCAGGTCTCTGGGAAGCTTGTGGAGATGTGTGCCAATTGAGCCATTAGGTGCTCTTGTTGCTCTTCTGCATCATTTTATGGTTAGCCTTGGATTTTGGAGTTTTGGTGCATTTGGTTAAATGAAATAGAAATTAGGTTTATTCCATCTTCTTCTCCAAATCTCCTCTTGGCCGCACAAGCTCTCCCTCTCCATAGCCTTTGCCGATTCTTCTTTCCCTTGCATCTCCTTGGGTTCGATCATCATCATTAAGGTAAGTCTTCATCCTCTTCATCTCCTCATTTGGTTTTGATCTTTGGCCAGAAGGTAAGATGTAGAGTGTTGTGTGTGTTTGTGTTGATTGCGGCCCACCGAGAGAAGCGACCATCGTCGCCGTCGGCCCGGCCCCTCGCCGAGATCTGTTGAAGCGGCCCTGCGCACGCCCAGCCGGACGGCGGCGCCGCGAGATCCACCGCGCGAACCTCCCGCGCGCCATCGTTCACCAGGTCGCCCAGATCTGTTGAAGCAGCCCTGCCGCACGCCATCGCTCACCAGGTCGCGCCAGAATCCACCGTCGCAGCCTCCCGCACGCCATCGCTCGTCGTCGTCCCTCGCCGTGCATCCGTGCGCGTGCGTGCGGCGCCCGACCCTGCCGTGCGGTAGCGGCGGCAGCGCCCGAGCCTGCCGTGCCGGCTTGCAGCGGCTCCAAGCTCGTGTCGTCGTGCCGCTTGAGTTCCGAGCCGAGCTTGCTGTTCTATTGTTGTTTAGACGTTTTAGATGCTGATTATTGTTGGTTTGCTAGGTTCCCGCTCGCTAGCTCGGGATTGTTCCATGACTTAGGATTTGTGTGTAGAAGCCTCCCAACCAAGGTAAGGATTTCTTAGGAGTTGTGTGGGCCTGCGGTATATTTGTGATTGTTGTTTTGTATGCCCTGTGTATGATTATTAGCATGTTTAGCCCTAGGTGCTCTGCATTCGAATTCTGATCGCATGAACTCTTGTATTGTTTCTCATGTTAGCCCATGCTAGGTTGTTCCATACGGCATGTTCGATATCCATTCTTGCTTCGTAGTATCATGCTAGGTTCCTCGTATCTGTTGAGCACGTATTGGGTGTATTGATTGAATTGTTATTATTGCTATGGTTTAGAGTTCGGGTAGGTAGCATCATCCGGCCGGATGCATAACGTAACTTGCATCCTCGCGGGGACGTCACGAGATGGTACTCCGTCCACGATCCCGTTAGGGTTTAGCTAACCCTAACGGTGGCCCCGCAATCTTGGGTGAGGGTGGCGATCGTTAAATGCCCCAACGGTCGGGATGATGACTTGGCATTGCCTCGTCCCGGCGATCGGCACGTCCTCGGCGTGTTCGGCCGTAGCCCTTGATTGCCACTGTTAGGGCAAGGACCGCTTCTTGGTGTAAGCCTACCACGGCCGGTTCCTTAGCCTCAAAGTGCGGTGGTACAGTGGTGACATAGTTCACGTGTCGAGTCTCACACCCCTATGTCGGTGACACCGATCCGAGAGATTTAGTTAGGCATGGTGATCGAACACGGGCGGCTTGCCACTAGACCCGGCACCCCGAGTTTGCGGTAGCATGCGGTGCGCGCTTACGCTCATTACGGCGCCGATTGGAGAGCTCCTCGGGATCTTGAGCAGTGCACCTTTCGTATCGGCGATGAAGGCGGCCGAGGCCGTAACGGCCCGATTTTCTATTTCGGTTTTCAGGAGTTTTCGGGACATTATGCGGATGTTCGGATGGGCTGTTAGAGCTTTTTAACCTTTAAGGGTATTTTGGTATTTTGCTCCCCGGTTAGAGGTTGAGGATTTTCAGGGCTTCAGGGTCATTTCGGCCTTCGTTGAGACTTGATTAATGTTGGTTGCAAGACCCAAGGAGTTTGGGTTAGTTTATTAGAAGTTCGGAGACATTAGGTTGATAGCAAAATTAATTGGAATTTAATTGTTCCCATTGAGATTTGAACCCTTGCCCTAATGGTGAAATTGGAGTTTTTAGAAAAGAAGATTTAGTTAAAAAGAAAAGAATTTCTTTAGCGGGACCCGCAAGAGAAAGCCTTGGGAAGGGATTTTAGACCCATTTAAATTAGGAAAAGGAAAAGAAATCCTATTCCCCTTGTTTTGGAAAAATCTCTCTCTCTCTCTCTCTCTCTCTCTCTCTCTCTCTCTCTCCTAGCCGACCTCACCAAGAAACCCTAGCCGCCCTAGCCGCTTTCCGCTCAGCCTAGGCACACCAGCAGCCCAGTGCTCGGCCCCAGCGCACGAGCGCAACCAGCAAGAGCCCATGCCCAGCGCGTCAGAGCGCCTCGCATCGCCCATGCCGAGCGCGCCCGATCGCCTTTGCCTCGCCCAGCCAGACGCGTCGCGCGCCGTTCCGCACGAGCCGCCCAGCGCGCGCGCGCGCTCCGCTGCTGCCGCCGCCCATCTGCGTCGCCGCCTTGCTGCCCTCGCAGAACCGACGTCCCGCTTGCCGCGCGCGCGAGCAGCGCCAGCGCCAGCCTCGCCAGCGCGCGGCGCCCGGCGCCAGCCCAGCGCCCTGCTGCGCCAGCGGCGCCGTCGCCCTGCTTTGCTTGCTGCGAGGCGTGTGCCTTCTCGGTTGGTAAATTCCCGAGCCTCCACCCTTCGGACTTCACGATTTTAGATCTTTGTTTATTAATTAGGATATTTTATTACTTGCTTAGGTTGCTCGGGTTCGCTTAAAAGCTCGAGGGTCGTTATTTGATTCGGGATAGTTAACCTCCACTTATTTCGTGTAAGGATTCTTACGGGGTTGTGTGGACCCTGCGAATAGTTGATAGCACGCTGATTACTGTAATTATATGAGTTTCTAGTGATAGGTTTCATGTTTTCTTTTGATTCATGTTCGTGACATGTTTACATCCCGTTAGTCCCATGCTAGGCTTTCCTATCTTGATAGAACCATGCTGCCTATTGTATGCTGCTAGACCCAAGTTCGGTTAGATGTGTGATGTATAGTATAGGGGGCCGTAGAGGTAACTAGTTTGGGGTCCCGCTCGGGCAAGACCCGATGGACATCTTGAGGTGTAAGGCCCTACGGGCATCGTAGGTGTGTAAGGCCCACTGGGCATCACTGAGTCTAGAGGTGTAAGGCCCTACGGGCATCCTAGGTGTGTAAGGCCCTTTGGGCATCACCGAGTGCGGAGGTGTAAGGCCCTACGGGCATCCTAGGTGTGTAAGGCCCACTGGGCATCACTGAGTCTGGAGGTGTAAGGCCCTACGGGCATCCTAGGTGTGTAAGGCCCACTGGGCATCACTGATACTAAAGGTGTAAGGCCCGATGGGCAACCTAAGTGTGTAAGGCCCCACTGGGCATCACTTTGTGTCCTAGGTTGTGTAAGGGCCGAGAAGGGCATCCAAATGTAGGACCTAGGAGAGGCTATAGACGGAAGCCCTTGAGTAGGCTCGCCTTTGAAGTAGCTCATAGCCTACACCAACCGTGCCCGCTCTAAGTCATTGTATGGTTGCATGTCCGTGTGCTAAATGAGATGTTTTCGTATTGTACCCCGGTTGGGGATTCTTACTGAGTATGTTTATACTCACCCTTATTTTCTGTGGTTTTCCACCAGGTAACTTGGGGACAGAGGTGGATGGCTAGGAGGAGGTCTTTGGATGATCATGGATAGCTGACTCTGAGTTGCACGTTCTTTTAATGTTTTCTTTGATGATTTAGCATGTAGTGGGACTTGGGTCCCTAGGAAAAACACTCAAAAATCTATTTTATGTTTCTCGTACCGTTTTCCCTTGATTTGTTTTTAAGAAAGAACTGATCAGTTATCTACCTGTTTATTTTAAATGGAACTATATTTTCCTTGTTTTGAATGTGCTTACTTCAAAGATTTAAATTTCAAACTCTGAACGACGTTTTACATTCCTAATCATGCATGCTAAGTAAGGACTTTAGGATAGAGACCGTTTCTTTGGGTCGGGTCCTTACAGTTGGTATCAGAGCTCAGAGTTATAGGTTCTGTAGACTGACCTGCAGTTGTAGGTTGTTTTCCATGATCATCAGCGCTCCGACAGCCATCAGGTATGTCCATAAGTTTAAGGTTAATGGTTAAGAATTACAATACTTCATCTAGTATACATGTGTTACCCTTGTTGGGCATTGAGAGCCCCAGCGTGGGCTAGTTTTATGCCTTGTGTAGACCGCTTGATTGTTGATTACACATTGAGGAGCAGGACGTTTGGTATGTCCAATCGAGGAGTTGGGTGATCGTGTTGTTGTTGAGACCACGTCTAGGGTTGTCTAGACCGTGAGGCGCTTTGGCCCTGGCGATTGAGCGACCAAGAGGAGGGGGTAGAGGCTAGTCTACCTCAGAGCGAGACTCCTCGAGCAAAGTGTGCTCCCGCCATGAGAGAGTTGATGGCAGGTCTTTTAGCTATCAGAGGGCGGAGACCCAGGCGCAGATTGTAGCGCGTAGTGAGGAGTCCCGGGTGCAGATAGCCTAGTTGACAGAGTTTATTTAGGAGACACCCCCTAGTAGCTCCAGTAACCCCGGAGGTTTCCGGAAGGGCTTAATCAGCGAGTTCATGCTTTGATGAGTTAGTTGGAATTATTCGAGCATTTGCCGAGTTTGGCAAGTGGAAGCCGAGGAGCTTGATGCTTTAGAGAACTTCTTTGGTAGCGACAAGGTGGTTGACGAGGTTCGAGTTTATCATCCAAGTGTTGGGATGACACTGGTGTTGAGAGACCGATGACACGATGTTGAGAGGTCGAGGCGCGTGCCGTCAGTCTTTGTTTGATGCAGAAAGTGTGTTGGTGGAAGTCCCCTGTGAGAGGCGGACCAGCAGAGTCTCCACCAGTCGCCCGGTCTATTGGCAAGTTGCCGTGTTAGTAGCTTTTGAGAAGGATGTAGAGACATCCTGTCCCCCCCTTGCAAGCTCTTTGTCGTTTTGACCAGTTCTTTTAGTACCCTCGTAGCTGTGGGGTAGTGTGAAGCTTGCTCGTCGGGGCTTAATCCGTTTGTGGATTTCATTGGGCTAGTAGAGTGGAGCACTCTTTTGTTTGGATGTTCCAAGTGTGGAACAAGTTGTTGCCACCCGAGGAGTTGGCCTGAGCTTTTGTTGAGCATCGAGTGGGATGCGCGGCCGGCTCGAGCTACTATTGAGCATCGAGTGGGATGCGAGGAGTAGGCCGTGGCATGTCTGTTAGGCGAGATGCCAGAGATTAGACTGCTCGAATATTTGGACTCTTGTGCCGAGTGCCATTGCCCCGTCAATTGGAGTGTGACCTTCCTTTTCTTCAAAGGGGTATAAAGCTCGTTTAGGGCTGATTTGTGTTGTAAAGAATGTAGTGCCTGTTGGCACCAAGCTTTGAGAGGAGGCCTAGATTCAGGCCAGTTGGCACTTTTGTGCAGGAGGTTCCATGGTCGCCGAGAGTATAGCATCCCCGCTAGTCTTGTACCCATTTCCTGAGGTTGCACCTGTTTGGGTTGCATAAGAGATCTAGCTAAGTGGTAGTCAGAGGACTACAAGTATGAGGTTTTCGAGGGAAAATAGGAGCATTTCAGAGTCACCAAGAGTTGGGTACCAAAGGATGCTGTAGGCTTTTAAGAGCTAGCGCGTTCGAGTTCTCGCGCCTGTTTGTGAGCTTGTGAGCCAGTTTGTTGGTAGCATGATTCGGCTACCCTTTGAGTTACCCTAGTATGGGTAGTGTTGGCATCAAGGATGCGTGATTAATCCAGTGTTAGAGCTATGAGTTGGATGGCTGATCGAAGCACGTTTAGTGGGCACATTGGCTTGAGATATGTTAGCTTGGTATGGATGTGCTCTTGTAAGAGTGAGTTGGCCAATGTGGCTTTTCGTGGTGAGTTGGCCCGAGAGGGTTTGAACTCTTGTTGCTCCCTGGTTAGTAGTGGCTCTGTTGGAGGCAAAAGTTGCCCTGTGTGAAAATCCTTGTTGGCTTTGGATCTTAAGGAATCAGGTTGAGCCGTGCACGCGCGGTGTACTTTTGTGTAACTTGTTCCGTGGTTTATGTTTGTGAAACCACGAGAGGTTCGTGTTGAGGAACCAGTGCTCAGTCTTTGAGGTGTCAAGACTTTAGTTCTTGGCAAGTGCCCTAGCTTTGGTTGTAAGGATGTCGTGCTCGTAGCCGGGTTGTTGTTTAAGCAAGTTTTGCTAGTTGGACCTTAGCCTTGGTTAGAGTTCAGTTGGAACGGAACAAGAGTGTGGTAGCAAAGCCGCGTAGTTTCTGATCGTCATGGCTAAGAGAGTTGTTCGGATCCTTACCTTGGGCAGAAGGTTTGTTGTGGCTAATGTTGGAGTAGGAGGATGGCGCATTCTGTAGCGTTTCGGGTCCTTTTCGTTTTCAAGCAGTTGGAGTTGCCCAGCGTAGTTGAGATGCTGGAGAGGGTTGTGCCCGGGTAGCCGGTTGTCTGTTAGATCGTTTGATGACCGTGTGTGTCGGAGGATGATCGGAGGATCCCTAGGTTGTGGAGAGCCTCTCCAGAGCTCAATCACCCAAGCAGTGTTCCTCGGGTGAGTTGCTTGCAGATTTGGTAGACTAGCAAGCTAGTGTTTGTTTGGAGTAGAGTCCGGATCGGTTCCGGTGAGGTGGCTAGTTGGTGTTTGGTGTTGACCAAGTTTTGGTTCTCTTGTTGTTTCAAGAGCTAGCTCGGTTCGAGCAAGAGGGCGTTGCCCTGAGGACCTGTTCCTGGTCAGGAAGTTTTGGGAGTTGACCCCTCCTTCGGTGGTTGAGTAAGTTCTGCTTGTTCTGGATTGGTGGTCCAATCGGTTGAGGTTTCCTCTTGGGTGTTACTACAAGAGAGTTGGTTGTTGTTGCCCTTGGGTTTGAGCTAGTCAGCGAGCATGTGTGATGTTCGCTGCCCTTCAGAGGTTCGCTTCCTGGGAAATCGTTTCCCGTTGAGGAGTAGTCAGTGTAGCTCTTGAGTTGTGTAGTTGATCGAGTAAGCGCAGTTGGTTAGCCCAATGAGAGGGTCCTCGCCTTGTGTTGTTAGCAAGCAAAAAGTTGTTTGTCTCATGAGGCGGAGGCCGGCCAGTTTAAGAGTTGAGTTTTTCTTTGGAAAGTTGTTGGTTCTTTGGGGTTTGAAGAAAACCCTAGTTCCTTTGGTTGTTGAGTTGCACCATGGATGCCAGCCTCGAGTATTATCTTTGGAGATAGCCTCGTCGGTCCGTTTTCCTTGCGATGTTCCGACTATGGAGTTTCTAGTCGCAAGATGAGTTAGGCCTAGGCTAAAAGGAGAAAGTCCTTTGAGTAGCCAGTTGGACTTAAGAGTTGAGTGGCGGCTTGGAGGCGAGCCTTGCTCGTTATAAGCAGGTTGAGTTTCTGCAGAGCAAGCCCTTCTTGGGCTGTGTTCCTAGTTGATGTGCGTTCGCAGTTGGCGTTATAGCTGAGCCACAGTTGAGTTGGTTGGCACAGAGATGTCGTGACATTGGTTGGAAACCTTAGAGTTGTTATCCTTCAGCTTTTGTGTTGCTAGTAGCCGCGTGATGTTTTATTCTTTGCTGCTCGAGGTTTCCGTGAGAGGAATGTTGTTTGTTTTTTCGTCTGCAGCGATGTTATGTTGGCTAGGCGATATTGAACGGATTGCATTGGAAAGTTTGTTGTCACCGATGAGGGGCTTTTTTTTTTTTTTTTTTTTTTTTTTTAGTTTGGCCGAGTGGAGCACGTGCTGGACCTTGTCTTCTAAAGGTGGTCGTAGTGAAGTTTGACTAGTGTGAGTGGTGGTAGCCGCTTGGTGAACAGAAAAAGTGCCCCTTGGCTTTGGTGCTACGATTTCTCGTAAGATGGTTGCTTTAGTGTTGTGGACGCATGCTAGTTGGAGAAGGTTGCCTAGGGATCAGTCACCAGTTGGTGGTTCGAATTTGATTTCGTTAAGGATTGTAGGCAACCAGTGGGGTTCGCAGGTCTCTTGCGAAGTAAGAGTAGACCGTTTTGTTTCGAAACACAGGAGGTTGGTTGTTTCGTCAGCATGGTGAAGGGTCGAGGCTGTGTGATAACAGCTATGAGCATTCAGAGAAGTTACGCCGGAGCGTGGCGTAGAGTTTTAGAGCTTGTGACCCGTCCACGAGTTTGCTGTGAGTAGCGCCGTAGAGAGGCGTTCCGAGTTGGGTTATCAGGGCTAAGTGAGCCCTAAGATTTTAAGACCGTTTGAGAGTTCGTGCGAGTCAGAGGGTGTGACTCACCAACTAGCTATCGCATGATTTCTTCGAAGCTCAGTGTTAGTTCAGTTTTGGTTGAGATAGTTTGTGGCAGACTCGGTGTCTTTTGGGCTTGGAGCCTTTGGGAACCCAAAAGGGTTCGGTTTCCAAGAAAGATTTGTGTTATCTTAATCAGGAGCTTGGTTGGTTAAGAATCAGTGGAGTTTCATAGAGTTGTTTTCGTCTTAGGACTTTCGAGGACGAAAGTCTTAAAAGGAGGGAGTATTGTAACGGCCCAGTTTTCTATTTCGGTTTCCCAGGAGTTTTCGGGACATTATGCGGATGTTCGGATGGGCCGTTAGAGCTTTTTAACCTTTAAGGGTATTTTGGTATTTTGCTCCCCGGTCAGAGGTTGAGGATTTTCAGGGCTTCAGGGTCATTTCGGCCTTCGTTGACACTTGATTAATGTTGGTTGCAAGACCCAAGGAGTTTGGGTTAGTTGATTAGAAGTTCGGAGACATTCCGGTTGATAGCAAAATTAATTGGAATTTAATTGGTCCCATTGAGATTTGAACCGTTGCCCTAATGGTGAAATTGGAGTTTTTAGAAAAAGAAGATTTAGTTAAAAAGAAAAGAATTTCTTTAGCCGGGACCCGCAAGAGAAAGCCTTGGGAAGGGATTTTAGACCCATTTAAATTAGGAAAAGGAAAAGAAATCCTATTCCCCTTGTTTGGAAAAATCTCTCTCTCTCTCTCTCTCTCTCTCTCTCTCTCTCTCTCCCTAGCCGACCTCACCAAGAAACCCTAGCCGCCCTAAGCCGCACCCGCACTCGGCCAGGCGCACGAAGCAGGCCAGCCCATGCCCAGCGCGCGTCAGACGCCTGCATCGCCCATGCCGAGCGCGCCCGATCGCCTTGCCTCGCCCAGCCAGAGACGCGTCGCGCCGTTCCGCACCGAGCCGCCCAGACGCGCGCGCGCGCTCCGCTTGCTGCCGCCCATACGCGCGTCGCTGCGCGCTTGTCCTCGCGAACGGACGTCCCGCTTGCCGCGCGCGCGCCGAGCAGCAGCGCCAGCGCTGGCGCCTCGCCAGCGCGGCGCCAGCGCCAGACCCAGCGCCCTGCCTGCCCGCAGCAGCGCCGTCCTGCTGCTGCTGCTGCCGGGGCGTGTGCCTTCTCGGTTGGTAAATTCCCGAGCCTCCACCCTTCGGACTTCACGATTTTAGATCTTTGTTTATTAATTAGGATATTTTATTACTTGCTTAGGTTGCTCGGGTTCGCTTAAAAGCTCGAGGGTCGTTATTTGATTCGGGATAGTTAACCTCCACTTATTTCCGGTAAGGATTCTTACCCGGGGTTGTGTGGGACCTGCGAATAGTTGATAGCACGCTGACATTGTAATTATATGAGTTTTTAGTGATAGGTTTCATGTTTTCTTTGATTCATGGTCGTGACATGTTTACATCCCGTTAGTCCCATGCTAGGCTTTCCTATCTTGATAGAACCATTTGCCTATTGTATCTTTGCTAGACCCAAGTTCGGTTAGATGTGTGATGTATAGTATAGGGGCCGTAGAGGTAACTAGTTTGGGGTCCCGCTCAAGGCAAGACCCGATGGACATCGGAGGTGTAAGGCCCTACGGGCATCCTAGGTGTGTAAGGCCCACTTTGGGCATCACCGAGTCTAGAGGTGTAAGGCCCTACGGGCATCCTAGGTGTGTAAGGCCCACTTTGGGCATCAGCGAGTGCGGAGGTGTAAGGCCCTACGGGCATCCCTAGGTGTGTAAGGCCCCTTTGGGCATCACCGAGTGCGGAGGTGTAAGGCCCTCACGGGCATCCTAGGTGTGTAAGGCCCCTTTGGGCATCACCGATCATTGAAGGTGTAGGCCCGATGGGCAACCTAAGTGTGTAAGGCCCCACTGGGCATCACTTTGTGTCCTAGGTTGTGTAAGGCCCGAAGGGCATCCAAATGTAGGACCTAGGAGAGGCTATAGACGGAAGCCCTTGAGTAGGCTCGCCTTTGAAGTAGCTCATAGCCTACACCAACCGTGCCCGCTCTAAGTCATTGTATGGTTGCATGTCCGTGTGCTAAATGAGATGTTTTTTTCGTATTGTACCCGGTTGGGGATTCTTAATGAGTATGTTTATACTCACCCTTATTTTCTCGTGGTTTTCCACGGGTAACTTGGGACAGAGGCTAGATGGCTAGGAGGAGGCTGCTGGATGATCATGGATAGCTGACTCTGAGTTGCACGTTCTTTTAATGTTTTCTTTGATGATTTAGCATGTAGTGGGACTTGGGTCCCTAGGAAAAACACTCAAAATTCTATTTTATGTTTCTCGTACCGTTTTCCCTTGATTTGTTTTTAAGAAAGAAGCGATCGATTATCTACTGTTTATTTTAAATGGAACTATATTTTCCTTGTTTTGAATGTGCTTACTTCAAAGATTTAAATTTCAAACTCTGAACGACGTTTTACATTCCTAATCATGCATGCTAAGTAAGGACTTTAGGATAGAGACCGTTTCTTTGGGTCGGGTCCTTACAGGCCGGGACTTGTTCCCGTATAGAGCGTATAGTGTGTTGTGGTATTTCTGGACTAAGACCCTGAGTTGGCATCCGAGGTCCAAGTGTGGACTTAGATTGTGCTCGCTCGTGTTTGTACTCATAGCTTGCATACATTCTTCTAGATGATCATGTATATCGTATTGTACCCGGTTGGGGATTCTTACTGGGTAATTCGTTACTCACCCTTATTACGTGGTTTTCCACGGGTAATCAAGGCGGGAGACAGGATGGTGAAGGAGAAGGCGTGATCATGGAATCCTATTTGTCATCTCGACCATTTTATTATATCATGACTCTTGACTTTTGTTATTTCCCTGAATGCATGTAGGCGGGCACGGAGCCCTAGGATGTTTTCTTACGTTTTATGGATTCCAGCATATTTGTACTTGTGGATTGTTTAAATGGTTTAAATAAATCTACGATCGAGTATGCTTTTAGAAATGTATGTTTTGGTTGTTGAATGTTTCTGTTTTTACTTGGGATCAGAAATGTATTTTTCATAATGTCTTTTATTTTCAATACATGCATTGGGGTAAAGGCCCATTTAGAGCCCCTTTTGGGTCGGGTCTTTCTGATTGGTATCGAGCTCGAGTGGTCATAGATTCGTAGTGACCGACCTTTTGTTGTAGGTCATCCTTCCATGATCACCAAAGACTCCGACTGTGGTCATCAGTACGCCTAGGTTTATTGTTTTAGAAAGAAAAAGGGTTAAGAATTTACAATACCTATCATCTAGTGTATGCCTTGTTTGGTGTTGTGGAGTGGTGATGAGCAGGAGTTTTGATTCGTTGTTGGTTTGGATGTAGATCGCCAAACATGCTACCACCCGCATCGGGAGAGGAGGTTCGAGAGCGGTCGAGGTATCGAGGATCGGATCTCGATCTGCAGGACATCGTCCCAAGCCGAGGCGATGGCATTCCACCGGCGGCTCCTCTGTTACGCCTAGAGCGGGCGTTGAGGCGATCGAGCGCCGTGAGGCGCTCTGGAGGAGCGAGTTTTTTTGAGTCTATGAGGGCTTTTATGGTCAGCATGTTGAGTGACCGAGAGGGCGAGAGACCGAGCCTTGTTAGCGCGCGGCGGGAAGAGTCGAGCCCGGATCGAGCGGTGACTCGATTGGTTCAATGAGCTCAGTAGCACCTCCGGCTCCACAGAGCAAGTAGCCCCAGAGGCGAGATATGGCGAGAGGGTGCCGAGGAGTTGGGTAGGTGGTGAAGGATTTTGTGAAGTGGAAGCTTTGAGAAGTTTGATGCCACCGGTGATGCGTTAGCGGCGGCCGGTGGATTGCCCATTTGGAGTACACCTTCACGATCATGGTGTGCCCCGATATTGAGAGGCCGAGGTGTGCGGCTCATGTGCTAGGAGGCACACGGCGAGATGGTGGTGGGAGTCCACCTTGAGCGAGAGACCACCTGGGTCTCCACCCGCTACTTGGGAGTTCTTCAAGGTGAGTTCAAGGTAAAGTTCATCGGTGATGAGGCTCAAGAGAAGATGGTGGAGCTCTTCCAGAACCCAAGCGGTTACGATTCCATTGAGGAATATGGCGCAAGTTCTCGAGTATGGATATTTTGCTCCTCAATTGATTGCCACCCTGGAGTGAAGATTGGAAGTTCATATCTGGATTGAGGCGGTGTTTCTCGGGATGTCGGGCTCGGGCCCACGACACTTATGCTAGGGGTCCCGATTAGCCACGATCTATAATGGGAAGTATCTCTTGAGCGGGTTGTTGCCGCTCTGTTCAGCGTCGTGTCCTTGCGGTAACAGGGGCGAGAAGAGGAAGTTTGATTTTCGGGAGGCGGCCAGCGCGCCAAGGCGATTCGAAGCAGAGATCTGCGGAGAGCTCGATCCGTTTCCGGCCCGGCAGCGAGGAGGACCAGAGCGAGTTCCCGCTTGTGCTACTTGTGGGAAAGTCCACGCTGGAGCTTGTCGTGGACCTAGATTGTGCTTCCGTTGTGGTAGAGAGGGGCACATGGCCCGCTTTTTGTGATCGGCCGGCTATGGCGGCTCGGCCAGTGCAATGCAGCAGAGCAGGTCAGTGTTTGCTACGACCCGTCAGAGGCCGAGCGTCACGGATGCCGCTGTGTGGCGCACGCTTCTTGTTTTAGATCACTGCGCATTTGTCTTGTTTGATTCTGGTTCTACGCATTCATTTGTATCTGTGTTGTTTTCTTGAGCATGCTAAGTTAAGACTAGAGCCTCTAGGTTTTGAGTTATCTGTTGCAACTCCTTCGGGAGTTAATATGTTGGCTAGGGATAAGATTAGGGATGGCCGGATCGAGATATCCGGAGAGTTGCTTGTGGCTACGCTCATAGTTACGCCTATGAGCGGTTTTGATGTGATTCTTGGTATGGAGTGGTTAGTTGCTAACCACGCGCGATTGATCATCGCCACCGGAAAGAAGTAGTGTTCAGCGCCGCGGTCGCCCACTTTAAGTTTCGTGGAGTCCGGGGTGGATTTTGCCACCGATGGTGTCACCGTGAAAGCTCGTCGTTTGCTAGCTCATGGAGCTTGGGGCTATCTAGCCAAGTTGTCTAGGAAGAGCCGCCTCTCGTCATGATGTTGATCAGTGCCGGTCGTGCGAGGAGTTTGCGGACGTATTTCTGAGGAGTTCTGGGGTTGCCCCAGAAGAGAGAGGTTGACTTCACAATTGAGCTCGAGCCGGGGACCCTCCTATCTCGAAGGCTCCGTATCGTATGGCGCCAGTGAGTTAAAGGAATCAAGATTCAGTTGCAGGAGATGTTAGATCGAGGGTTCATCCGTCCGAGTGTGTCCCCGTGGTGTAAAGACCCGACCCAAAAGGGGATCTAAATGGGCCTTTACCCCAATGCATGTAGTGAAAATAAAAGATATTATGAAAAATACATTTCGGATCCCAAGTAAAAGCAGAAACATTCAACAACCAAAACATACATTTCTAAAAGCATACTCACGATCGAGAGATTTATTTAAACCATTAAAACAATCCACAAGTACAAATATTTGGAATCCATAAAACGTAAGAAAACATCACGGGGCTCTGTGCCCGTCTACATGCATTCAGGGAAATAACAAAAAGTCAAGAGTCATGATAAATAAAATAGAATAATCAGAGATGACAGCAGGATTCCATGATCACAGCTCCTCCTTCGACCATCCTGTCTCGCGCCTTGTTGTTACCGTGGAAAAACCACAGAATAAGGGTGAGTAACGAATTACTCGGTAAGAATCCCCAAGCGGGGGTACAATACGATATACATGATCATCTAGAAGAATGTATGCAAGCTATGAGTATAAACACAAAATAGAGCACATAGCTTAAGTCCACACTTGGACCTCGGATGCCAACTCGTGGTCTTAGTCCGGAAATAAATCCACCACACAATACGCCCTATACGAGAAACGAGTCCGGCCTCGCCGCTGTCTCACATCGATACGAAAGGTGCACTAGCTCAAGATCCCGAGGAGCTCTCCGGTGGCGCCGTAATGAGCGTAATCGCGCCTTTGCGTGCTCACTGCGAACTATGGAAGTGCCGGGTCTAGTGGCAAGCCGCCCATGTCCGATCACCACGCCTAACTAAATCTCCGGATCGGTGTCAGCGACATAGGGTGTGAGACCTGGACACGTGAACTATGTCGGCTGAACCACCGCACACGAGGCTAAGGAACCGGTCATGGTAGGCTTGCACGGGGAGCGGTCCTTGCCCTAACAGTGGCAATCAAGGGCTACTGCCGAACACGGCGAGGGCGTGCCGGCTCGCGGGGCGAGGCAATGCCAAGTCATCATCCCGACCGTTGGGGCAATAAGCAGTTTGCCACCCTCACCCAAGATTGCGGGGCACCGTTAGGGTTAGCTAAACCCTAACGGGATCGAGGACGAGTACCATCTCGCACGTCCCCATCGGGGATGCAATTACGTTATGCATCCGGCCCGGATGATGCTACCTACGAACTCTAAACCATAGCAATAATAATAAATCAATCAATGCGGTCAATACGTGCTCAGCAGATACAAGGAACCTAGCATGATACTACGAAGCAAGAACAGATAACGAACATGCGAGAATGGAACAACCTAGCATGGGCTAACATGAGAAACAATACGAGAGTTCATGCGATCGAGGAATTGAAGCAGAGCACCTAGGGCTAAACATGCTAATAATCATACAGGCATACAAAACAACAATCACAAATATACCGCAGGAGGCCCACACAACTCCGGTAAGAAATCCTTACCTTGGCGGGAGGCAACTACACACAAAATCCTACGCTGCGATCGATCCCGAGCTAGCTAACGAGAACCTAACAAACACAATAGAAATCACAATCATAGCCCTAAAATATAATAAAACAAGCGAGGCTCGGCTCGGGGCACTCACACGGCACGACGACACGAAAAGTGAAATCTCTGCTGGCGGTAGTGTGTGTTGGTGGGCTGGCGCTGGCAGCGCCGCTGGCGTGGCTTGCTGCAATGACACACGCTGGAGCACGGCACGCGCGCGGCGCGCGCGGCATGGCGCTGGCGTCGCGACACGGACACGCGAGCGGCTCGGCGAGGGCGCGCGCGGGCGAACGTCTGGCGAAGCGCGCGCTGGCGTGCGCGAGCGGCAGGCGGCGCGACGCGCTTGGTGGGCGCGCGCGCGGCGGCGGCTCGGAGTGAAGGCGCGTGGGCGCTGGCGATCTCTGCTGCTGCTGCGCGCGAACCGGTGCGGCGGCGCGGCTCGCGCGAAGCCCGGGCGTCGCGATGGACGGATCTCGGGCGGCTGGCGGTGTGCGACGGCGGCGTGGTGACCGACGCGCTGCAGGCGTCTTTGCGACAGGCAGATCCGGACGTTTGCTTGCCGCGCGACGGCAGGCTCATCGTGCGATCTGGGCGTCTTGCACGGGCAGATCCGGACGGCTTCTTGGCGCGCGCGCGACGGCTCAGTGTGCGATGCGGGCGTCTTTGCTCGGGCAGATCCGGACGGGTGGTGGGCGAATCCGGCGCTGGCGGACTGCGCAACACACACACACACACACATGGGCACCTCCTCTTACCTTCGGCCCAGCAAAACAACCTATCGAGAAGATGAAGAAGATGAATACCTACCGGAATGATGATCGAACTACGGAGGCGGCAAGGGGATGAAATTCGGCTAGAGAAAGTTGGGGAAACAAGCTTGGACGGCTAGGAGAATGTGTTGGAGAAGAAGAACAAAACCTAGCTTCTATTTCATTTAACCAAATGCACCAAAACTCCCAAAATCCAAGGCTAACCATAAAATGATGCGGGAAGAGCAACAAGAGCTCTCAATAGCTCAAGCTGGCTACACCACCCACACGACTTCTCGGACCACGGGTTGAAACCCACCAAACACACTTTAACACACAATTTTCCTTTTGCATCTCCCCATGCCCAAACACATCCACAAAGCCTCAAAAACTTACATAAATCCATCCAATAATTTTATGGCTGGAAAAAGACATAAAGCGGTCCTGACGGCCCGACCAAATTACTAAAATACCCCTAGGGCATACGGAAGACCGGGATGAAAACACAGGTCGTTACAATATTCCCTCCTTTTTATGACTTTCGTCCTCGAAAGTCCTTAAAACTGGAACAACACAGGACCTTCGCATTTCATCCCGTCCTTCCCGCTCACGAGCGGCCTCCTCGAACTCGGACTCCTTCACTAAACTTTTACCAACGGATCTCACTTCTACGCAACGCGTCTTCGACTCAAGACTAGAATACTCATAGGCTTCTCCTCGAAGCCCAAACCCTCAATCAGCTGCAAGGGCTCAAAGTCCACAATGAACAATGGGTCAGGCACATGCGCCCTAACATCGATACATAAAAACACACTGTGTGCACCTGGTGTCAATAAACAAACTCAACCCTACAACAAAGCTGGCCAAACAATCTGAACCTTCCAGATTCCAAAACTAAACGGCCTACTCTTACTTCACAAAAGACCAACAAACCTCAAACCTTGACTACTGACCTTAACGAGATACAAAGCGAACCACCAAGCTGGCGATGATCCAAAAAGAGCGGACTTCTCCAACTAGAACACGACCACAACACTTAAGCAACCATCTTAAGGAGAAAATCGCCAGGCAAGGAACATCCAACATTCCTCTCAATGAAAACTCGGGAAGCAAGGACTAAACCATCACGCACTATCTGCGACACAACACCTTGAGGGAAAGCGGCTCAACGACTTACCAACCAATGCCACGGCACCTCTGTGCCAACTCACTCAAACGCGGCTCTACTAACGCCAGCTGGAAACTCACAACAACTAGGAACAAAGCCCGAGAAGGGCTTGCTCGTGAGAACTCAACCCAAACTTATAACGAGCAACGCCGCCCCAAGCTACTACTCAACTCTTAAAATCCAACTGGCTACTCGAAGGACTTCCCCTTTAAGCCTAAGCCCAACTCATCTTCCAACCAGAAGCTCCACTCCCAAAACCTCACAAGGAAAACGGATAACGACAACCTCAAAGCTTACGGATCCTGGGCCACACGAATCCGCAAGACTACCTCGCAAGCTATCACTCGAGGCTGGCATCCAAGGAGCAACTCAACCACCACAGAGGCTAGAGGGAAAGGAAATCTTCAATCCCCAAAAGAACCAACAACTTGCCAGAACAACTCAACTCTTACTGGCTGGCCTCCGCCCTTGCGGGAACAAACAACTCTTGTTTGCTAACAACACAAAGCAGGGACCCTCTCGCTGGGCTGACCGCTGCGCTACTCCGATCGACTACACAACTCAGGAGCTAAGCTGACTCCTGCCAAACGGGAAACGACTTCCCAGCAAGCAAACTCCAGAAGGGCAGCGAACTCCACACACGCTCGCTGACTTGCTCAACCCAAGGCAACAGCAACCAACTCTCTTGGAAGCAACACCCAAGAGAAAACTCAACCAATCGGACCACCAAACCGAAACAAACAGCACTTGCTCAACTGCTGAGGGAGGGGTCAACTCCCAAAACTTATTGACTAGGAACAAGACCTTAGGGCAACGCCCTCCAGCTAGAACCGAACTAGCTCTCAAAACAACAACGAACCAAATCTTGGCCAAACACTCACAAGAGGCAGAACAACCTTTACTGCAGCCTCTAGAACACCATCCAAGAATCCGCTTAACTGGACAAACGACTACTTCCAAGCAGCCAACAAACTTTTTCTTCAAGCTAGCGCTTCCACCATTAACTCCAAGACCAAGGAGTAAACGACAACTCCCCGAAGGAAGCGGCTCTTACAAGCGGACAACCAA
Organism: Sicyos edulis; assembly: GCA_036507275.1. Lineage (NCBI taxonomy): Eukaryota > Viridiplantae > Streptophyta > Magnoliopsida > Cucurbitales > Cucurbitaceae > Sicyos > Sicyos edulis. The sequence continues at coordinate 21,693,040 of CM071855.1, read as the reverse complement.
CGGACGAGAGAACTCCACATACGCTCACCGCTGTCTTGCTCCACCGAGCAACAACATCTAATCTCACGAGGCGCAACAAGGGTCCATCTCAGACTGAACCTCCAAATGCCAAACGGGGCAACTCAACATCCTGGAAACAGGAAAAACAACCAACATGGTACAAACCACTCGCCCCCACGAGCAAAACTAAACTCTAACAACTCCAATCCACACCTTGGTCAACACCAAGCATCAACTTGCCACCACACCGAAACCACTCCGGACTTTACTCCAAACAAACACTAGCTTGCTAGTCTACCAAGATCGCTAGCAACTCCACCGAGGCTACAACTACACGCCTCCCGGCTAGCCAACTGAAACTCACTAGCTGGGCTCGGTGAGCTCTGGAGAGGCACTCCACAACCTAGGGTTCTTCGGCAACCCTCGACACACACACACTGCCAGGCATACGATCTAATGGACAAGCTGCTGAACAAACAACTCCAATTTCAAAGCATCCCAACCATGCTGGCCAACTCCAACTCCTTGGGAACCTAGAGGACCCGAACGCTACTGAGAACGCGTCATCCTCCTACTCAAAGCATCGGCCACAACATAACTTCTACCCAAGGAAGGATCGAACAACTCTCTTAGCCATGACGATCGATCGAAACCACGCGGCTTAGCTACCATCCGCTCTTGTTCGGTTTCCAAGTGAACTCCAACCAACGATCAACAAGAAGATCCGCCAACCAAGCTTAGCCCAACTTAACAAATCTTGCCTAAGCAACAACTTGATACCACGAGCACGGTATCCTTACCACCTCAACCAAAGCCTTACAACAACCACATGGAGTCCAACTTCTCAAGGAACTGAGCACGAGATCTCCAAAGAAAACCCTACATGGATCTGAAACTCTCGCCACGGAACGAACCACACAAAACACACTTGTGTGCACAACTCCCAACCTTCCTTTAGAGATCCAAGACTAACAAGCGCTTTTCCACAAAGCAACGATAACTCCTGGCAGCGATACAAACAATCCAAGGAACACCAAAAGTCCCATCTCCACACGATACTCGAAGCTGAGGCAACCTTGCTCTACCAAAGAATAATCATGCCAAACCAAACTTACTTTATACCAAGCCTCTACCAAGGGTGCTTACCCCCAAGGCATCCAAAACCTCTCGCAAGGCATCAGCTCATCTCGCCTCAAAAGCATCCAACTCGCCTCATAGGCATCCAGCTCATCTGATAAGCATCCAACTCATGGTCCCTCAGCTGGACCAAACTCGCATCTACAATGCTCAACTCTCCTCAGCTTTAGGCACTCGAAGGTAGTTGACCGCACTACCAACCACAAGGAAAATCTCTTGGCCTTAACACTAGCGCGAGACTCACGCGCACCAACATTTACCAACCGGCAACCTGCTGACTTACCCAACCTCCAGAAACACTGGGAAGAGGCTCCGGCTCCTCTCGAGCATCCTTTCGCTTGTAGTCCATCGACTACCACTGAACTAGCCCTCTGGCACGACCTAAACGGGTGCAAGCGCCATAAAGCAGATCCAAGGCTAAAGGAGTACATTTGAACTCGAGCGGCATAGAACCATCTGCTATGCCCAAGCCAAACTCAAGCCTGAACCAGACTTAGTGCCAAAGTGGCACACCAACCAATGCACCTCAAGTGCTACTACTACCAAATCCACATCTGAGGAAGCTGGGCTGTTAAACAACAACAGGCTCGCAAGGGGCAAAGATGACCCTTCATCTGCCTCAAGCCACTAACACGGCAACTTGCCAAACAATCGGGCCCCTTGGTGGAGACTCTGCTAGTCCACCTCTCACAAGGGACTTCCACCACCATCTGATGAACCAAACAGCGCAGGAACGGCACACCTCGGCCTCTGAACAGCAGGGCATCCCACACACGGATGCTAAACTCAAACCTGGCCAACTACTTTACTACTAGCAGTAGGACTTACTAAAACATCGAGCTCTACAGGCATCCATTTGCCAACCTGGGCGTCTCCATCAACGCCAACAAACTCATCTGAATAAACCTGCTGATCATGCCCTCCCGGGAACCTCCGGGGCTACAAGAGCTACTGGGGGAAAAATGCTGAAACAAACTCTGTCAGCTGGGCTATCTGTGCCCGGGACTCCTCACTACGCGCTACAAACTGCGCCTGGGTCTCCGCTCTCTGATAGCTAAAGACCTGCCATCAAATCTCTCATGGCTGGAGCACACTCTGCTCAAGGAGTCTCACTCTGAGGCGCTGCTAGCCTCTACCCCCTCCTCTAGGCAACTCAACTGCCGGGGCCAAATCTGGCATGCGGGCCTAACAACCCTGGACGCGGCCTCAACATCAACACGATCGGTCCAACTCCTCGGTCGGACATGCCAAGCGCCCTGCTCCTCTGGGTGCGATCAACATACTGGCGATCTGCACGAAGCACCACCACCCTCTCACTAGGGAAAGCGAGCAGCAATGGGCCACAAATGGCCAGCGGAGTCTAAGCTCTGCCTCCCTGCGGGCGATGTCCCGGGAGCATCCGAATCTATCTGGATACCTCAACAAGCTGCTAAACAAACTGCTCGCACTGCGGGAAAGTTGGCATGATGGCTCACTAAGAACAAACCAACAACGAGTCAGAACCTGCTCGTCTCCGCTCCACAACACTACACAAGGCATACACAAGATGACAGTATTGTAAATTCTTTTTTTTTTTTTCTTTCTAAAACAATAAACCTAGGCGTACTGATGACCTGTCAGTCTTTGGTGATCATGGAAGGATGACCTACAACAAAAGGTGGGTCTACGAGAATCTATGACTCGAGCTCGATACCAAGCTGTAAAGACCAGACCCAAAAGGGGCTCTAAATGGGCCTTTACCCCAATGCATGTAGTGAAAATAAAAGATATTATGAAAAATACATTTGGATCCCAAGTAAAAGCAGAAACATTCAACAACCAAAACATACATTTCTAAAAGCATACTACGATCGAGATTTATTTAAACCATTAAAACAATCCACAAGTACAAATATGCTTTGGAATCCATAAAAGCGTAAGAAAACATCACGGGGCTCTGTGCCCGTCTACATGCATTCAGGGAAATAACAAAAGTCAAGAGTCATGATAAATAAAATAGAATAATCGAGAGATGACAGCAGGATTCCATGATCACGGCTCCTCCTTGACCATCTGTCTCGCGCCTTGGTTACACTGTGGAAAAAACCACGAGAATAAGGGTGAGTAACGAATTACTCGATGAAGAATCCCCAACCAGGGGTACAATACGATATACATGATCATCTAGAAGAATGTATGCAAGCTATGAGTATAAACACGAGAATAGAGCACATAGCTTAAGTCCACACTTGGACCTCGGATGCCAACTCGGGTCTTAGTCCGGAAATAAATCCACCACACAATACGCCCTATACGAGAAACGAGTCCCGGCCTCGGCTTCATCTCGTCGATACGAAAGGTGCACTAGCTCAAGATCCCGAGGAGCTCTCCGGTCGGCATCCTTTGTAATGAGCGTAATCGCGCCTGCGCGTGCTCTGCTGCAGAGACTATGGGGTGCCGGGTCCAGTGGCAAGTTGCCCATGTCCGATCCACCACGCCTAACTAAATCTACGGATCGGTGTCAGCGACATAGGGTGTGAGAGACTGGACACGTGAACTATGTCGGCTGAACCACACGCACTTGAGGCTAAAGAACCGGTCATGGTAGGCTTGCACCAGAGCGGTCCTTGCCCTAACAGTGGCAATCAAGGGCTACGGCCGAACACGCCGAGGACGTGCCGATCTGCCGGGGGCGAGGCAATGCCAAGTCATCATCCCGATTGTTGGGGCAATAAACGATTTGCCACCCTCACCCAAGATTGCGGGGCGGCCGTTAGGGTTAGCTAAACCCTAGCGGGATCGGGACGAGTACCATCTAAACACGTCCTGTCGGGGATGCAAGTTACGTTATGCATCCGGCCGGATGATGCTACCTACGAACTCTAAACCATAGCAATAATAATAAATCAATCAATGCGGTCCAATACGTGCTCCACGAGATACAAGGAACCTAGCATGATACTACGAAGCAAGAACGGATAACGAACATGCGAGAATGGAACAACCTAGCATGGGCTAACATGAGAAACAATACGAGAGTTCATGCGATCGAGAATTGAGCGAGCACCTAGGGCTAAACATGCTAATAATCATACACAGGCATACAAAACAACAATCACAAATATACCGCATGAGGCCCACACAACTCCGGTAAGAAATCCTTACCTTGGCGGGAGGCAACTACACACAAAATCCTACGCCGCGATCGATCCCGAGCTAGCTAACGAGAACCTAACAAACACAATAGAAATCACAATCATAGCCCTAAAATATAATAAAACAAGCGAGGCTCGGCTCGGGGCACACGGCGGCACGCACACGACGACGAAGTGAAAAGCTTGGCAGTTTGGTGCGGTTAATTTTGGCTGGCGCTGGCGCGTGGCTGCGCGCGTTCTGCGCTGGAGCACGGCACACGGCGCGCGCGCGCGTGGCGCTGGCGTGCGATGCGGACCGGCAGCGGCGGCTCAGCGAGACGAGCGCAGCGCGGCGAACGTCTGGGCGAAGGCGCGCGGGCGCTGGCGCGGCGGCAGCGAGCGCAGACGCGGTGGCGCGCGGGCGCGGCGGCTCGGAGTGAAGGCGCGTGGGCGCTGGGCGTCGCTGCTGCTGCGCGAGCTGCGGTGCGACGGCGGGCTGCGCGAAGCGGGCGTCGCGATGGACGGATCTGGGTATTTCTTTGGTGTGCGGCAGCGGCGAGATAGTGGCCGAGCGCGTTGCAGGCGTCTTTGCCTGACGGGCAGATCCGGAGCTGCGCTGCGAGCGGGCTCACTCAGTGCGATCTGGGGCGTCTTTGCACGGCAGATCCGGACGGGTTCTTGGCGCGCGAGCGGGCTCTCAGTGCGATCGGGGGCGTCTTTGCTCGGGCAGATCCCGGGCCGGTGGTGGGCGAATCCGGCGCTGGGCGGACTGCAACAACACACACACACACACATGGGCACCTCCTCTTACCTTCGGCCAAAGCAAAACAACCTATCGAGAAGATGAAGAAGATGAATACCTACCCGGAATGATGATCGAACTACGGAGGCGGCAAGGGGATGAAATTCGGCTAGAGAAAGTTGGGGAAACAAGCTTGGGACGGCTAGGAGAATGTGTTGGAGAAGAAGAACAAAACCTAGCTTCTATTTCATTTAACCAAATGCACCAAAACTCCCAAAATCCAAGGCTAACCATAAAATGATGCAGGAAGAGCAACAAGAGCTCTCAATAGCTCAACTGGCTACACCACCCACCTGACTTCTCGGACCACGGGTTGAAACCCACCAAACACACTTTAACACACAATTTTCCTTTTGCATCTCCCCATGCCCAAACACATCCACAAAGCCTCAAAAACTTACATAAATCCATCCAATAATTTTAGCAAGCTGGAAAAAGACATAAACGGTCCTGACGGCCCGACCAAATTACTAAAATACCCCTAGGGCATACCTGGAAGACCGGGATGAAAACCTGGGTCGTTACACGTGGGGAGCACCAGTTCTGTTTGTGAAAAAGAAGGATGGTTCTATGCGCTTATGTATTGATTACCGCGAGCTTAATAAGGTGATGATGAAGAATAAGTATCCGTTGCCCCGTACGATGATTTGTTCGATCGCCTTCGGGGAGCTTACGTGTTCTCCAAGATAGATCGAGATCCGGTTACCATCGATTTGCGGATAAGGGATGCCGACATTCCTAAGACAGCTTTCAGTCTAGATATGGTCACTATGAGTTTGTGGTCATGTCGTTTGGATTGACCAATGCCCCAGTGCGTTCATGGACATGATGGATAGGGTGTTCAAATCATTTTGGACAAGCTTCCGTCATCGTGTTCATTGACGATATTCTCGATTTATTCGAGGTCTAAAGAAGACCATGCGAGCATTTGAGGCGAGTATTGGCGGCTTTGAGGAAAACCGGCTTTATGCGAAGTTTTCCAAATGTGATTCTGGTTGGAGCGGTGGCCTTCCTAGGCCACGTGGTTTCGAGAGATGGTATAGCCGTGGACCCCGCGAAGATTGAGGCCGTGAGTTCATGGGCCAAGCCGACTTCGATTGCTTGCCGAGATTCGCAGCTTTACGGGTTTGGCGAGTTACTACCGTCGGTTCGTCAAGGACTTTTCGGCTTTAGCCTCGCCTCACTCGCCCCGGCGAGGAAGGGTGTCGAGTTTGTTTGGGACAAGCAGTGTGATGAGAGCTTTGCGAGGCTCAAGCGTAGTTTGACTTGGCACCAGACTGTTGGCGATCCGGAGGGGACAGTGGTTTCGTGGTCTCTGATGATGCTTCCAAGTTTGGATTAGGTTGTGTGTTGATGCAAAGACGGGAAGGTCATTGCCTATGCTTCGCGTCGGTGAAGCCGTATGAGCAGAACTACCCGACTCATGATATGGAGTTGGCAAAGCGAGTGGTGTTTGCACCGAAGATTTGGAGGCATTACTGTATGGTGAGCGGATTCGGATGTTTACCGATCACGAGCCTCAAGTATCTGTTTACTCGGAAGGAGTTGAATATGAGGGAGAGGAGATGGTTAGAGTTGGTAAAGGATTATGATCTGCGAGATTTTGTACCATCCGGGTAAAGCCAATGTAGTGGCCGATGCTTTGAGTAGAAGAGCGTCGCACTCCGCGGCGTTGTTGAGTTTCAGCCAAGTTTGAGGAGAGAGTTCGAGCGGGCCGAGGTTGCGAGTGTTGTTGGGTGAGGTTACCGCGTGAGTAGCTCAGCTTGACTGCTATCGTGCCGTCGATTAGGCAATGGATTATAGACAGCCGGTTGGGTGACCCGCACTTAAGAGATTGGTTGACAGAGTTAGTCTTGCCGGTGACTTTGACTTTGTATATTCACGAGACAGTGGGTTGACTTATAGAGGTCGGTTGTGTGTTCCGGACATTGCTTTGGTTTGCGAGCGAGTTGCTCTCTGAGGCCCATAGTTCCTTTTGCTTGGCACCGGGGTACCAAGATGTATCAGACCTTAAGCGGACCTTACGGTGGATGGGAATGAAGAGAGATGTGGCGAGTTTGTCACCGGTGTCTCACTTGTCGGCAAGTGAAGGCACCTAGACAGAGGCCACCATTTGGTTTTATTGCGACCACCGAGTGTGCCCAGTGGAAATGGGAAGAGATCTCCATGGACTTTATCTCTGGTTTGCCAAGGACTCGAGGAAGTTCTCTCGATTTGGGTGATAGTCGACCGTTTGACCAAGAGCGCACACTTCATTCCCGGTAGAGACACTTATACCGTGGAACGATGGGGCGTGATTGTTTTTGGAGAAGATCATCCGTTATCATGGTGTGCCGGTGAGGATTGTGTCCGATCGTGACTCGCTGGTTCACTTCTCGTTTCGAGAGCGCTCGAGTAAGGGTTTGGAGCACGAGTGCGCCAAAGACTGACTTTTCACCCTCGAGACGGATGGTCGACCGAGAGAGTGAATCGATTCTCGAGGATATGTTGAGGGCTTGTGTGTTGGATTTCCAGCAGCGATTGGGACAGAGATCTCGTACTTGATGGAGTTTGCCTATAACAACGATTACGATCGGCGATTGAGATGGCTCCATTCGAGGCTTTGTATGGTAAGCGTTGTCGGTCCCCCGTGTTCGGGAAGAGGTTGGTGATAGGCGAGTTTTGGGTCCCGAGTTCTCGCAGATTGACCAATGGTGCAGTCAGAGAAGATTAGAGCTCGTATGTTGACAGCTCAGAGCAGAGAGAAGAGAGTTACGCGATGTTCGGCGTCGAGATTTGGAGTTTGAGGTTGGTCGCATGTGTTCCTTAAGGTTGCTCCGATGCGAGGTGTTACGAGGTTTGGTATGCGTGGGAAGTTGAGTCCCCGTTTTGTTGGTCCATTTGAGATCCACGGAGAGGATTGGCAGAGTTGCTTACCGGTTAGCCCTACCTCCGTCACTATCGGCGGTGCATAGTGTTTTTCATGTATCGATGTTGAGGCAGCGTATGTGCCGGACCCGTCGCACATTGTGGACTTTGAGCCTTTGCGGTGAATGAGGATTTGAACTTCGAGGAGAAGCGGTGAGGATCCTTGCCTTTGAGACCAAGACGTTGCGTAATCGCGAGATTCGTTTAGTAAAGGTTCGATGGAAGAGTCGGGGTTACGAGGAAGCCACTTGGGAGCGGGAAGACGAGATGAGATTGCATTACCCCGAATATTTTACTGTCTTAAGGACTTTCGAGGACGAAAGTCATAAAAAGGAGGGAATATTGTAACGACCTGTGTTTCTTCCCGGTATGCCCTAGGGTAATTTGGTAATTTGGTCGGGCCGTCGTGAGTCGTTTTGTGTCTTTTCCAGTTACTAAAATTATTGGATGGTTTTTGTAGGTTTTGGAGGGGTTTGTGGTTTGGTTTGAGCAAGGTTTGATGCAAAAGTAAAAATAAAGGAAATTGTTTGCAGTTGGGTTTGAACCTGTGTCTCTGGGAAGCTTGTGGAGATGTGTGCCAATTGAGCCATTAGGTGCTCTTGTTGCTCTTCCTGCATCATTTTATGGTTAGCCTTGGATTTTGGAGTTTTGGTGCATTTGGTTAAATGAAATAGAAATTAGGTTTATTCCATCTTCTTCTCCAAATCTCCTCTTGGCCGCACAAGCTCTCCCTCTCCATAGCCTTTGCCGATTCTTCTTTCCCTTGCATCTCCTTGGGTTCGATCATCATCATTCCGGGTAAGTCTTCATCCTCTTCATCTCCTCATTTGGTTTTGATTTGGCCGAAGGTAAGATGTAGAGTGTTGTGTGTGTTTGTGTTGATTGCAAATGGCCAGAGAGAAGCGACCATCGTCGCCGTCCCACCGGCCGGCCACTCGCCCCAGATCTGTTGAAGCGGCCTGCCGCCGACGCCAAAGCGAGCATGCCAGCCTTCGCCAGATCCACCGTCGCAGACCTCCCGCACGCCATCGCTCACCAGGTCGCCCAGATCTGTTGAAGCAGCCCTGCCGCACGCCATCGCTCACCAGGTCGCGCCAGAATCCACCGTCGCAGCCTCCCGCACGCCATCGCTCGTCGTCGTGCGTGCGATAGCGCGCAGCGCGCAGACGCGCTAAACGCCAGCCGCGCGCGCGCCGCCCGAAGCCGCTTTCGCCGCCGCGCGCCGGCCGCCGCGTCCGCGTCGCCGTCACGCCGCGCCAGCGCCAGCGCGCCGCCTGCGCTGCCGCCGCGCGCGCGCCCGTCGCGTCGCGTCGCTGTCGCACTCCAGCGCCCGCGCGCCTTCGCCGATTGCGCTCGCCGACACCCAGACGCTCGCCGCGCGCGCCCTGCTGCGGTGCCGTGCGGTAGCAGCAGCCCGCCGCCGCCACTGCTGCGTGCCGGCTTGCAGCGGCTCCAAGCTCGTGTCGTCGTGCCGCATGAGTTCCCCGAGCCGAGCTTAACGTTCTATTGTTGTTTAGACGTTTTAGATCTTGATTATTGTTGGTTTGCTAGGTTCCCGCCGCTAGCTCGGGATTGTTCATGACTTAGGATTTGTGTGTAGAAGCCTCCCGACCAAGGAAAGGATTTCTTACCGGAGTTGTGTGGGCCTGCGGTATATTTGTGATTGTTGTTTTGTATGCACATGTATGATTATTAGCATGTTTAGCCCTAGGTGCTCGTTGCGAATTCTGATGGCATGAACTCTTGTATTGTTTCTCATGTTAGCCCATGCTAGGTTGTTCCATCTCGGCATGTTCGATATCTGTTCTTGCTTCGTAGTATCATGCTAGGTTCCTCGTATCTGTTGAGCACGTATTGGATCGTATTGATTGAATTGTTATTATTGCTATGGTTTAGAGTTCGGGTAGGTAGCATCATCCGGCCGGATGCATAACGTAACTTGCATCCCCGATGGGGACGCACGAGATGGTACTCGTCCACGATCCCGTTAGGGTTTAGCTAACCCTAACGGTGGCCCCGCAATCTTGGGTGAGGTGCGATCGTTAAATGCCCCAACGGTCGAGATGATGACTTGGCATTGCCTCGTCCCCGGCGATCGGCACGTCCTCGGCGTGTTCGGCCGTAGCCCTTGATTACCACTGTTAGGGCAAGGACCGCTTCTCGGTGTAAGCCTACCACGACCGGTTCCTTAGCCTCAAAGTGCGGTGGTACAGGTGACATAGTTCACGTGTGTCGTGTCTCACACCCTATGTCGGTGACACCGATCCGGAGATTTAGTTAGGCATGGTGGATCGAACACGGGCGGCTTGCCACTAGACCCGGCACCCCGAGTTTGCGGTAGCATGCGGTGCGCGCTTACGCTCATTACTGGCGCCGATTGGAGAGCTCCTCGGGATCTTGAGCGAGTGCACCTTTCGTATCGGCGATGAGCAGTGAGGCCGGGACTTGTTCCCGTATAGAGCGTATAGTGTGTTGTGGTATTTCCGGACTAAGGCCCTGAGTTGGCATCCGAGTTTCAAGTGTGGACTTAGCTGTGCTCCGCTCTGTGTTTGTACTCATAGCTTGCATACATTCTTCTAGATGATCATGTATATCGTATTGTACCCCGGTTGGGGATTCTTACTGGGTAATTCGTTACTCACCCTTATTACGTGGTTTTCCACAGGTAATCAAGGCGGGAGACGGGATGATGGTGAAGGGAAGGCGTGATCATGGAATCCTGCTGTCATCTCTGACTATTTTATTTTATCATGACTCTTGACTTTTGTTATTTCCCCTGAATGCATGTAGACGGGCACAGAGCCCTAGGATGTTTTCTTACGTTTTATGGATTCCAGCATATTTGTACTTGTGGATTGTTTAAATGGTTTAAATAAATCTCTGGATCGAGTATGCTTTTAGAAATGTATGTTTTGGTTGTTGAATGTTTCTGTTTTTACTTGGGATCCGAAATGTATTTTTCATAATGTCTTTTATTTTCAATACATGCATTGGGGTAAATGCCCATTTAGAGCCCCTTTTGGGTCGGGTCTTTACAATGCTGGAAGAACAATCCTAGCATGGCACTAACATGTACAAACAAGCAAACATGCTAGCAGGAATGCAATCACAAGCTGTCCTATCCACTAATCATGTTCATAAAAGTAAACATGCATATAAGGTACAATCAAGAAAGCATCGTAGGGTCCACACAACCACGGTAAGAAATCCTTACCTGGAAACAAGCAGAAAATAACTACCATAAGCCAACCAAGCGACTCCCGAGCTTCTAAGTGAACCCGAGCAACCTAAGCATTTAATAAAAATATCCTAATTAAATAACAACAGCCAATCAACTTAGGGTCCAAAAGAGTGGAGGCTCGGAAATTACCAAACGAGAGGGTACAAGGTCTCGGCCCCAACAATCTTGGCAAAACAGGCTCTCGGCGGCAAGTGGGCGGCGGGAGCAGCGGTTGGGGCGAGGCAGCAGCAGCGGGCGCCGCGTGGCGCTGGCGCTGGCTGGGCGCTGCGGATCGCGACAGGCGCAGGAGTCTTGTGGCGGCGGGCGGGCGGACGCGACGAGCGGCACGGCACGCAGACGGAGGGAGTCTTTGAGGGCGCGGCGCGCGGTGTGGCGGCTGGTGCGAGACGGCGCGGCGCGTCTTGGCAGCCTGGTGCGGAGCGGGTAGGTTGTCACAGTGCGCTGGCTGGTATTTGGTGGCAGTGCACTCGTGCACTTTGTCTGGCACTGGTACATCTTGTCTTGCCTGGTTTGTCAGAGTGTGAGGGAGTGCGGCTAGGGCGGTCTGGGCTGGCTGGTGCGGCTAGGGTTTCTTGGTGAGGTCGGCTAGGAGAGAGAGAGAGAGAGAGAAAGAGAGAGAGAGAGAGACTACCAAGGGAACAAAGAGGGTTTTCCCTAATTTCCTTCTTTTTCCTATTTTAAAAGGGTTAGGAGAGCTAAAATTCCCTTCCCAAGGCTTTCTCTTGCGGGTCCCGGCTAAAGAAATTCTTTTCTTTTTAACTAAATCTTTTTTTTCTAAAAACTCCAATTCCACCACTAGGGCAAGGGTTCAAATCTCACTGGGACCAATTAAATTCCAATTAATTTTGCTATCAACCGGAATGTCTCCGAACTTCTAATCAACTAACCCAAACTCCTTGGGTCTTGCAACCAACATTAATCAAGTCTCAACGAAGGCCGAAATGACCTCAAGCCACGAAAATCCTCAACCTCTCGACCGGGAGCAAAAGACCAAAATACCCTTAAAGGTTAAAAAGCTCTAACGGCCCAACCGATTGCCCCAATCTTGAACCAAGAGTACGGGAAATGGAATGGAAAATCTGGCGGGCGTTACTCTCTCATTTGGGTGACCATTGCGCTACTCTGATCAACTACACAACTCAGGAGCTAAGCTGACTCCTCCTTAACAGGAATGATTTCCCAGCAAGCGAACTTCCGAAGGACAGCGAACTTCACACACGCTCGCTGCCTTGCTCAAACCCAAGGGCAACAACAACCAACTCTCTCGGAAGCAACATCCGAGGATCCTCAATCGCTTGAACCCCAACTTGGAACTAGCAAAGTGCCTACTCAATTGCCGAGGAGGGTCAACTCCCAAAACTTCCCGACTAGGAACAAGTCCTCGAGGCAACGCTCGCTTGCTCGAACCGAGCTAGCTCACGAAACAACATGGGAACCACAACTTGGTCAACACCAAGCACCAACTTGTTAAGAATTCTGAAAACCAACGCGGAGGTTACTAAGAACAACTCTAGCTTGTCAACCGACAACAAGCATCCAGCAACCCAACCGAGGAACTTTGCGCTGGGTGTGATCGAGCTACGGTGAGGCTCTCCACGACTTAGGGTTCCTCCGATCGCCCTCCGACACACACTGTCGTCAAACGGTCTAACAGACAACTGGCTACACGGGCACATCTCCTCCCGCATCTCAAATGTTGCTGGCCAAAAGCTTCTTCCTTGCCACATCTGTAGCAAGCACGGGCAATGCTCCACACAATCCGAAAAGCGCCTTACCACACTTGATGCAATGAGCCGCCGCTCGCCCCGCCCTATTGACAATTTCGTGCTCTAACTGCTGGTCGGCGCCGATCCGACCCTAGACTGGCCCTATCGGCGAGTCTGCCATCCACCTTAGCGGGAACCACCGGAAGACCCAAACTTCCTCTTGCTCAAAGCATCAGCCACATCGTAGCTTCTACCCAGGGTAAGGATCCGAACAACACTCTTAGCCATGGCGCCGAAACTCGCGATTTTGCTACCATCGCCCTGGATCAGTTCCAATTGAACTCCAACCATCGATCAACAAGAAATGCCTCTACCCAGGTCAAGGGCCAACTAGCATAACTTGCCTACGCAACAACCCGGCTACCGGCACGGTAACCTCTCAACCCAAGCTAGGGTAGTTGCCAATGACTAAAGCCTTGACAACTCAAAGACTGAGCACTGGCTCCTCAACACGAACCTCTCGTGGTTCCTGAAAAATACACCACGGAACAAGCTACACAAAAGTACACCGGCGTGTACAGCTCCAACTTGGTTCCTTAAGATCCAAACCAACAAGTATTCTCACACAAGGCAACTTTTGCCTCCCAATAGAGCCACATCTAGCAAAGGAGCAACAAGAGTTCAACCCACTCAGGGTCAACTCACCACGGAATGCCACATTGGTCGACTCACTCTTACAAGAGCATAGCCACACCAAGCTAACTTACCTCATACCGATCGTCCACTAAACGTGCTCCGATCAACCATCCAACTCATGGCTCTAACAGTGGATCAACCACGCATCATCGATGCCAACCCTACTCATATTAGGGTAACTCCAGGGTAGTCGAATCACACTACCATCCAACTGGCTCACAAGCCCACAACACAGGCGTGAGAACTCGGACGCGCTAGCCCTCACCAACCTACAATCCTTTGCACCCATCTCTCGGTGACCCTGAAAAGCTCCTACTTTTCCCTCGAACGACCTCACACTTGTAGTTCTCTGACTACCACCGAGCTAGATTTCTTAAGCAATCCAACAGATGCAACTTTAGAAAAAATGGGTACAAGGCTGGTGGGGGTGCTATACTCCGGGCGGGCATGGAACCATCTGCACCAAAAGTGCCAACTGGCCCGAATATAGGCCTCCTCTCAAAGCTTGGTGCCAACAGGCACAACATCATTTACAACAAAAATCAGCCCAAAACAAGCTTTATGCCCCTCTGAGGATAGGGAAGGTCACACTCCAAGTGACGGGCAAAGGAACTTAACACAAGAGTCCAAACACTCGAGCAGCCTAAACTCTGGCATCTCGCCTAACAGACATGCCATGGCCTACTCCTGCATCCCACTCGATGCTCAACGAATACTCAGGCCAACCCTCGGGTGGCATGTAAGGACCCGACCCAAAAGAAGCGGTTTCTAACCTAGATCCTTACTTAGCATGCATGTCTAGGAATGTAAAACACCATCCAACGTACTAATTTAAAACTTTTGCAATCAACAGAACTTTAAACAAACCACAAAAGCCAATGTAAAAATCAAGAGTAATTTGACTGATCAGTGCTTTTCTTAAAAACAAACAAGAGTACGGTACGAGAACCATAAAATAGTTTGAGTTTTTCCCTAGGGACCCAAGTCCCACTACATGCTAAATCATAAAGAAAACAATTAAAGAACATGCATCCCAGAGTCAGCTATCCATGATCATCCAGCCGCCTCCTCCTAGCCATCCTACCGATGTCCCAAGTTACACGGTGGAAAACCACAGAGAGAAAATAAGGGTGAGCAACGAGTTACTCAAGAAGAATCCCCAACCGGGGTACAATACGAAAACATATCATTTAGCACACGGACATGCAACCATGCAATGACTCAGAGCAAACAGATGGGTCAACAGAACGTCACTCTTGGGGCTTGCCTATTCGAGGCTTACTGACTACCAACTACCCTAGGTTCCACACCAGGTGTCCTTCGAGCCTTACACAACCTAGGACTCGGTGTTGCCCATCGGGGACTTATACACCTAGGATGCCCATCAGGGTCTTACACCTCCAACTCAGTGATGCCCATCGGGGACTTATAAACCTAGGATGCCCATCGGGGTCTTACACCTCCAACTCAGTGATGCCCATCGGGGACTTATACACCTAGGATGCCCATCGGGGTCTTACACCTCCAACTCAGTGATGCCCATCGGGGACTTATACACCTAGGATGCCCATCAGGGTCTTACACCTCCAACTCAGTGATGCCCATCGGGGACTTATACACCTAGGATGCCCATCGGGTCTTACACCTCCAACTCGGTGATGCCCATCGGGGACCGACACACCTAGGATGCCCATCGGGTCTTACACCTCCGGATGTCCATCGGGGCCTTCCCCAGCGGGACGCACTAGTTACCTCTACAATCTCTTTCACTATACCTCATCCGCCAATTCCTAGCATGGCACTAACTTGAGGATAACAAGGTCACGGTTATGCCGAGACAATTTAACTCCTAGCATGATAACTAACGAGGATATATCGGGAATCTCAAGCACAAAATCACTGGAAACAAGAAAGAGCAAGAAACCTATCCACTAGAAATTCCATACAAACACAACACATGGCATGCTATCAAGTATCGCGAGGTCCCACACACCCCGGTAAGAAATCCTTACCGGAAGTGAATAGAACCAACGATCAACGGATGACTCTCGAGCTTCTAAGCGAACCCGACAACCTAAGCAAGTAATAAAATCAACCTAATTAACCAACAAAAAGCTAAAAAGAACATAAAGTCCAAAGGGTCGGTCTCGGAATTTACCAACCGAGAAGCACACGTCTCAAAGAAGCAAGGAGCAAGAACGACGCGCTTTGGTGGTGCAGGACGCTGGCGCCGGTGACTGGCGCTGGGCGCTGCGCGCTCGCTCGGCGCAAGGTCAAGGCATCTGGACAGCGGGCAGTGTGCGGGCGACCTGGGCTGCAGGGCCGGCGTGGGAAAGAGCAACACGTTGGGATGACGCGCGGGCGAGCAGGGCGACGCGAGGAAACGGACGAGCGACGCGGCTGGTGCGCGGTCGTGTGGATGCGGCCGGATGGAGCGATGCGGGCGGTGCGCTGGGGCGCACGATGCGGCGACGGGCGGCGCTGGGGCGCACGGTGCGGCGACGGGCGGCGCTGGGGCGCACGGTGCGGCGACGGGTGGCGCTGGGCGCACGGTGCGGCGCGAAGGCTGGGTGGCTCTGCTGGCTGGCTGATCGGTGCGGGGCGAAGGCTGGGCAGGTGCGACGGCGACGTGGGCGGCGGCGGCGAGGGCTGGGCAGGTGCGACGGCGACGTGGGCGGCGGCGGCGAGGGTGTGGGGAGAGGGTTTTGCGAGAGGAGAGTTTTCCCTTTTTTTTTTTTCTTTCTTCCTCAAATTAAATAAGCTTTGGAAATCTAAAATTCCCTTCCCAAGGCTTTCCTCCTTCAAACCCTTGCTGACGCATTTATTTTCCTTAATTAATTCCAAACTCCCATCTCTCTTTGAGGCCGAGGGTTCGAGTCCTCCAAATAACATCTTTTAAACCTTATTTTATATTTAACAAAAATCCTGGCTGTTACATGGCAGCACCTAGCTCCACACCTGGAACATGCTAACAGAAGGTGGTTCTCTCTACTAGCCAGCTGAAAACCACGGACGGATTAAGTCCTGACAAGCAAACTCCACACAACCCCCTGGCTATGAGGGTACTAAAAGAACTGGCTGCAAAACGACTGCAGGCTTGCAGGAGGACAAGATGTCTCTACATCTTCCTCAAAAGCTACTAACTTGGAAGCTTGCCAATCGACAGGGTGGCTGGTGGAGACTCTGCTAGTCCGCCTCTCACAGGGGACTTCCACCACCACACTGCTGCATCAAACATCACCATATTGGCGCGCCTCGACCTTTAAACATCTGGTCATCGGCCTCTGAACACCAGGTCATCCCAACACTTGGATGATAAACTCGAACCTGGCCAACCACCTTCTTTGCTAGCGATGAGGTCTAAAAACATCCGGCTCTCTGAGCTTCCACTTGCCAAACTCGGCCGCTCGATCAACGCCAACTTACTCATCAAGATAAACACGCTAATGAAGCCCTTTCGGAAACCTCCGGGGCTACTGGAGCTACTAGGGGGTGTCTCCTAAATAAACTCTGCCAGCTGGGCTATCTATGCCCAAGACTCCTCACTACCCGCTACAAATTGCGCCTGGGTCTCCGCTCTCTGTTAGCTAAAAGACCTGCCATCAACTCCCTCATGGCTGGAGCACACTCTGCTCAAGGAGTCTCTCTCTGAGGCGTGCTAGCCTCAACCCCCCCTACTCTTGGCAACTCATCTGCCAGGGCCAAAGGTGGCCTACGGGTCTAGACAACCCTAGACGTGGTCTCATGATCAACATGAACAATCCAACTCCTCGGTTGGAAATACCAAACGTCCCTGCTCCTATAAGTGCAATCAACCTACTAGCGATCCACACAAAGCATAAAAGCTAGCCCACGCTGGGGCTCTCACTGCCAAACAAGGGTAACACATGTATACTAGATGTAGTATTGTAAAATAAAACCCTTAGCTTAATGAACTCGAGACAAACTGACGGCCATGGAGTCTTGATGATCATGGGGGCAACAACCTGCAAAGCGAGTTAGTCTCTGAGAATCTATGACTCTGTGCTCTGATACCAACTGTAGAACCCGACCAAAAAAACGGTCCTAAACCTAGGTTCTCACTCAGCATGCAAGTTAAATACTTCATCAAGCGGCTTAGTGCTCATATTTGAAAACCTTTCAAAACATTTAAAAGCGGGGACACTTAAAACATAAACAACAACCTTCATTTAAGCAAAGCCAACAAAGTAAAACAAGCACGGCGGTGTTTATAAAATCATACAATACAATTTAAACAACTTTTAAAAACGTCCCCTAGGACTCTGTCCGTCTACATTTGAACAAATTATGCAAACAATAAAGACAGAGTGCTTGGTGGCTCCATGATCAATCAGCTCCCTCCGCTAGCCGTCCCGATCGTTGTCCCAAGTTACCTGGTGGAAAACCATAGAAATAAGGGTGAGTATAAACATACTCAGTAAGAATCTCAACCAGGGTACAATACGATACATCAATCATCTGGCACCCTAGTATACATGCAAACAGTTACCAACACAGATCATAGCTCAACGAGCTTACAAGGCAGAATCTGGAATCCTCGGAAGTCTCCTTCTTCCGGCCTAATGATTGGCTCTCATAACCAATCCCGGGACATCTCCGAGGGTCTTCTCCCCTCGGCCAATTGATCACTCTCAAAACCAATCCCAAAGATGTCTGACACCCTCGAGGGTCTTTCTCCCTCGACCATATGATCAGCTTAAAAACCAATCCCAATGGGTGTCCTCAAGGGCCTCTTACCCTCGCTAACAAATCTGGACTATCGGGAGAGTACCCGAAGTCTGGCTCTAAACTGGAAGGAACTGGTGTACTCACGAACATTAGCCCGGGGGAGCTCTCCAAACCGGCGACTAATGCGTGTGCGCGCACACCGCATGCTGCTGCAACCGGCATAAATGTGGGGGCTTAGGTACAAACTACGCGGGCGAGGTACGCATGCCTAAAGACTCGGAAATGGTGTCACTGAACACAGTAGTGCGAGGCCCTCGACACTCATCTGTGCAGCCTGTACCACCGACCTGAAGCTAAGAACCGCCAAGGCGGGCTTGCACCGTTGGCGTGGTTCCACTCTAGCGGAGCTACAAACTAGGCTTATGCCGATGTGGTAGATAAATCCACATCGGCCGCCGGGGAAGCAATGTACGTTATGCTTCGCTCTACACCCGACCGGTGGGTACAAACAGCACGTTATGTCCGCTCTCACCTGCGGATGATGACAAACCCTACTATACTAGCTAGGAGTACAAAATAACCGATTCTGGCTAAACATACATATCAACATCAATCACACATAACCTAGCATGATACTACGAACTTAAAGCAGAATCTCAAGCATCTTTGGAAGAACAATCCTAGCATGGCACTAACATGTACAAACAGCAAACATGCTAGCAAGAGTGCAATCACAAGTCAGTCCTATCCACTAATCATGTTCATACAAGTAAACATGCATATAAGGCACGATCAAGAAAGCATCGCAGAGGTCCACACAACCACGGTAAGAAATCCTTACCGAAACGAAAGCGAAATAACTTTCACAATCAAATAATGACCCTCGAGCTTTAAAGTTAAACCGAGCAACCTAAGCATTTTAGTAAAAACAACCTAATTAAATAAAGCAGACCAATAGCCTAGTGCCCAAAGGAGAAAAGACTCGGGAATTACCGACCGAGAAGACACAAGGTCACGCCCCAACTCGCACGGCAGGCAGCGGCCGTCTGTCGCCAGGACAAGCGGTGGCTGCTGGCGCTGGGCGCTGGCACTGGGCGTTGGCACTAGGCGCTGGCACTGGGCGCTGGGCGCTGGCGCTAGCGAGGCAGGGGATGTGCAGAAGCGGGCTGTCGCATTCGAGCGAACAAGCTAGGTCGGGCGGGCGGGCGAGACATCGGGTCTGCGAGGACACGCCCGAGCGACGCGTCTGGGCGCACCTAGGCTGAGCGGCACGGAGCGGCGCTGGGCGACCCGTGCGGACGGCAACGAGCGGCGCGGTGCAGGGCGGCCTGGTGCGAGGCGGCGCGACACGTCTTGGCAACCTAGTGCTGCGCGACTGGGCGGAGTGGCTGGACTGTGTGTGCGCGCGCAGTCGTGCAGAGCGGCAGGCATGGGCCGAGGTGGTCGGTGCGGGCGCACAAGGTGAGTGTGGCTCGGGTTAGTCTTTGCTAGGGCTGGTGCGGCTAGGGTTGGGTTTTATTGGTGAGGTCGGCAAGGAGAGAGAGAGAGAGAGAGATAGAGAGAGAGAGAGAGAGAGAGAGAGATTGCAAAACAATGGGAAAGGGACTTTATTGATTTTCTTCCCTTTTCCTAATTTAAATGGGTCTAAAATCCCTTCCCAAAGCTTCCTCTTTCAAAACCCGGCCCAAACAACTTTTCTTTCTAATAAAACTCTTTTTCCTTCAAACTCCCAAAACCATTTAGGGCAAGGGTTCAAATCCCAAAGGAAGCACTCAAAAACCCATTAATTTTGCCATTTTCTAAAACACCTCCATACTTCCAAACAACTTGCCCAAACCTCTCGGGTATTGCAACCAACAACCATTAAGCTTCGACAAAGGCAGGAATGACCCTGGAATCCTGAAAATCCACAAAACCCTGACCAGGGGCAAAAGACCAAAATGCCCCTAAGGGTTAAAACAGCTCTAACGGCCCATCCGAACATCCGAATAATTACCCGAAATCACCTGGGTAACCGAAATAGAAAACTGGGCCGTTACAGCATTTTATTAAAAACAACCTAATTAAATAAACAACGACCAATGACCTAGTGCCCAAAGGAGAAAAGACTCGGGAATTACCGACCGAGAAGACACAAGGTCACGCCCCAACTCGCACGGCAGGGCAGGCTGTCCGTCAGCAAGGACAAGCAGGGCGCGCTGGCGCTGGGCGCTGGCACTGGGCGCTGGCACTGGGCGCTGGCGCTAGCCGTGCAGGGGACGTGCAGACGCGGGCCAACGCTGGCGTGCGAACACGCTGGGTCGGGCGCGCGGGCGAGACGTCGGGTCTGCGAGGACAGCGCGCGGGCGACGCGTCGGGGCGGCAGCGAGGGGAGCGGCGCGGCGCGTCTGAGCGGCTTGGTGCGGAGCGGCGCGGCGCGTCTGGGCGGCCCGGTGCGGAACGGCGCGGTGCGTCTGGGCTGGGCGTTGCAACGCGTCTGGGCGCACCTGGGCTAGGCGATGCAAGGCGTCTGGGCACGCCTGGGCTGGGCGATGCAGGGCGTTTGGGCACGCCTAGGCTGAGTAGTCTGATGCTGCCAGGGTGTGGCTGGGCGGCTAGGGCATGGCTGGGCGGCTAGGGTTGGGCTTTCTTGGTGAGGTCGGCTAGAGAGAGAGAGAGAGAGAGAGAGAGAGAGAGAGAGAGAGAGAGAGAGAGAGAGAGAGAGAGAGAGAGAGATTGCAAAACAAGGGGAATGGGACTTTCTTGATTTTCTTCCCTTTTCCTAATTAAAATGGGTCTAAAATCCCTTCCCAAAGCTTCCTCTTTCAAAACCCGGCCCAAACAAACTTTTCTTTCTAATAAAACTCTTTTTCCTTCAAACTCCCAAAACCATTTAGGGCAAGGGTTCAAATCCCAAAGGAAGCACTCAAAAACCCATTAATTTTGCCAATAACTAAAATACCTCCAAACTCCCAAACAACTTGCCCAAACCTCTTGGGTCTTGCAACCAACAACCACCAAACTTCGATGAAGGCAGGAAAGGCCCTGAAATCTTGAAAATCCTCAAAACCCTGACCGGGGGCAAAAAGACCAAATACCCCTAAGGGTTAGAACAGCTCTAACGGCCCATCCGAACATCCGAATAATGACCCGAAATCACCTGGGTAACCGAAATAGAAAACTGGGCCGTTACAATACTCCCTCCTTTTAAGACTTTCGTCCTCGAAAGTCCTAAGACGAAAACAAGTCTAGGAAACTCCACTGATTCTTAACCAACCAAGCGAGATTAAGACAACACAAATCCTTCTTTGAAACCGAACCCTCTTGGGTTCCCAAAGGCTCCAAGCCCAACAGACACCGAGTCTGCCACGAACTATCTCAACCAATACTGAACCAACACTGAGCTTCGAAGAAAACATGGGATAACTAGTCGGTGAGCCACATCCTCTGACTCGCACCAACTCTCAAACGGTCTTACGACTCTAGGGCTGACTTATCCCTGCTAACCCAACTCGGAACGCCTCTCTACGGCGCTACTCTCAGCAAACTAGTGGACGGGTCACAAGCTCTAAAACTCTACGCCATGCTCCGGCGTAACTTCTCTGAATGCTCATAGCTGTTATCAAACAGCCTCGACCCTTCACCATGCTGACCAAACAACTGAACCTCCCAGGTTTCAGAAACTAAACCGCCTACTCTTACTTCGCAAGAGATCTGCGAGCCCCAATGGTTGCCTACAATCCTTAACGAAATCCAATTCGAACCACCAACTGGTGGCTGATCCCAAGGCAACCTTCTTCAACTAGCATGCGTCCACAACACTTAAGCAACCATCTTACGAGAAATCGAAGAACCAAAGCCAAGGGGCACTTTTCTGGTTCACCAAGCGGCTACCACCACTCACACTAGCTGAAACTTCAGCTTCGGCCACCCCTGAACGACAAGGTCCAGGAACAGGCTCCACTAAGCCAAACTAATAAACCGGAGCAGCAAGGAATAAAACAACACGCGGCTAGGTGCCCCTGGCCTAGGTGAACATCGCCAGATAGGAAAACAAACAACGTTCCTCTCACGGAAACCCCGAGCAGCAAGGAATAAAACAACACGCGGCTACTAATCCTCTCAAGAATCTCAAATAGTCCAACAAATAGGGACTCCACTTCCCTCGCTTACCAAACCTCAACATACCTCGCATCGGTGCAACCCTAAAAACACGCACTGTCCAACCTCAAACTCTACAACTTGACGCCATACATCGGCATAACACTTCTGCCTACTCTAGGCTACCAACATAAGAGCTCCAATCTTTTGCGTTGGCTGCTGGTCAACTGCAGCAACTCAGGACCCAAAAACTGATGACCACCAACCTTTTCGCAGAACACTAGAAACCTGCAACATTTATCATACAACGCCTCAACGGAACCATAAGAACTGACTGCTGAGAACTGCAACCCAAGGCAACCTCATAAACCAACACTGGTCTCCCGCTGCCTAACCACGGAAACACCAACTCGCAACAAGTTCTGAAGGATCTGGCTCACTCCTCCCAAAAGACCATTGGTCAAAGGGTGAAAACACTACTGGGACTGAACTCGGCTCATGAGCCTCTTAGGAACGCCCTCCAGAACCACGGTTCATCAATGCACTGCCAACGAACCTTTGTAGCCACACCCTGGTGACAACAACTCTAGCCTGAAACTACCATGTCACCACTCCATAGCAATGACATCTCCACCTGGGGCGAGGTGCGAGCTCTAGCTACTACAACTAATCCGCCAAACATCCGAACTCACTCAACAACCTCAACCAAAAGCCGGCTACAAACCAACAACTTGAGTGCTACGAACTCGGTAGCCTAACCAACCGCACACTGCATAACCACGCCAACCGACTCAACTCCAACTCGACCTAGATCACTGACTGGAAAAGTCAACCTGCTATCAACAGGGCCCCAGAGGGCTCCCTCCACTAAACTTACCTCCATCCAAGCATTGGAACAAAGCTTGCCTCAAATATGAAACACATCTCACAAGTCCAACGATATCACATACATGCTCCTCCAGCTTAGGCTTATTGCACCTTTCCACCGAAACTTCACACACGGGACGCCACTACCCGGTTAACACCAATGTAACGGTCGCTATCCTAAAGTCCTTACTTAGCATGCATGATTAGGAATGTAAAACGTCGTTCAGAGTTTGAAATTTAAATCTTTGAAGTAAGCACATTCAAAACAAGGAAAATATAGTTCCATTTAAAATAAACAGGTAGATAACTGATCAGTTCTTTCTTAAAAACAAATCAAGGGAAACGGTACGAGAATCATCAAATAGTTTTTGAGTATTTTTCCTAGGGACTCAAGTCCCACTACATGCTAAATCATAAACACAATGAAAGAACGTGCAACTCAGAGTCAGCTATCCATGATCATCCAGCAGCCTCCTCCTAGCCATCCAGCCTCTGTCCTAAGTTACCTGGTGGAAAACCACAGAAAATAAGGGTGAGTATAAACATACTCAGTAAGAATCCCCAACCGGGGTACAATACGAAAAAATCTCATTTAGCACACGGACATGCAACCATACAATGACTTAGAGCGGGCACGGTTGGTGTAGGCTATGAGCTACTTCACAGGCGAGCCTACTCAAGGGCTTCCGTCTATAGCCTCTCCTAGGTCCTACATTTGGATGCCCTTCGGGCCTTACAGTTGGTATCAGAGCTCAGAGTTATAGGTTCTGTAGACTGACCTGCAGTTGTAGGTTGTTTTCCATGATCATCAGCGCTCCGACAGCCATCAGGTATGTCCATAAGTTTAAGGTTAATGGTTAAGAATTACAATACTGCATCTAGTATACATGTGTTACCCTTGATAGGCAGTGAGAGCCCCAGCGTGGGCTAGTTTTTATGCCTTGTGTAGACCGCCAGTTGTTGATTACACATTGAGAAGCAGGGACGTTTGGTATGTCCAATCGAGGAGTTGGACTGATCGTGTTGTTGTTGAGACCACGCCCGTGGTTGTCTAGACCCGTGAGGCGATTTTGGCCCTGGCGATTGAGCGGCCCAAGAGGAGGGGGTAGAGGCTAGTCTACCTCAGAGCGAGACTCCTTGAGCAAAGTGTGCTCCCGCCATGAGAGAGCTGATGGCAGGTCTTTTAGCTATCAGAGGGCGGAGACCCAGGCGCAGATTGTAGCGCGTAGTGAGGAGTCCCGGGTGCAGATAGCCTAGTTGACAAAGTTTATTTAGGAGACACCCCCTAGTAGCTCTAGTAACCCCGGAGGTTTCCGGAAGGGCTTAATCAGCAGGTTCATGCTGATGAGTTAGTTGGAATTATTCGAGCCGCCGAGTTTGGTAAGTGGAAGCCTGAGGCTTGATGCTTTAGAGAACTTGCTGGTAGCGACAAGGTGGTTGACCAGGTTCGAGTTTATCATCCAAGTGTTGGGATGACCTGGTGTTCAGAGACCGATGACCTGATGTTCAGAGGTCGAGGCGTGCCGTTCTGGTGCTGTTTGATGCAGCAGTGTGGTGGTGGAAGTCCCCTGTGAGAGGCGGACCAGCAGAGTCTCCACCCGTCGCCCCGGTCTATTGGCAAGTTGCCGTGTTAGTAGCTTTTGAGAAGGATGTAGAGACATCCTGTCCCCTTGCAAGCCTCGCTTTGTCGTTTCTGACCCAGTTCTTTTAGTACCCTCGTAGAGCTGTGGGGTAGTGTGGAGTTTGCTTGTCAGGGCTTAATCCGTTTGTGGATTTCAGCGGGCTAGTAGAGTGGAGCACTCTTTTGTTTGGATGTTCCAAGTGTGGAACAAGTTGTTGCCACCCGAGGAGTTGGCCTGAGCTTTTGTTGAGCATCGAGTGGGATGCAGAAGTTGGCCTGAGCTATTATTGAGCATCGAGTGGGATGCAGGAGTAGGCCGTGGCATGTCTGTTAGGCGAGATGCCGAGATTAGATCGCTCGAGTATTTGGACTCTTGTGTGCCGAGTGCCATTGCCCCGTCAATTGGAGTGTGACCTTCCTTTTCTTCAAATGGGTATAAAGCTCGTTTAGGGCTGATTTGTGTTGTAAAGGATGTAGTGCCTGTTGGCACCAAGCTTTGAGAGGAGGCCTAGATTCAGGCCAGTTGGCACTTTTGTGCAGGAGGTTCCATGGTCGCCGAGAGTATAGCATCCCCGCTAGTCTTGTACCCATTTCCTGAGGTTGCACCTATTTGGGTTGCATAAGAGATCTAGCTAGGTGGTAGTCAGAGGACTACAAGTATGAGGTTTTCGAGGGAAAATAGGAGCATTTCAGAGTCACCGAGAGTTGGGTACCAAAGGATGCTGTAGGCTGTTAAGAGCTAGCGCGTTCGAGTTCTCGCGCCTGTTTGTGAGCTTGTGAGCCAGTTTGTTGGTAGCATGATTCGGCTACCCTTTGAGTTACCCTAGTATGGGTAGTGTTGGCATCAAGGATGCGTGATTAATCCAGTGTTAGAGCCATGAGTTGGATGGCTGATCAAAGCACGTTTAGTGGGCACATTGGCTTGAGATATGTTAGCTTGGTATGGATGTGCTCTTGTAAGAGTGAGTTGGCCAATGCGGCTTTTCGTGGTGAGTTGGCCCGAGAGGGTTTGAACTCTTGTTGCTCCCTGGTTAGTAGTGGCTCTGTTGGAGGCAAAAGTTGCCCTGTGTGAAAATCCTTGTTGGCTTTGGATCTTAAGGAATCTGGTTGGAGCTGTACACGCCGGTGTACTTTTGTGTAACTTGTTCCGTGGTTTATGTTTGTGAAACCACGAGAGGTTCGTGTTGAGGAACCAGTGCTCAGTCTTTGAGGTGTCAAGACTTTAGTTCTTGGCAAGTGCCCTAGCTTTGGTTGTAAGGATGTCGTGCTCGTAGCCGGGTTGTTGTTTAAGCAAGTTTTGCTAGTTGGACCTTAGCCTGGTTAGAGTTCAGTTAGAACTGAACAAGGGCGGTGGTAGCAAAGCCGCGTAGTTTCTGATCGTCATGGCCAAGAGAGTTGGTTGTTGTTGCCCTTGGGTTTGAGCTAGTCAGCGAGCATGTGTGATGTTCGCTGCCCTTCAGAGGTTCGCTTCCTGGGAAATCGTTTCCCGTTGAGGAGTAGTCAGTGTAGCTCTTGAGTTGTGTAGTTGATCAGAGTAGCGCAGTGGTTAGCCCAATGAGAGGTCCTCGCCTTGTGTTGTTAGCAAGCAAAAAGTTGTTTGTCTCGCAAGGGCGGAGGCCAGCCAGTTTAAGAGTTGAGTTTTTGCTGGAAAGCTGTTGGTTCTTTGGGGTTTGAAGAAAACCCTAGTTCCTTTGGTGGTTGAGTTGCACCATGGATGCCAGCCTCGAGTATTATCTTTGGAGATAGCCTCGTCAGTCTGTTTCCCTTGCGATGTTCCGAGTATGGAGTTTCTAGTCGCAAGATGAGTTAGGCCTAGGCTAAAAGGAGAAAGTCCTTTGAGTAGCCAGTTGGACTTAAGAGTTGAGTGGCAGCTTGGAGGCGAGCCTTGCTCGTTATAAGCTTGGGTTGAGTTTCTGCAGAGCAAGCCCTTCTTCTGGGCTTTGTTCCTAGTTGATGTGCGTCGCGATTGGCGTTATATTGAGCCACGATTGAGTGGGTTGGCACAGAGATGTCGTGGCATTGGTTGGAAACCTTTGAGTTGTTATCCTCCAGCTATTGTGTTGCTAGTAGCCACGTGATGTTTTATTCTTTGCTGCTCGAGGTTTCCGTGAGAGGAATGTTATTTGTTTCCCTATCTGGCGATGTTCACCTAGGCCAGTGGCTGATCGGATTGCATTGGAAAGTTTGTTGTCGGCCGTTGAGGGGCTCCAGTTTGTTAGTTTGGCCGAGTGGAGCCTGTGCCTGGACCTTGTCTTCTAAAGGTGGTCGAGTGAAGTTTGGTTGGTGTGTTGGTGGTAGCCGTTTGGTGAATCAAGAAAGTGCCCCCTTGGCTTTGGTGCTTCGATTTCTCGTAAGATGGTTGCTTTAGTGTTGTGGACGCATGCTAGTTGGAGAAGGTTGCCTAGGGATCAGTCACCAGTTGGTGGTTCGAATTGGATTTCGTTAAGGATTGTAGGCAACCAGTGGGGTTCGCAGGTCTCTTGCGAAGTAAGAGTAGACCGTTTTGTTTCTGAAACCTGGGAGGTTCAGTTGTTTGGTCAGCATGGTGAAGGGTCAAGGCTGTTTGATAACAACTATGAGCATTTAGAGAAGTTACGCCGGAGCGTGGCGTAGAGTTTTAGAGCTTGTGACTCGTCCACGAGTTTGCTGTGAGTAGCGCCGTAGAGAGGCGTTCTGAGTTGGGTTAGCAGGGCTAAGTGAGCCCTAAGATTTTAAGACCGTTTGAGAGTTCGTGCGAGTCAGAGGGTGTGACTCACCGACTAGCTATCGCATGATTTCTTCGAAGCTCAGTGTTAGTTCAGTTTTGGTTGAGATAGTTTGTGTGCGGACTCGGTGTCTTTTGGGCTTGAGCCTTTGGGAACCTGTAAGGGTTCGGTTTCAAAGAAAGATTTGTGTTATCTTAATCAGGAGCTTGGTTGGTTAAGAATCAGTGGAGTTTCATAGAGTTGTTTTCGTCTTAGGACTTTCGAGGACGAAAGTCTTAAAAGGAGGGAGTATTGTAACGGCCCAGTTTTCTATTTCGGTTTCCCAGAGTTTCGGGACATTATGCGGATGTTCGGATGGGCCGTTAGAGCTTTTAACCTTTAAGGGTATTTTGGTATTTTGCTCCCGGTCGAGAGGTTGAGGATTTTTGTGGCTTTGTGGTCATTTCGCCTTCGTTGAGACTTGATTAATGTTGGTTGCAAGACCCAAGGAGTTTGGGTTAGTTGATTAGAAGTTCGGAGACATTCCGGTTGATAGCAAAATTAATTGGAATTTAATTGGTCCCATTGAGATTTGAACTCTTGCCCTTATGGTGAAATTGGAGTTTTTAGAAAAAGAAGATTTAGTTAAAAGAAAAGAATTTCTTTAGTAGGGACCCGCAAGAGAAAGCCTTGGGAAGGGATTTTAGACCCATTTAAATTAGGAAAAGGAAAAGAAATCCTATTCCCTTGTTTTGAAAAATCTCTCTCTCTCTCTCTCTCTCTCTCTCTCTCTCTCTCTCTCTCTAGCCGACCTCACCAAGAAACCCTAGCCGCCCTAGCCGCACCCCCGCTCAGCCCTACTCGGCCCAAAGACAGGCAAATTTGCTGCTTCAGCCTAAGCGCACCAGCACCAGCAGCCCATGCCCAGGCGCGCCCAGAAGCCCTACATCGCCCATGCCAGGCGCGCCCAGTCGCACTGCCTCGCCCAGCCCAGACGCGTCGCGCCGTTCCGCACCAGGCCGCCCAGACGCGCCGCGCCGCTCTGCTTGCTGCCGCCCAGACGCGTCGCCCGCGCGCTGTCCTCGCAGACCCGACGTCCCGCCTTGCCGCGCGCCCGAGCCAACGCCAGCGCCAGCCTCGCCCAGCGCCAGCGCCCAGCGCCCAGCGCCCCTGCTGCCCAGCAGCGCCCGTCCTTGCTGCTTGCTGCCGAGACGTGTGCCTTCTCGGTTGGTAAATTCCCGAGCCTCCACCCGTTGGACTTCCTGATCTTAGATGCTGTTTATTAATTAGGATATTTTATTACTTGCTTAGGTTGCTCGGGTTCGCTTAAAAGCTCGAGGGTCGTTGTTTGATTCGGGATAGTTAACCTCCACTTATTTCCAGGTAAGGATTCTTACCCGGGGTTGTGTGGACCCTGCGAGTAGTTGATAGCATGTCGACATCTTGTAATTATATGAGTTTCTAGTGATAGGTTTCATGTTTTCTTTTGATTCATGTTCGTGACATGTTTACATCCCGTTAGTCCCATGTTAGGCTTTCCTATCTTGATAGAACCATGCTGCCTATTGTATGCTGCTAGACCCAAGTTCGGTTAGATGTGTGATGTATAGTATAGGGGGCCGTAGAGGTAACTAGTTTGGGGTCCCGCGCGGGCAAGACCCGATGGACATCCGAGGTGTAAGGCCCTACGGGCATCCTAGGTGTGTAAGGCCCACTGGGCATCACTGAGTCTAGAGGTGTAAGGCCCTACGGGCATCCTAGGTGTGTAAGGCCCACTTTGGGCACACCGAACTGGAGGTGTAAGGCCCTCACGGGCATCCTAGGTGTGTAAGGCCCACCGGGCATCACCGAGTCCGAGGTGTAAGGCCCTACGGGCATCCTAGGTGTGTAAGGCCCACTGGGCATCACTGATTCTGGAGGTAAGGCCCTATGGGCATCCTAGGTGTGTAAGGCCCTATGGGCATCCTAGGTGTGTAAGGCCCACTGGGCATCACTGATACTGAAGGTGTAAGGCCCGATGGGCATCCTAAGTGTGTAAGGCCCCACTGGGCATCACTGTGTCCTAGGTTGTGTAAGGCCCGAAGGGCATCCAAATGTAGGACCTAGGAGAGGCTATAGACGGAAGCCCTTGAGTAGGCTCGCCTTTGAAGTAGCTCATAGCCTACACCAACCGTGCCCGCTCTAAGTCATTGTATGGTTGCATGTCCAGGTGTGCTAAATGAGATGTTTTCGTATTGTAACCCGGTTGGGGATTCTTACCGAGTATGTTTATACTCACCCTTATTTTCTGTGGTTTTCCACCAGGTAACTTAGGACAGAGGTGGATGGCTAGGAGGAGGTCTTTGGATGATCATGGATAGGCGACTCCTGAGTTGCACGTTCTTTCATTGTGTTTATGATTTAGCATGTAGTGGGACTTGAGTCCCTAGGAAAAATACTCAAAAATATTTGATGATTCTCGTACCGTTTCCCTTGATTTGTTTTTAAGAAAGAACTGATCAGTTATCTACCTGTTTATTTTAAATGGAACTATATTTTCCTTGTTTTGAATGTGCTTACTTCAAAGATTTAAATTTCAAACTCTGAACGACGTTTTACATTCCTAATCATGCATGCTAAGTAAGGACTTTAGGATAGCGACCGTTTCTTGGGTCGGGTCCTTACAACCAACTACCAAGAACAAGAATACCAACAATGGCTGGCAGAGCACAAGCTACACTAACCAGCAAGGATCCCTCAATAGGTCAAGACCCTAATCCAGCCACAATGGTGCAACCTCAACCACAACTGATCCAAAGAGGGTTCCTCAACTACAACGGTGCAACAGCTCCCAGGCCAAACACACAAAGTACCTTAGCTGACTAGGCCCAACACTCACAAGAGGCAGAACAACCCTTAGTGCAACAACCAGAACACCACTCAAGAGTCCGCTTAACTGGACAAACAACTGCTTCCAAGCAGCCAACAAACTTTCCCTCTTGCTAGCACCACTACCATCAATTCCAAGACCAAGGAATAATCTAGCAACTCCCAAGGAGAAACAGTTCCTTACAAGCGGACACCCGAAGGACAGAGAGCTCCACACACGCTCGCTGTCTTGCTCAGCTAAAGCAACAACATCTAAGTCTCACGGAGGCAACAACAGGGGGGGGGGGGGTCTACCACAGACGGAACCTCCAACCACACACTAGCCAAGACTCACCTCCAAATGCCAAAGGAGGGCAACTCTCAACATCCTGGAAACAGGAAAAACAACCGACAGGACACGAACCACTCGCCCCACGAGCAAAACTAACTTCTAGCAACTCAAAACCACACCTTGGTCAACATCAAGCACCAACTTGCCACCACACCGGAACCAATCCGGACTCTACTCCAAAAAAACTCTAGCTTGCTAGCCTACCAAATCTGCCAGAAACTCACCCGAGGTCTACAACCTACACGACTCCGGCTTGCCAACTGAATCTCACTACCTAGGTTCGACTGAGCTCTAGTGAGGCTCTCCACAACTAGGGTTCTTCGGCAACCCTCGACACACACTGTCGTCTAACGGTCTAACAGTCAACTGCCTGAACCAACAACTCATTTCCCATCATTAAAACTATGCTGGCCTGCTCCGAACCTCGAAACCAAAAAGACCAGAAACGCTTCAGAATGTGTCATCCTTCTACTCAAAGCATCAGCCACATCGTAGCTTCCACCCAGGGTAAGGATTCCGAGCAACACTCTTAGCAACTACGGTCAGGACTACGTGGCTTCGCTACAACCACCATTCGTTCAGTACCATCTGAACTCTAACCATGATCAACAAGAGGTTCCACCAACCAAACTTAGGTCCAACCTAACAAAAATTGCCTAAGCAACAACCCGACTACGAGCACGGTGTCCTTACAACCTCAACTAAAGCCTTACAACATCCACCTGGAGTCCAACTTCTCCAAGAACTGAGCACTAATTCTCCAATGCAAACCCTACATGTTTCCGAAACTCTCGCCACCAGAACGGACTACACAAAACACACTTGTGTGCACAACTCCCAACCTTCCTTCAAAGATCCAAGGCTAACAGGTGCATTCCAAAAGGCAACACTAACTTCTGGCAGAGATACAATCAACCAAAGGAACACCAAAAGTTCCATCTCCACACGATACTCGAAGCTGTGGCAACCTTGCTCTACTAAAGCATGACAATGCCAAACCGAACTTACCTTATACGAAGGTCTCTACCAAGTGTGCTTACACATAAGACATCCAACTCATCCCATGGGGCATCTAACTCATCTCATAGGCATCCAGCTCATCTCATAGGCATCCAACTCATCTCATAGGCATCCTACTCATCTCATAGGCATCCAACTCGCCTCATAGGCATCCAGCTCATCTCATAGGCATCCAACTCATCTCTTAGGCATCCAACTCATCTCATAAGCATCCAACTCGCATCTACTATGCATAACTCTCCTCAGATTTAGGCACTCGAAGGTAGTTGACCGCACTACCAACCACAAAGATCTCCTGGCCTTAGCACTAGCGTGAGACTCACACGCACTAACACTTATCAACCTTCAACCTGCTGACGCACTCTTACCCCGGTAACACTGGGAAGAGGCTCCAGCTCCTCTCGAACATCATTTCACTTGTAGTCCTTCGACTACCACTGAACTAGCCCTCTTGCACGACCTAAGCAGGTGCAACTGCCATAAACGGATCCAAAGGCTAAAGGAGTGCTGAACTCTGGACGAGTTATAGAACCATCTGCTATACCAATGCCAAACTCAGGCCTGAACCAGACTTAGTGCCAAAGCGGCACACCAACCAATGCACCTCAAGTGCCACTACTACCAAATCCACATCTTACTACAGATGGGGCCAGCAAGGTCACAACCTCAAGGGATCAAAAACTCAAACAACCCTGACTATGCAATCTCATCTAACTGAAGTCTCACGACCTACTCTTGCATCTCCACATGAAGTGTAATGGCCCAGTTTTCTATTCTGGTTTTTTAGATGCTTTCGGTTTAAGATTCGGTTGTTCGGTTGGGCCGTTAGAGCTATTTTAACCCTTAGGGGTATTTTGGTCTTTTGCTTCCCGGGTAGGATTTGTAGGTGTTCAGGATTCCAGGGTCACCCCTGCCTTTGTCGAGGCTTGATTGTTGTTGGTTGCAAGACCCAAGATGTTCGGGCTAGTCGTTTGGAAGTTTGGAGGTGGTTTGGGTTTTGGCAAGATTATTGTTAAGTTTAGTGCTTCCTTTGGGATTTGAGCCCCTACCCTTAATGTTGATTTGGGAGTATGAATTAAGTGAGTTTTATTTAGGAGAAACTTTGTTTCTGCCGAGTCTCGAAAGTGGAAGCTTTGGGAAGGGATTTTAGACCCATTTAAATTAGGAAAAAGGAAAGAAACTCAAGAAAATCCCATTCCCCCTTGTTTTGCAAGTCTTCTCTCTCTCTCCTTCTCTCTCTCTCTCCTTGCCGACCTCACCAAGAAACCCAGCCCTAGCCGCACTAGCCTCAGGCCGCACCAGCCCCAGCCCTAGCCGCACCAGCCCCAGGTCGCCCAAGCTTAGCCCGCTCAGACCCAACCGCCCAGACGCACCGCACCCAGCCGCCCAGACGCGTAGCACGCTGCCGCCCAGCGCCGCCCTGCACCGGTCTGCACGCTGCCGCCCAGCGTCGCCCGTGCGTCGACCCAGCCGCTCAGATGCGTCCCCGTGTGTCGCCCAGCCGTCGCACGCCCTGCATCGCCCGATGTCGCTCGCTGCCGCCCAGCCCCGTCGCCTGCACCGCGCGCCGTTCCGTAGCCCAGACGCGACACCCACGAACTGCCCCGCACTCCAAATGCGTCGTCCGCGCGCCCGCTCTAATGCGTCTGCTCGCCATGCCGTGCTTCCAAGCCAGCGCCCAGCGCCAGTGAGCGTGTTCCTGCCGCACCAGCAGCGCCCTACCTGCCCCTTGATGCCGAGACCCCGTGTCTTCTCGGTTGGTAGCTCCCGAGTCCCTTCTCTCTTGGGCCCTAAGCTGTTGGTTGCTGTTTATTTGATTAGATTGTTTTTATTAAATGCTTAGGTTGTTCGAGTTCGCTTAGAAGCTCGAGGGTCGCTTGGTTGATTTATGATAGCTTTTTCTACTTGTTTCCAGGTAAGGATTTCTTACCGTGGTTGTGTGGACCCTGCGATATTATCATGATGTGCGTTGTATGTATGTTTGCTTTTATGAGCATGTTAGTGGATAGGACAGCTTGTGATTGAATTCTGGCTAGCATGTTTTCCTGTTTGTACATGTTAGTGCCATGCTAGGTTTGTTCTTCCAGCATGCT
The DNA here is from genome assembly GCA_036507275.1 of Sicyos edulis. NCBI lineage: Eukaryota > Viridiplantae > Streptophyta > Magnoliopsida > Cucurbitales > Cucurbitaceae > Sicyos > Sicyos edulis. The sequence goes on along the minus strand of CM071855.1, from coordinate 21,659,185 downwards.
TGAGATTCATGTTTTAATTTCGTAGTATCATGCTAGGTTAAGTGTGATTGATGTTGATATGTATAGCCAGGAATTAGTTATTCATACTCTTAGCTAGTGTAGTAGGGTTTGTCATCATCCAGAGGCTGAGAGAGGACATAACGTACTTTGTCCCCACGGGTCGGGTGTAAGAGCGAAGCATAACGTACATTGCTTCCCCCCGGCCACCGATGTGGATGTAGCTACCACATCGGCATAAGCCTAGTTTGTAGCCTGCTAGAGGGGAACCCTGCCAATGGTGCAAGCCTGCCTTGGCCTGTTCTTAGCTTCAGGTCGGTGGTACAGGCTGCACAGATGAGTGCCGACGGCCTCGCACTACTGTGTTCAGTGACACCGCTTCCAAGTCTTTAGGCATGCGTACCTGGCCCGCATAGTTGGTACCTAGGCCCCCACATTTACGTCGGTTGCAGCAGCATGAGGTGTGCAGCAGCATGAGGTGTACGCGCACACGCGTTAGTCGTTGGTTCGGAGAGCTCCCCCGGGCTAATGTTCGTGAGTACACCAGTTCCTTCCAGTTTAGAACCAGACTTCGGGTACTCTTCTGATAGTCCAGATTATTAGCGAGGGTAAGAGGCCCTTGAGGACACCCATTGGGATTGGCTTTTGAGCTGATTATTTGGTCGAGGGAGAAAGACCCTCGAGGGTGTCGGACATCTTTTGGGATCGGTTTTTGAGCTGATCAGTTGGCCGAGGGAGAAAGACCCTCGGAGATGTCCCGAGATTGGTTATGAGAACCAATCATTAGGCCAGAAGTAGGAGACTTCCGAGGATTCCAGATTCTGCCTTGTAAGCTCGTTGAGCTATGATCTGTGTTGGTAACTGTTTGCATGTATACTAGGGTGCTAGATGACTGATGTATCGTATTGTACCCCGGTTGGGGATTCTTACTGAGTATGTTTATACTCATTATTTCTGTGGTTTTTCCACCAGGTAACTTGGGACAGCACCGGGACGGCTAGCAGAGGGAGCTGTTTGATCATGGGAGCCGCCGACACTCTGTCATTTATTGTTTGCATAAGTTATTCAGCATGTAGACGGACAGGAGTCCTAGGGGAAACGTTGTTAAAAGTTGATTAAACTGTTTTGATAGTTTTATAAATACTGGCCAGGCTTGTTTTCCTTTTGTTGGTTTTGCTTAAATGAAAGTTGTTGATTTTGTTGTAAGTGTTCCCCGCTCCAAATGTTTTTGAAAGGTTTTAAAATATGAACACTAAACCGCTTGTTGACATATTTAACTTGCCAACTCCAAAGACGACCACTGCCAACTCCATATCATGAGTCGGATAGTTCTGCTCGTGTGGTTTCAACTGCCTCAAGGCGTATGCTATCACCTTACCGTGTTGCATCAGAACGCAACCCAAACCAAACCTGCTGGCATCACTGTACACCACGAAACCCCCTGTTCCCTCTGGAACTGCCAACACTGGCGCAGACGTCAAGCTGTTCTTCAGCTTAGCAAAACTCTCATCGCACTTCTTATCCCAAACGAAATCGATGCCCTTTCTTGTCAACCGAGTAACCCGCTATAGCAGAAAAATTTTGAACGAAGCGTCGGTAATATCTGGCTAGATCTAGAAAGCTACGAATCTCTGACACAGTCGTCGGCCTGGCCCACGAACTAACGACCTCTATCTTTGAAGGGTCCACATCCACTCCCTCCTTAGACACAACGTGTCCTAGAAAAGCTACCTCCTCAAGCCAAAAGTCACACTTTGAAAACTTCGCATAGAGCTGGTTCTCGCGCAAGGCTGACAAAATCTGCCTTAGGTGCGAAGCATGGTCCTCCTTAGACTTAGAGTACACAAGAATGTCGTCTATGAATACGATGACAAAGCGGTCCAAGAATGCCTTGAACACTATGTCCATCATGTCCATGAATGCTGCTGGGGCGTTCGTCAGTCCGAAGGACATGACTACGAACTCGTAGTGACCATACCTCGACCTGAAAGTTGTTTTAGGGATATGTGCATCCCGGATCCTTAACTGGAGGTAGCCTGACCTTAAGTCAATCTTCGAGAACACACAAGCTCCCAGGAGCTGGTCAAACAGGTCATCGATACGTGGTAGTGGATACTTGTTCTTGATAGTCACCTTGTTCAGTTCCCTGTAATCGATGCATAGGCGCATCGAGCCATCCTTTTTCTTAACAAATAGCATGGGTGCTCCCCACGAGGACACACTCGGCCTAATAAATCCTCTATCAAGCAACTCCTGCAACTGCTCCTTTAGCTCTTTCAGTTCAGCTGGCGCCATACGATAAGGAGATTTCGAAATAGGACGAGTCCCTGGCTCAAGCTCTATTGAGAAATCCACCTCCCTCTTTGGCGCACTGTGCAACTCTTCAGGAAAAACATCTGCAAACTCTTGCACAATGGGCACTTGCTCAACAGATAACTGATCACGGTTCTCTCTGGTCAACTTAGCTAAGAAACTCCAACCTCCTCGAGCTAGCAAACGGTGAGCTTTAATTGCCGAAATCACTGGCGGACACACCCCACTCTGGGTGCCCCAAAATTTAAAGCTAGGCCTACCTGGCGGCCCGAACACTACCTCCTTTCGGCGGCAGTCAATCATAGCGTGGTTATCAGCCAACCAATCCATACCGAGGATTACGTCAAAACCACTCATAGCTAACACTATAAGTGTAACCTGCAGAGACTCGTCGGATACCTGTATCCGACCATCCCTTACCTTCTGGCTAGCCAACATACTAACTCCCGAGGGAGTAGCAACAGATAACTCAAATCCTAGGGGCTCTAAAATCATGCTAGCATGCTCAGCAAACACAACAGAAATAAAAGAATGTGTGGTACCAGAATCAAAAAACACAAAGGCAAGGTGGTCAAGAACTAGGAGCGTACCTGCCACTGCGGCCCCCACTTTCTCAGCCTCCTGGCGGGTCGTAGCATACACTCTCCCTCTCTTTGAAGCCGGCCGCGCCACCATCGCTCGATTGCAATGTCGGGCCTGATGCCCCTCCTTGCCACAGTTATAGCCAGCTCTAGGGTTACCACCACAAGGTCCCCAATTCTGCTTCCCACATGATCTACAATACGGTGGCGGCCTCCCTACGCCCTGTTGGAGAGGCTGATCACGGTTACGGTCCCGATGCTGGTCTCTGCCATGATAAGTACCCTGACGGCGCTGACCGCCCCCACAGCCATTACTTCCTGAGTCAAACTTACGCTTCTGACCTGAGTACACTGGGGCCTTCTGCACCACGGGACTAGCTACCTGCTCTGGAGGGAACTTCCCATCATAAATCGTCGCCAACTGTACTGCCTTGGCAAAAGTCTTTGGGCCTTGCGCCCTAACATCCTTAGACACTCCCTGTCTCAAACCTGCAATGAACTTCCTGATCTTCAACTCAGGGGTAGCAATCAACTGCGGCGCGAAGTACCCATACTCCGAAAACGTTTTCTCATACACCTCTATCGAGTCATACCCCTGCTTAAGGTTTGAAAACAGCTCAATCATCTTTTCTTGTACTTCTTCACTGATAAACTTTGCCTTGAACTCGGCCTTGAAGAATTCCCAGGTGGCAGGTGGAGACCCAGCCGGTCTCTCACTCAAGGTGGAATCCCACCATCACTTAGCCGTACCAGCTAACACATGAGCTGCACATCGAGCTCGCTGCACCTCAGGACAAGCCATCACCATAAATGTATATTCCAGCTCAGCAATCCACCTGGCAGCTACCAATGGTTCTCCAGGGGCACTAAACTTCTCGGGCTTCAATTTGACAAAATCCTTCAGCACTTGCCCAGATCCTCAGCACCTTCCGCCGCAACGGCCTCGTTCACAATTGGCTCCTGCTGAGCGGGCGGTACTGGTGGCACTGCAGTCCTCTGCTTAACCAACTCGGTCAGCTGCTCTATCTGAATTCGGGACACCTCCCTCTGTGCAGCTAACAGAGCCTGCGTCTCAGCTCTCTGCTCGGCCCTCTGGTCAGACAGCAACCCAACAATAAGAGCCCTCATGGACTCCACAAAAGCAACTCCCGGAGAAGCCTCCCGAGGCTGAGTTGCCTCTACGCCCTCTCCGGGTAACACAACAGAAGGGCCTGTAGGCGGCCTAACATCAGCATCAGCTTGGGACGACGTCCTTCCCGTGTCAGAATCAATACGAATGCCCTGGGTGGTCGGCCTCGAGCCTCCCTGCCCTCTACAAGTGACTGGCATATTGGCAATCTACACCCAAACCAACAATGAGTCAGAACCTGTTTTCCCTGCTCTACAACAACAAGTCATGTACATGCAAGGTGCAAACGGTATTGTAATTCTTAACCCTTAACCTTAAACTTACGGACATACCTGATGGCTGGCGGAGTGTTGATGATCATGGAAAACAACCTACAACTGCAGGTCAGTCTACAGAACCTATAACTCTGAGCTCCGATACCAACTATAAGGACCCGACCCAAGGAACGGTCTCTAAACTAGATCCTTACTTAGCATGCATGATTAAGAATGTAAAACGTCATTCAGAGTTCCAAGTTTAAAGCTTTGCAGTCAACACGTTTTAAACAAAAACCATAATTCCAATAAATAAAACCAACCAGTAAGTGACTGATCAGTACTTTCTTAAAAAAATTCAAAGGGAAACGGTTTAAGAACTTAAATTAGTTTTTTAGTGTTGTCCTAGGGACTCAAGTCCCACTACATGCTAATTCATAAAAACAGTAAAAGAATGTGCAATCTCAGAGTCAGCTATCCATGATCATCCAGCAGCCTCCTCCTAGCCATCCAGCCTCTGTCCCAAGTTACCTGGTGGAAAACCACAGAAAATAAGGGTGAGCAACAAGTTACTCAGTAAGAATCCCCAACCGGGGTACAATACGAAAACATCTCATTTAGCACAAGCACATGCAACCATACAACGACTTGGAGCAAACAGTTGGGTTAAACCATACGCCCCTCCTGGAGCTTGCCTATCCCAAGGCTTACAGCTATAAACTACCCTAGGTTCTACATCGGGACGCCCTTCGGGCCTTACACAACCTAGGACTCAGTGCTGCCCATCAGGGACTTACACACCTAGGATGCCCGTCGGGGTCTTACACCTCCAACTCAGTGATGCCCATCGGGGACTTACACACCTAGGATGCCCATCAGGGTCTTACACCTCCAACTCAGTGATGCCCATCGGGGTCTTACTGTAAAGACCCGACCCAAAGGGGCTCTAAATGGGCCTTTACCCCAATGCATGTATTCAAAATAAAAGACATTATGAAAAATAAATTTCGGATCCCAAGTAAAAACAGAAACATTCCACAATCAAAACATACATTTCTAAAAGCATACTCTGATCAGAGATTTATTTAAACCATTTAAACATTCCACAAGTACAAATATGCTGGAATCCATAAAACGTAAGAAAACATCCTAGGGCTCCGTGGCCGTCTGCATGCATTCAGCGGAAATAACAAAAGTCAAGAGTCATGATATAATAAAATGGTCAGAGATGACAGCAGGATTCCATGATCACAGCTCCTCCTTCAGCCATCCTGTCTCCCGCCTTGGTTACCTGTGGAAAACCACAGAATAAGGGTGAGTAACGAATTACTCAGTAAGAATCCCCAACCGGGGTACAATACGATATACATGATCATCTAGAAGAATGTATGCAAGCTATGAGTATAAACACAGAATAGAGCACATAGCTTAAGTCCACACTTGGACCTCGGATGCCAACTCAGGGTCTTAGTCCGGAAATAAATCCACCACACAATACGCCCTATACGAGAAACGAGTCCCGGCCTCGGCACCGCCTCTCATCGTCGACACGAAAGGTGCACTAGCTCAAGATCCCGAGGAGCTCTCCGGCCGGCGTTGTGAATGAGCGTAAGCGCGCCGCTGCGTGCTCACTGCACTATGGGGGTGCCGGGTCTAGTGGCAAGTTGCCCATGTCGATCCACCACCACGCCTAACTAAATCTACGGATCGGTGTCGCGACATAGGGGTGTGAGACACGGACACGTGAACTATGTCGGCTGAACCACCGCACTTTGAGGCTAAGGAATCGGTCGTGGTAGGCTTACACGTGAAGCCGCCCTTGCCCTATCGGTGGCAATCAAGGGCTACTACGAACACGCCGAGGGGCGTGTCGATCGCCGGGGATGAGGCAATGCCAAGTCATCATCCCGACCGTTGGGGCATTTAACGATCTGTCACCCTCACCCAAGATTGCGGGGCCTACCGGGTCGGGTTAGCTAAACCCTCACGGGGTCCGGGGACGGAGTATTACCTCATGCGTCCCCCGCCATGGATGCAAGATACTTTATGCATCGAGCCCGGATGATGCTACCTACCTACACTCTAACATATCATTTCAATAGCATATAATCCAATACAATCCAAAACGTGCTCAACAGATACAACGAACCTAGCATGGTACTACGAAGCAAGAACAGATATGAGCATGCGAGCGGAACAACCTAGCATGGACTAACATGAGAGAACAACATACGAAGTCATGATAGTCGAGAATTGCAAGCGAGCACCTAAACTATACATGCGATAATCACAAACAAACATACAAACAACAATCACATAGAACATCGCAGGTCCACACAACTCCAGAAGAAATCCTTACTGGCGGAGGGCAACTACACACAAAACCTAAGCTGCGAACGAACCAGGAGCTAGCTACCGAGAACCTAACAAAACAATGATAATCATAATCCATAAGCCTAAATATAATAAAATAAACAAGGCTCGGCTCAAGGAGCAACTCACGCGGCTCGGCCGACACGTGGGCGGGCGGCAGCACAGGCGGCGGGCTCTTCTTGGCGCCGACGGCAGGCAGGAGGCGGCAGGCGGCGCGCGCTGCGCGCGGACGACGCACTGGCCGGGCGCAGCGCACGGGCGCGGGCAAGCGGACGGACGAGCGCGCTTGCTGGCGCGAGGCGAGCGACGCGATGCGGCGCGCGACGGCGCAGTGCGAGGAGCGCGCGCGGCCGCTCAGCTGGTGGCGCGACGCGCAGGCCGCGCGGGGCCGGGCGGTCTGGGCGGCTCGTGCTCTTCTGGCTGCGCTGATCCGGGCAGCCTGGGCTTCTTTGCTAGGCGATCCGGGCGGCTTTGGGCTTCTTCTTTTGGCAGATCTGGGCATCTTTGGGCGACTGCAACAAACACACACACACACAAGCTCTTCTCCTTACTTCTTGGCCAACAAGAACACCCAATCGAGAAGATGAAGAGGATGAAGACTTACCGGAATGATGATTGAACCAAGGGAGCTGCAAGGATGAAGAACTCGGCAAGGCAATGGAGAGAAAAGCTTGGGCGGCCACACACTTTGGAGAAGAAGATGAGACAAACCTAATTTCTATTTCATTTAACCAAATGCTCCAAAATTCCCAAAATGCAAGGCTAACCATAAAATGATGTAGGGAGAGCAACAAGAGCACCTAATGGCTCAATTGGTACACATCCCCACAAGCTTCCCTGGAGACCCGGGTTCAAACCCCAGCTGCAGCACAATTTCCTTTATTTTTACTTTTGCACCAAACCTTGCTCAAACCAAACCACAAATCCTTCCAAAAACCTACATAAATCCATCCAATAATTTTAGCAACTGGAAAAAGACATAAACGGCCCTGACGGCCCGACCAAATTACTAAAATACCCCTAGGGCATACCTGGAAGACCGGGATGAAAACCTGGGTCGTTACACTTACACACATAGGATGCCCATCGGGGTCTTACACCTCCAACTCAGTGATGCCCATCGGGGACTTACACACCTAGGATGCCCATCAGGGTCTTACACCTCCAACTTAGTGATGCCCATCGGGGACTTACACACCTAGGATGCTCATCAGAGTCTTACACCTCCAACTCAGTGATGCCCATCGGGGTCTTACACACCTAGGATGCCCATCGGGGTCTTACACCTCCAACTCAGTGATGCCCATCGGGGACTTACACACCTAGGATGCCCATCTGGGTCTTACACCTCCAACTCAGTGATGCCCATCGAGGACTTACACACCTAGGATGCCCATCGGGGTCTTACACCTCCAACTCAGTGATGCCCATCGAGGTCTTACACACCTAGGATGCCCTTCGGGGTCTTACACCTCCGGATGTCCATCGGGGTCTTACTCGAGCGGGACCTACATTAGTTACCCCTACAATTTTCTACACTATACATCACTTGTCTAAACCTAACATGGATCTAACAGCATTCAACGGAAAACATGGTTATGCCAGGATGGAAGGACCTAGCATGGAACTAATAGAATACAACATAAAGCATGGATATGTCAGGTTAGGAGACCACTAGCATGGAGCTAACGGAACACAAACATAACACGAACATGAATCAAAAGCAAGCATGAGGCCTATCCACTAGAAACACATACAGTTACAATAATCAATATGCTATCAAATGTTCGCAGGGTCCACACAACCCCAGGTAAGAAATCCTTACCTGGAAACGAGTGGAAAGTAACTATCACGAATCAACTAACAACCCTCGAGCTTTAAAGCAAACTCGAGCGACCTAGGCATACAATAAAATATCCTAAATAAATAAACAGCAGCTAAAATCATGAAGTCCAAAGGGTGGAGGCTCAGAAATTTACCAACCGAGAAGACACACGTCTCGACAACAAGGAGCAGGAACGGGCGCTGCTGGTGCGACAGGGGCGCTGACACTGGGCGCTGGCGCTGATTCAGGCGCGCAGCAAGGCGAGCAGACACGCAGGAGCGGGCGCGCGGCAAGGCGACGGGACGGCGGGGTAGCGAGCGGGCGACCTGGGCTGCGCAGACGTGCGGTCTCGCTGGGACAGCGCGCGGCGAGCAGAGCGAGCGGACAGACGGCACGGCCGGTGCTCTAGGGCGCGGTGATGCAGACGTGACGGCTCTGGGCGCTGTCGTGCGTGCGCGGCGATGGGCGGCAGTGGGCGGTGCAGAACGTGCAACATGGTGCGCGATGCAGTGCGCACGGCGCTGGGTTGGGCGACACAGTCTTTGCGTGGAAGGGTGGCTGGCTGCAAGGCGGCTCGGTGGGGCCTGGGCTGGTGGCTGCGCGCGTCGAGGCGGGGCGATGGGCGGCAGCGAGCGGCGGCGGCGGCGAGGGTGTGGGGAGAGGTTGAGGGTTTACGAGAGAGGGGCTTTTCCTTTTTTTTTCTTTTTTCTTCCTTCCCTAAGTTAAATAGGCTTTGGGAATCTCAAATGCCCTTCCCAAGGCTTCCCCCCTTCGAGCCCTGGCCAACGCATTTATTTTTCCTTAATTAATTCCAAACTCCCTTCCCTCTTTGAGGCTAAGGGTTCGAGACCTCCTATTCCTTTTTCTTTTCTTTTTTCTTTAAACTAATTTCCATTTAACTGAAATCTGGGCTGTTACACTGAGTCTTGAGGTGTAAGACCCTAACGGGCATCCTAGGTGTGTAAGGCCCCACTGGGCATCACTGAGTCTGGAGGTGTAAGATCCTGACGGGCATCCTAGGTGTGTAAGGCCCCACTGGGCATCACTGAGTCTGAAGGTGTAAGACCCTGACGGGCATCCTAGGTGTGTAAGGCCCCACTGGGCATCACTGAGTCTGGAGGTGTAAGACCCTAATGGGCATCCTAGGTGTGTAAGTCCCCGATGGGCATCACTGAGTCCTAGGTTGTGTAAGGCCCGAAGGGCATCCAGGTTGTGAACCTAGGAAAGGTTGTAGATGAAATCCCTTGCATAGGCTCGCTCTAGAAGTGGCTCTTAGCCTAAACCAACCGTTTCTACTCTAAGTCATTTTATGGTGCATGTCTTTGTGCTAAATGAGATGTTTTCGTATTGTACCCCGGTTGGGGATTCTTACTGAGTAACTCATTGCTCACCCTCATTTTCTTAATCATGCATGCTAAGTAAGGATCTAGGTTAGAGACCGTTTCTCGGGTCGGGTCCTTACAGTTGGTATAAGAGCTCAGAGTTATAGGTTCTGTAGACTGACCTGCAGTTGTAGGTTGTTTTCCATGATCATCAGCGCTCCGACAGCCATCAGGTATGTCCGTAAGTTTAAGGTTAAGGGTTAAGAATTACAATACCGTTTGCACCTTGCATGTTCATGACTTGTTGTTGTAGAGCAGGGAAAACAGGTTCTGACTCATTGTTGGTTTGGGTGTAGATTGTCAGCATGCCAGTTACTTGTAGAGGGCAGGGAGGCCCGAGGCCAACCACCCAGGGCATTCGTATTGATTTTGACACTGGAGGGACGTCGTACCAAGCTGATGCTGATGTTAGGCCACCGACTGGCCCTTCTGCTGTGTTGCCCGGAGAGGGCGTGGAGGCAAATGAGCCTCGAGAGGCTACACCGGGAGTTGCTTTTGTGGGGTCCATGAGGGCTCTTATGGTTGGGTTGCTAGCCACTGAGGGCCGAGAGAGGCTGAGAGACGAGCTTTGTTAGTCGCTGCAGAGGAGGAGTCCCGAATTCAGATAGAGCAGCTGACCGAGTTGGTTCAACAGAGGAATGCAGTGCCACCTGTACCGCCAGTTCCGCAGGAGCCAGTTGTGAATGAGGCCGTTATGGCGTAAGGTGCTGAGGATCTAGGCAAGTGGCTGAAGGATTTTGTGAAATGGAAGCCCGAAAAATTTAGTGCCCCTGGAGAACCATTGGTAGCAGCCAGGTGGATTGCGGATTTAGAGTACACATTCATGGTGATGGCTTGTCCTGAGGTGCAGTGAGCTCGATGTGCAGCTCATGTGTTAGCTGGTACAGCTAAGTGGTGGTAGGATTTGAGTTATCTGTTGCTACTCCCTCGGGAGCTAGTATGTTGGCTGGTCAGAAGGTAAGGGATGGTCGGATACAGGTATCCGATATGTCTTTGCACGTTACGCTCATAGTGTTGGCTATGAGTGGTTTTGATGTGATCCTCGGCATGCTTTGGTTAGCTAATAACCAAGCTATGATTGACTGTGGCCGTAAGGAGGTAGTGTTTAGGCCGCCGAGCAGGCCTAGTTTTAAATTTCGGTGCACCCAGTGTGGGGTGTGTCCGCCAGTGATTTTGGCAGCTAAAGCCCACCGTTTGCTAGCTCGAGGAGCTTGGGTTTTTTTAGCTAAGTTGACCGGGGAGAGCCGTGATCAGTTATCTGTTGAGCAAGTGCCCATTGTGCAAGAATTTGCAGATGTTTTCCCTGAAGAGTTGCACAGTGCGCGCCAAAGAGGGAGGTGGATTTCTCGATAGAGCTTGAGCCAGGAACTCGTCCTATCTCGAAAGCTCCATATCGTATGGCGCCAGCTGAACTGAAAGAGTTAAGGAGCAGTTGCAGGAGCTGCTTGGCAGAGGATTCATTAGGCGGAGTGTGTCCTTGTGGGGAGCACCCGTGCTATTCGTTAAGAAAAAGGATGGCTCGATGCGTCTATGCATCGATTACAAGGAACTGAACAAGGTGACTATCAAGAACAAGTATCCACTGCCTCGTATTGATGACCTGTTTGACAAGCTCCAGGGAGCTTGTGTGTTTTCGAAGATTGACTTGAAGTCAGGCTACCACCAGTTAAGGATCCGGGATGCAGATATTCCCAAGACAGCTTTCAGGTCGAGGTATGGTCACTATGAGTTCGTAGTCATGTCTTTTGGATCGATTTAACGCCCTTGTTTGCATTCATGGACATGATGGACAGGGTGTTCAAGGCATTCTTGGATCGCTTTGTCATCGTGTTCATAGATGACATCCTTGTGTACTCTAAGTCTAAGGAGGACCATGCTTCGCACCTAAGACATATTTTGTCAGCCTTGCGCGAGAACCAGCTTTATGCGAAGTTCTCAAAGTGTGACTTTTGGCTTGAGGAGGTAGCTTTTCTAGGGCACGTTGTGTCTAAGGAGGGAGTGGCTGTGGACCCTTCAAAAGTAAAGGCCGTTAGCTCATGGGCCAGACCAACGACTGTGTCAGAGATTCGTAGCTTTAGGTGCGGCGGATATTCTTCGTCGCTTAAGTTCGAATTTTTCGGTTTTAAAGACCGCCGGACTTCGGTTGACAAGGAAGGGCGTCGATTTCGTTTGGGATGAGAAGTGCGATGAGAGTTTTGCTAAGCTGAAGAGCAGTTTGACGTCCGCGCCAGTGTTGGCAGTTCCAGAAGGAACATGGGGGTTCGTGGTGTACAGTGATGCCAGCAAGTTTGGTTTGGGTTGTGTTCTGATGCAACACGGTAAGGTGATAGAGTACGCTTCGAGGCAGTTGAAACCGCACGAGCAGAACTACCCGACTCATGATATGGAGTTGGCAGTAGTCATCTTTGCACTTAAGATCTGGAGGCACTACTTGTATGGGGAAAAGATTCAAATTTTCTCGGACCACCAAAGCCTCAAGTATTTCTTCACTCAGAAGGACCTGAACATGAGGCAGAGGAGGTGGTTGGAGCTTGTAAAGGATTACGACTATGAGATCCTGTATCACCCTGGAAAGGCAAATGTTGTGGCCGATGCACTAAGTAGAAAGACCTCGCATCTAGCAACGTTGGCAAATCCCAAAAGTATCATAAGGAAAGACCTCGAGAGAGCAGAAATAGAAATGTTGTTAGGGGATGTTACCGCCAGGGTAGCTCAGTTGACCATCCAGCCTTCGATAAGGCAAAGGATTATCGACGGGCAGTTAAATGATCCTAACTTAAAGAATTTGTATGAGAGGGTTCAGACTGATGGTGACTTCGATTTTGTGATATTTGCAGATGGTGGCTTGAGATATAAGGGTCGGCTATGTGTCCCAGCCGATGCCGGTATTCGCACAGAGTTGTTGGTAGAGGCTCACACCTCGCCCTTTGCTTGGCACCTAGGGGGTAACAAGATGTACCAAGACCTTAAGCAGACTTTTTGGTGGATGGGGATGAAGAGAGAGATTGCCCAGTTTGTCAGTCGGTGTCTCACTTGTCAACAAGTGAAAGCGCCTAGGCAGAAACCAGCAGGGTTGCTGCAGCCGCTCGGGGTGCCACAGTGGAAGTGGGAGGAGATTACCATGGACTTTATTTCAGGTTTGCCCAGGACTCCTTGTAACAGCCCAGTTTCCTATTCCAGTTTTCGAGGTGCCTTCGGGTCAAGATTCGGTTGTTGGTTGGGTCATTAGAGCGGTTTTGCCCCTTGGGGGTATTTTGGTCTTTTGGCTCTCCGGGCAGGATTTGTGGTTTTCTGGGCTTCGAGGTAGCTCCTGCCTTTGTCGAGGCTTGTTTGTTGGTGGCTGCGAGTCCCATGGTGTTTGGGCTAGTCGGTTGGATGCTCGGTTGTGGTTTGGGCTTTGGCAAAGTGTTGGTTTGTTGTGTGTTTCCTTTGGGATTCGAGCCCGGGCCTTTAGTGTTGCTTTGGGAGTTGGATTTAAGTGAGTTTGATTTATTGGAAAAGATTGCTTCGGTCGGGTCTCGAAGGAGGAAGCCGGGAAATGGGATTTTGAGGTTTTAAAGTGGATAAGGATGGAAAATGGAATTTAAAATCCCATTTTTCCCTTTTTTCCCATTTTCCTTTTTATTTCTCTTTTTCTTTTCTTTTTTTTCCCCAAAATGCATTTTTCTCTCTCTCTCTCTCTCTCTCTCTCCCCGAGCCCCCCATCTAGCCCCGACCCAGCCCTTGTCTTGTCTCGCCCACCCCGTGCGGCCACTGGCTCGCCCACGCCAACCGGCCGAGCCAGCGTCGCTAGAGAGCGGCTCGAGCTCGCCAGCGCCGCCAAGCGCCCCTACCTCGCCCGGCCCGGCGTCGCGCGCCCTCGCCGCCAGCGTCGCCCGCCCAGGCCGCTTCTGGTCCGTGTCGCCCGGTGCGCAAGATCAGTGCCGAGCGCGCGCGACAATGTTGCGTCTTGTCGCCCGAAGCCTCGCCAGCTCGATCGCGCGTCCAGCGCGAGATCGCGCCCGCGCTGTGTCGCTCGCTCGCTCCCGCGCCGTCTCTCATGCCTTAGCGCGCGCGCGCGCGGCAGCTCAATGAAAGCAAGCACCGCGCCTGAGCGCCAGCGCTGTGTCGCGCGCAACCCAGTGCCCCTCCGCGCGCAGCTCGCGCCAGCCGCCGTGCGTTAGCGCCCGGCCCACCCCTTGGTCGCTTAGCCTGGCCGTCTGGCTGCTCGAGTGTCGGCCGCGCCTCGTGAGTTGCTCCCGAGCCGAGCCCTGTTTATTTTAGAGTATTTAGGGCTATTTTATGATTATTGATGTATTTGTTTGGCTCGATATAGGTTGTTCGGGTTCGATCGCAGTTAATTTTATTGTGTGTTGTTGCCTTCCGACCAGGTAAGGATTTCTTACCGGAGTTGTGTGGGCCCTACGATATTGTCATGATTTTGCCTTGCTTGTTTGCTGACTGTTATGAGCATGATAATAATAGAGCAGCTTTGATTGATTTTCTGCTAGCATGTTTGCTTGATATTACATGTTAGTGCCATGCTAGGTTTGTTCTGCCAGCATGCTTATGATTCTTACTTAAGCTCGTAGTATCATGCTAGGTAGTGTGATTGATGTCGGTCTTTGCTTGCTAGCCAGGAATCATTGCTTTTTGCTCTGTACTCTTAGATAGAGTTGTAGGGTTTGTCATCATCCAGAGGCTGAGAGCGGACATAACATATCTTGTCCCCACCGGTCGGGAGCAAAGCGAAGCATTGCTTCAGGGGTTGAGAGCGGACATAACGTACTTTGTCCCCAGTGGTCGGATATTGAGCAAAGCATAACATACCTTGCTTTTTCTCCCCCCTCCCGGCAGCCAATGAGACTTAGCTACCTCATTGGCCTAAGCCTAGTTTGTAGCCTGCTAGAGCGGAACCCTGCCACGGTGTAAGCCTGTCTTGGCCGGTTCTTAGCTTCAGGTCGGTGGACCAGGCTGCACAGATGAGCGCCGAGGGCCTCGCGCTCTCGTGATCGATGACACCGCTTCCGAGTCTTAGGCATGCGTACCTGGCCCGCGTAGTTTGCCCTTAGGCCCCCGCATTTACGCCGGTTGCAGAAGAGCATGCGGTGTGCGCGCACACGCGTTAGTTGCCGGTTCGGAGAGCTCCCCCGGGCTAATGTTCGTGAGTACACCATTCCTTCCGTTAGAGCCTGACTTCGGGTACTCTCCCGTAAGTCCAGATTAGCAAGGGTAAGAGGCCCTTGAGGACATCCTTGGGATCGGTTTTGAGGTGATCAACCGGTGGTGAGGAGAAAGACCTCGAGAGATGTCCCGAGATTGGTTAGGATAACCAATCATTAGGCCGGAAGTAGGAGACTTCCGATGACTCCAGATCTTTCTTTGTAAGCTCGTTGAGCTATGATCTGTGTTGGTAGCTATTTGCTTGCATGCTTTGGTACTAGATGATTGATTATATCGTATTGTACCCCGGTTGGGGATTCTTACTGAGTAATTTGTTACTCACCCTTACTTATCTTTCAAGAAACCATGGCGCGAGGCAGGATGGCTGGAGGAGGAGCTGTTATCATGGAAAACCCGTTGTTCAACTCTGAGTCTTATGTCTTGTATTTATGTTTTAAATGTCCTCTGAATGAATGTAGTTGGGCACGGAGCCCTAGGTTGTTTTATGAATGTATTTCCGGATTCTAGCATTTTTGTAAATGTTGTAAAGCTTGTATGATTTAAATAAATCTCTGATCAGAGTAAGTTTTGGAAATGTATTTGTCTTGGAACAGGTGCTTGGAAACAGGGACAGGTTTCAAGAATTTTGTATTGACTTTTTAAATGAACTCTTGCCGGTTTTTTTTGTTTTTTTTACTTAGAATCCGAAACAACCATCTTGCAAATTCTAGTGTTGATTTGTATGCATGCATTGAGGTAAGGGCCCATTTAGAGCCCCATTCGGGTCGGGACCTTACACTCCTAGAGGTTATGCACAGATTTGGGTGATCGTTGACAGGTTGACCAAGTGTGCACACTTCATTCCCGGCAGGATAAACTATACCGTGGAGCAGTGGGCACAGTTGTTCCTTGAGCAGATAGTTAGGTACCACGGAGTGCCAGTTAAAATTATCTCCGACCGGGATTCCCGTTTTACATCACGATTTTGGAAAGCCCTTTAGGCAGGTTTGGGCACAGAGTGCAGCTACAGTACAGCCTTCCACCCACAGACCGATGGCCAGACAGAGCGGGTAAATCAGATCTTAGAAGATATGTTGCAGGCCTGTGTGTTGGATTTCCCGGGTAGTTGGGACCAGTACTTATATTTGATGGAGTTTGCCTACAACAATAGCTTTCAGTCGACCATTCAGATGGCACCGTTTGAAGCGTTGTATGGTAAGCGCTGCAGATCCCCGATATTCTGGGAAGAGGTTGGGGACAGGCAGGTATTGGGTCCGGAGTTGCTCTAGTTGACCAATGAGGCTGTCCAGATAATCAGAGCTCGTATGTTGACCGCCTGCAGCAGTAAGAGCTACGCCGATGTCGCCGATGTCGAGAGTAGAGAGTTGAGGTTGGTTGGCGGCATGTGTTCCTTAAGGTAGCTCCGATGCGTGGAGTCCTGAGGTTTGGTAGGAAGGGGAAGCTGAGCCCCAGGTTTGTTGGACCATTCGAGATCCTTGAGAAGATTGGGGTCGTAGCTTATCGATTAGCATTGCCGCCATCCTTGGCTGCAGTGCATAGTGTGTTCCATGTTTCGATGCTCCGCCAGTATGTGGGAGACCCTTCGCATGTTATAGACTTCGAGCCTTTGCAGCTAAACCGTGACCTGAGCTTTGAGGAAAAACCCATAAAGATTTTAGCATTTGAGAAGAAAGTCTTGAGGAACCGAGCTATTGATTTAGTGAAAGTGCAGTGGCGGAATCAAGGAGTTGAGGAAGCTACTTGGGAGTTGGAAGGGGAGATGAGGAGAATCCACCCGGAGTTGTTTTAGTGCAGCGACTTCCGAGGACGGAAGTCCTCCAAGGAGGGAGTATTGTAACAGCCCGGTTTTCAGATAAATATAAAATAAGGTTTTTATATATAGTTTGTATTTTTGGAAGTTGATGTTGGAGGGCTCGAACCCTTGGCCTAACAAGAGGTTTGGAAGCTTGGATTTAAATAAAGAAAAATAAACGCGTCAACCAAGGCTCGAAGAGGGGAAGCCTTGGGAAGGAAATTTGAGATTCCCAAAGCTTATTTAAATTAGGGAAGGAAGAAAAAGAAAAAAAAAAACCCCACTCTCTCTCGCAAACCCTCACTCTCTCCCCCTCACCCACGCCACCGACGCCCAGCACCCTCACCCTCGCCACTCTGAGCCACCGTGCTCCCAGCCCCACCAGCGCCGCCCGACCTAAATCGCCGACGATAGCGCCCTAGTGCGATCGCGTCGCAAACAGCGCCAAAGACTGCGGCCCGTAGGCCGTCCGCCTCGCGCGCTTCCGCCGCTCTCGCCGCGCGTCCCTAGCGTGTCGCTTGTTCGCGCGCCTGCCCCGCAGCCCAGGTCGCCCGCACGCTGCCCGCCGTCCAGACGCCTTACCGCGTGCCCGCTCCAGCGTGTCTGCTCACCTTGCCGCGAGCCCGAGCCAGCGCCCGTTCCTGCTCCTTGCTGCCGAGACGTGTGTCTTCTCGGTTGGTAAATTTCTCAGCCTCCACCCTTTGGACTTCATGATTTTAGCTGCTATTTATTTATTTAGGATATTTTATTGTATGCCTAGGTCGCTCGGGTTCGCTTTAAAGCTAGAGGGTTGTTAGTTGATTCGTGATAGTTACTTTCCACTCGTTTCCAGGTAAGGATTCCTTACCCGGGGTTGTGTGGACCCTGATAATACTTTGATAGCATGTTGATTATTGTGACTGTACGAGTTTCTAGTGGATAGGATTCATGCTTGCTTTGATTTCGTGTTCGTGTTATGTTTGCGTTTCGTTAGTTCCATGCTAGGGTTTTCCTATCCTGACATATCCATGCTTCATGTTGTATTCTATTAGTTCCATGCTAGATTCTTCCATCTTGGCATATCCATGTTTTTCGTTGTATGCTGTTAGATCCATGTTAAGGTTAGACGTGTGAAGTATAGTGTAGAAGACCGTAGGTGTGTAAGGCCCCACTGGGCATCACTGAGTCTGGAGGTGTAAGACCCTGACGGGCATCCTAGGTGTGTAAGTGTAACGGCCCAGTTTTCCATTCCGGTTTCCCAGGTACTCTCGGTTCAGTATTGGGGCAATCGGTTGGGCGGTTAGAGCTTTATAACCTTTAAGGGTATTTTGGTCTTTCTGCTCCCCGGCCAGAGGTTGAGGATTTTCAGGATTTCAGGGTCATTCCGGCCTTCGTTGTGGCTTGTTGATGTGATTGCAAAACCCAAGGGGTTTGGGTTCGTTGTTTAGAAGTTTGGTAGCATTTAGGTTAATGGGAAAATTAATTGAAAATTAATTGGTTCCATCGGGATTTGAACCCTTGCCCTAAATGGTGAATTTGGAGTTTTAGAAAAGAGTCTTAATTAAAAAGAAAAAAAAAGGTTGCTTTAGCCGGGACCCGCAAGAGGAAGCCTTGGGAAGGGAATTTAGGTCTCCTAACCTATTTAAAAATAAGGAAAAGAAGGAAAATCAAGAAAACCCCTAATTTTCCCCTCATAGCCGCATTCTCTCTCTCTCTCTCTCTCCTAAATCGAGCCAAGCACCCTAACCCCAGCCACATCGCACCACACCTACCCGCACAGCTAGCCCCTGCGCCGCACCAGACCACACCGCCCAGGCCACCCGCCCAGGCCGCTCAGCCCCTACTTCGCCCAGCCGCCGCACGCCTGCAGACCAGAAGCCCCACCATCGCACGCCCATCACCGACCGACGCCGTCACTGGCGCCTGATCCGTCGCTGCTGCGCGGCGACACGCCCAAGAGATCAGAGCGCTTCGCCGCGGGCCAACCCATCGAGCCCGCTCGCTCGCGCATCGCCTTCTCAGCCGATCGCCCGCGCGCTGCCTCGCCGTCCAGACGCCGTGCCGCGCGCCTGCTCCTGCACGTCCACTCGCCTTTCCGCGCGCCCGAGCCTTGCGCCCAGCGCCCAGCCGCACCAGCAGCGCCCATACCTGCCCCTTGCTGCCGAGAACCCGTGTCCTCTCGGTTGGTAATTCTCGAGCCTTTTCCCTTTTCATTTTTAAGCTGCTGGCTGCTGTATATTTATTTAGGATGCTTTTAATATGCCTAGGTTGCTTGAGTTCGTTTAAAAGTTCGAGGGTCTTGCTTGACCCGTGTTAGCATTTTCCACTTATTTCCAGGTAAGGATTTCTTACCGTGGTTGTGTGGACCCTGCGATGCTTTCTTGATTGTGCCTTATATGCATGTTTACTTTTATGAACACGATTAGTGGATAGGACAGCTTGTGATTGCATTCTTGCTAGCATGTTTGAGATCGGTTTGTGTGGACCCTGCGATGCTTTCTTGACTTTAGAGTTAATCAATTGGTCGAGGGAGAAAGACCCTCGAGGGTGTCGCACATCCTTGGGATCGGTTTGTGAGCTGATCAATTGGCCGAGGGAGAAAGACCCTCGGAGATGTCCCGGGATTGGTTTTGAGAGCCAATCATTAGGCCGGAAGTAGGAGACTTCCGAGGATTCCAGATTTGCCTTGTGAGCTCGTTGAGCTAAGATCCGTGTTGATATTTGTGGCATGTGTACTAGGTTGCTAGATGATTGATTGCATCGTATCGTACCCCGGTCGGGGATTCTTACTGAGTATGTTTATACTCACCCTTATTGTGGTTTCTTCCACAGGTAACTTGGGACAACACCGAGGCGGCTAGCGGAGGGAGCTGGGGGATCATTGTAACAGCCCGGTTTTCAGCTAAATGGAAATAGTTTAAAAAAAAAAGGGAAATAGGAGTTGGAATTAAATAAGGGAAAAATAAATGCGTTGGCCAAGGCTCGAAGGGGGAGTCTTGGGAAAGTCATTTGAGATTCCCAAGTCTATTTAACTTAAGGAAGGAAGAAAAGAAAAAAAAAACTCTCTCTCTCTCTCTCTCTCTCTCTCTCTCTCGCAAAACCCTAACCCTCACGCCCAACACCCACGCCGCCACGCGCTCGCCCATTGCCTCGCCGCACCAAGCCGCCGCCCGGCATTCACCCACAGACGCGCGCGCCTCGGCGACCGCTGCCGCAGACCGCGCACCGAGCCATCGCGATCCGACCGCGTCGAGCGGCCGGCTCGCCCGGCCGCGCAGACTCTCGCTCCGCTCGACGCTGCTGCGCGCCGCTTAGCCTCGCCGCCGCTCGCGCCCAGACGCGGTCGTGTAGCCCGCCTCGCGCGCCGCGAGCAGCACCCAGCGCCCGAACCGCGTCGCTCTGCGCTCGCGCCGCCGCGCCCAGCAGTGTCGCTTCGTTCGCGCGCCCGGCCCTCGCGGCCAGTACGCCGCCGCGCGCTGCCGCCCAGACGCTTTGACGCCAGCAGCGCCCGCCGGGCGTGTCGGCCGCTGCCGCGCGCGCCAAGCCAGCCCAGCGCCCGTCCTTCTTCGCGCTGCTGCCGAGACGTGTGCCTTCTCGGTTGGTAAATTCCCGAGCCTCCACCCTTTGGACTTCCTGATTTTAGATGTTGTTTATTAATTAGGATATTTTATTACTTGCTTAGGTTGCTCGGGTTCGCTTAAAAGCTCGAGGGTCGTTATTTGATTCGGGATAGTTAACCTCCACTTATTTCCAGGTAAGGATTCTTACCCGGGGTTGTGTGGACCCTGCGAATAGTTGATAGCACACGACATTTGTAATTATATGAGTTTCTAGTGATAGGTTTCATGTTTTCTTTTGATTCATTTTCGTGACATGTTTACATCCCGTTAGTTCCATGTTAGGCTTTCCTATCTTGATAGAACCATGCTGCCATATGTTGTTGACAAGCTAGAGTTGTTCTTAGTAACCTCTACGTTGGTTTTCGGAATTCTTAGCAAGGTGGTGCCTGGGCCGTTACACGAGTGGAGCCTGTGCCTGGACCTTGTCGTGCAGAGGTGGCCGTAGCTTAAGTTTCAGCTGGTGTGAGTGGTGTTTGCCGTCTGGTGTACCAGGATTGTGCCCCTTGTCTTTGGTACGACGATTTCTCTTTAAGATGGTTGCTTAAGCGTTGTGGACGCGTTCTAGTTGGAGAAGTTTGCCTTTAGGATCATTCGCTAGTTGGTGGTTCGATTGTATTTCGTTAAGGCTTTAGGCAAGCTTTGTGGTTCGCTGGTCTCTTGTGAAGTAAAAGTAGGCCGTTTAGTTTCTAAAACCTGGGAGGTTCAGTTGTTTGGTCAGCTTGATGTAGGGTTGAGGCTGTTTGTTAACAGCTGTGAGCATTCAAAGGAGTTATGCCAGTGCGTGGCGTAGAGATTTGGAGCTTGTGACCAGTCCGCGAGTTGCTGTGAGTAGCTCCGTAGAGAGGCGTTCCGAGTTCGGTTAGCAGTGTTAAGTGAGCCTTATGTGTATTAACACCGTTTGAGAGTTGGTGCGAGTTGAGGATGTGGTTTGCCGTCTAGCTTTATCGCATCTATTTCCTTCGGAGTTCAGTGTATGCCCAGTCTTGGTTGAGATAGTTTGTGGCAGATTGGATGGCATTGTGGCTTTGAGCCTTTGGGAACCCAAGAGGGTTTAGTTTTCGAAGAATGGCTAGTGTTGTCTTAACCGAGAAGTTCAGTTGGGTTGGAATCAGTGGAGTTTTCCTGGAGTTGTTTCGTCTTAAGACTTTCGAGGACGAAAGTCTTAAAAGGAGGGGGTATTGTAACGGCCCAGTTTTCTATTCCGGTTTTTCAGGTGCTTTCGGTTTAAGATTCGGTTGTTAGATTGGGCCGTTAGAGCTATTTTAACCCTTAGGGGTATTTTGATCTTTTGCTCCTCGGGCAGGATTTGTGGGTGTTCAGGATTCCAGGGTCACCCCTGCCTTTGTCAAAGCTTGATTGTTGTTGGTTGCAAGACCCAAGATGTTTGGGTTAGTCGTTTGGAAGTTTGGAGGTGGTTTGGGTTTTGGCAAGATTATTGTTAAGTTTAGTGCTTCCTTTGGTATTTGAGCCCTTGCCCTTAATGTTGATTTAGGAGTTTGAATTAAGTGAGTTTTATTTAGGAGAAAAGTTGTTTCTGCCGGGTCTCGAAAGAGAAAGCTTTGGGAAGGGATTTTAGACCCATTTAAATTAGGAAAAAGGAAAGAAAATCAAGAAAATCCCATTCCCCCTTGTTTTGCAAGTCTTCTCTCTCTCTCCGTCTCTCTCTCTCTCCTTGCCGACCTCACCAAGAAATCCAGCCCTAGCCGCACCAGCCCTAGGCCGCACCAGCCCCAGGTCGCCCAAGCTCACCCGCTGCATCTACCGGCCAGCTCAGGCGCCGTGATGTCGCCACCCCGCACCGCTCCTCACGCTGCCACCCAGCGTCGCCCGTGCGTCGACCCAGCCGCCCAGATGCTTCCCCGTGCGTCGCCCAGCCGTTGCACGCCCTGCATCGCCCGATGTCGCTCACTACCGCCCAGCCCCATCGTCTGCGCCGCGCGCCGTTCTGAAGCCCAGACGCGTCGCCCGCACGCTGCCCCACAGCCTAGACGCTTCGTCCGAGCGCCCGCTCTAGTGCGTTTGCTCGCCTTGCCGCGCGCCCGAGCCAGCGCCCAGTGCCAGCGCTTGTGCGCGTGTCCCTGCCGCACCAGCAGCGCCCTGCATGCCCCTTGCTGCCGAGACCCCGTGTCTTCTTGGTTGGTAGCTCCCGAGTCCCTTCTCTCTTAGGCCCTAAGCTGTTGGTTGATGTTTATTTGATTAGGTTATTTTTATTAAATGCTTAGGTTGTTCAGGTTCTCTTAGAAGCTCGAGGGTCGCTTGGTTGATTTATGATAGCTTTTTCTGCTTGTTTCTAGGTAAGGATTTCTTACCGTGGTTGTGTGGACCCTGCGATATTATCATGATGTGCCTTGTATGTATGTTTGCTTTTATGAGCATGTTAGTGGATAGGACAGCTTGTGATTGAATTCTTGCTAGCATGTTTTCCTGTTTGTACATGTTAGTGCCATGCTAGGTTTGTTCTTCCACCATGCTTGAGATTCCTGTTTTAAGTTCGTAGTATCATGCTAGGTTAAGTGTGATTGATGTTTATATGTATGTATAGCCAGGAATCAGTTATTTTATACTCTTAGCTAGTGTAGTAGGGTTTGTCATCATCCAGAGGCTGAGAGCGGACATAACGTACTTTGTCCCCACGGGTCGGGTGTTAGAGCGAAGCATAACGTACATTGCTTCCCCCCAGCCGCCGATGTGGATGTAGCTACCACATCGGCATAAACCTAGTTTGTAGCCTGCTAGAGCGAAACCCTGCCAATGGCGCAAGCCTGCCTTGGCTGGTTCTTAGCTTCAGGTCGGTGGTACAGGCTGCACAGATGAGGGTCGAGGGCCTCGCACTACTGTGTTCAGTGACACCGCTTCCGAGTCTTTAGGCATGCGTACCTGGCCCGCGTAGTTTGTACCTAGGCCCCCACATTTACGCCGGTTGCAACAGCATGCGGTGTGCGCGCACACGCGTTAGTCGCCGGTTCGGAGAGCTCCCCCGGGCTAACGTTCATGATTACACCAGTTCCTTCCAGTTTAGAGCCAGACTTCGGGTGCTCTCCCAATAGTCCAGATTATTAGCGAGGGTAAGAGGCCCTTGAGGACACCCATTGGGATTGGCTTTTGAGCTGATTATTTGGTCGAGGGAGAAAGACCCTCGAGGGTGTCGGACATCTTTTGGGATCGATTTTTGAGCTGATCAGTTGGCCGAGGGAGAAAGACCCTCGGAGATGTCCCGGGATTGGTTATGAGAACCAATCATTAGGCCAGAAGTAGGAGACTTCCGAGGATTCTATATTCTGCCTTGTAAGCTCGTTGAGCTATGATCTGTGTTGGTAACTGTTTGCATGTATACTAGGGTGTAACGGCCCAGTTTTCTATCCCGGTTCTCGAGGAGCTTCCGGTTCAGATTCAGTGGTTCGGTTGGGCCGTTAGAGCTGTTTGGACCCTTAGGGGCATTTTGGTCTTTTTGCTCCCTAGGCAGGATTTGTGGATTTTCAGGGCTTCGAGGTAGCTCCCCGCTTTGTTGAGGTTTGTTTGTTGTGGGTCATGAGTCCCGAGATGTTTGGGCTTTTCGTTTGGGAGTTCGGTTGTGATTTGGGTTTTGGGCAAAATGATGGTTGTTTGGGTGTTTCCTTCGGGATTCGAGCCGGGCCTTCAGTATTGGTTTGGGAGGTTGATTTCATTGAGTTTTGTTGTTTGGAAAGGTTGCTTCAGTCGGGTCTCGAAGGAGGAAGCCGGGAAATGAGATTTAAGGATTTTAAGGATTTTTGGCAAAATTGGAAAATGGATAAATTGGATTTATTTGGATAAGTTTGGATTTTAAATAAAAGAGAAAAAGAAAAGAAAAAAAGGAAAAAATCTCATTTTTCCCCCATTTTTCCCTTTCTCTCTCCTCCAGCCCGAGCCCCCCCCTTGGCCCTCTCCTCCCACGCCCGAGCGCCCCAGCTCGCCCACCTTGCCGCCCAGCCCAAGCCCCGCCGCCTAAGCTCGCCCCACCCTGCTGCGTCGCCTGAGCCGAGCCCACCAGCGTCGCCTCGGTCCCGTGATCGCCCGAGATCCGCCTCGCCAGCCGGGCCCCCGAGGCGGCTCGCCCAGTCCGAAGTCGCCCGGCCCGTCGGTGCATGCACCTCAGCAGCTCGCCGCCCTCCTCGACTGATGTCGTGCGGATCGAGCGCCCGAGCCCGTCGCGTCGCTCGCCGCGCGCCCCTCAGTGCTTGCCGAGCTCGCGCCGCGCGCGTCCCCATCCGGCCGCGCCGCGCCGCGCGCGCCGCGCCTCGCCTCGTCGGCTCGCGCGCGCGCAGCTCTGCACCCAGCCGCTGCGTTCGCGCGCCCAACGCGCCCGATCCTCGCGCGCCCACCGGCCTATGCTCTGCCGACACGGCTGCTTGTGTGTGTTGGTTTGGCCCGAGCCTTGTGGCTTCTCGGATGGTATTTCCGAGTCTTTTCTTCGTTGGGCCGGATTTATTGGTCTGTTGGTTATGGATTTATTGGGTACATTTATGTATTTGATTTTGGGTGCTTTGTTTGATGTTCAGTTGTTGGGATCGTCTAGAGGCTCGAGGATTCGCTCGTAGATTTATTATAATTATTGTTTTCTCGCTTGTCCCAAGTAAGGATTTCTTACCGTGGTTGTGTGGACCTCGCGATATATCTCGATATGCCTTGCTTGTTTGCTTGATTGTTATGAGCATGTTAGAGATAGAGCGATTGATTGAATTCTTGTTAGCATGTTTGTCCGATTTTACATGTTAGTGCCATGCTAGGTTTGTTCTGCACAAAGATGCTTGTGATTCCCGCTAAGTGGTAGTATCATGCTAGGTAATGTGATTTATGTCGGTCATTGCTTGCTAGCCAGAATCATTGATTTTTGCTCTGTACTCTTAGATAGAGTTGTAGGGTTTGTCATCATCCAGAGGCTGAGCGGACAAAACGAACTTTGTCCCTAGTAGCTCAGGTCGAAAGTAAAGTGTGCGTAACATAACGTATCTTGCTACCCCCCCCCCCCCCGACCCGCCGGTTGTGGACTTAGCTACCCACTCCGGCCAAAGCCTAGTTTGTAGCTCGCTAGAGCGGAACCCCCGCCAGCGGTGTAAGCCTACCTTGGCCGGTTCTTAGCTTCGTGTCGGTGGATCAGCCGCCTGATGATGGCGCGAGGGCCTCGCGCTCTCGTGATCGGTGACACCGCTTCCAAGTCATAGGCATGCGCACACGGCCGGCGTAGTTTGCCCTTAGGCCCCGCATTTACGCCCGGTTTGAGAGCATGCGGTGTGCGCGCACATGCGTTAGTTGCCGGTTCGGAGAGCTCCCCCGGGCTAATGTTCGTGAGTACACCATTCCTTCCAATTTAGAGCCAGACTTCGGGTACTTTCCCGATAGTCCAGATGTATAGCGAGGGTAAGAGGCCCTTGAGGACACCCATTGGGATTGGCTTTTGAGCTAATCAATTGGTCGAGGGAGAAAGACCCTCGAGGGTGTAGGACATCTTGGGATCGGTTTTTGAGCTGATCAATTGGCCGAGGGAGAAAGACCCTCGGAGATGTCCCGGGATTGGTTATAAGAACCAATCATTAGGCCGGAAGTAGGAGACTTTCGATGATTCCGGAAGTAGGAGACTTCCGATGATTCCAGATCTTTTCGTATGAGCTCGTTGAGCTATAATCTGTGTTGATGGTTGTTTGCTTGCTTGTTGAGGTGCTAGATGACGGATGTATCGTATTGTACCCCGGTTGGGGATTCTTACTGAGTATCTTTATACTCACCCTTATTCATCTTTCAGGTAACTTAGGACAACACCAGGATGGCTAGCGGAGGGAGCTGATTGATCATGGGGAGTCGCCGGCACTCTGTCTTTTATTGTTGCATTGTTTATTCAGCATGTAGATGGACAGGAGTCCTAGGGGAACATTGTTTAAAAAGTTGTTTAAATTGTATTGTATATTTTGATAAATACTGGCCAAGATGTTTTACTTTGTTGGATGGTTTAAATGAAAACTGTGGTTTATGTTTTAAGGGTTCCCCCTTCTCATATGTTTTGAATGGTTTTTAAATATGAGCACTAAACCGCTTGTTATCATATTTAACTTGCATGCTGAGTGAGAACCCCGGTTTAGGACCATGTTTCTGGTTGGGTTCGTCACATAGGGTGCTAGATGACTGATGTATTGTATTGTACCCCGGTTGGTGATTCTTACTGAGTATGTTTATACTCACCCTTATTTCTATGTTTTTCCACCAGGTAACTTGGGACAGCACCGGGACGGCTAGCGGAGGGAGCTGTTTGATCATGGGAGCCGCCGGCACTCTGTCATTTATTGTTTGCATAAGTTATTCAGCATGTAGACGGACAGGAGTCCTAGGGGAAACGTTGTTAAAAGTTGTTTAAACTGTTTTGATAGTTTTATAAATACTGGCCAAGCTTGTTTTCACTTTGTGGTTTTGCTTAAATGAAAGTTGTTGATTTTGTTGTAAGTGTTCCCCGCTCCAAATGTTTTTGAAAGGTTTTAAAATATGAGCACTAAACCGCTTGTTGACATATTTAACTTGCATGCTGACTGAGAACCTAGGTTTAGGACCATATTTTGGGTCGGGTTCTTGCATGATGCTCCACAAAACTCTGGCCGGCTCTCTCAACAGGCGGCAGCTAGCCCTACTCTAGGGGCTCACCATAAGAAGAGTGCTCAACTCTACTAAACAACTGGGAAACCACCAACAGATCAAGTCCGATGGGAACACTGCTCGCTGCACCCTTAACCACAGGGTTCCGACTTACTGGCTGCAAAACAACAACAATTTACAAGAGCACAAAGGTGTCTCCACAACCTCCACGAAGGCTACTAACTCTGCAGGCACTCTCTGGGCAATCGAACAATCTACTAAGGTTCAAGATCAACACCTGAACTACCCAGGCTAGTCCACACCGAGACTTGCTCCACAAGCATCAACATGAACAAAGCCATAGCTAACTCCTCTCCTGGAGTGGTACCCCATGGTAAAACACCTCCACCCTCTCTCTAGGGGAAAACTAACAACTGGGCCACAAGTGGCCTACGAGAGTCTAATCTCTACCTCCCTCTGGAACCAAGTCCCAGCGGTATCTGAATCTATCTGGATACCCTGACTAGCTGCTAACATACTTCTTACACTGCGGGAAGTTGGCATGATGGTGCTCTGGACCCAAACCAACAACGAGTCAGAACTTGCTCGTCTCCGCTCCACAACACAAAACATGGCATACACTAGATGAAAAGTATTGTAAATTCTTAACCCTTTCTAAAACTGTAAACTTAGGCGTACCTGATGACTGTCTGAGTGCTGATGATCATGGAAAACGACCTACAACAAAAGGTCAGTCTACATAATCTATGACTCTGAGCTCTGATACCAACTGTAAGGACCCGACCCAAATGGGGTTCTAAAATAGGCCTTTATCTCAATGCATGCAATCAAAACTAAAATCAATATGCATGAATGGTTTTCGGATTCTAAGTGAAATCTAAAACATACAAACAACCATTTGAAAAGTCAACATAAAATTCCTGAAACCTATCCCTGTTTCCAAGCACCTTTTCCAAAACAAATACATTTCCAAAACTCACTCTGATTAGAGATTTATTTAAAACATTCAAAACTTTCCAATAGTTACAACAACGCTAGAATCCGGAAAAACAGTCAGAAAACAACCTAGGGCTTCGTGCCCAACTACATGCATTCAGAGGAAAATAAAACACAAAGAATCATAAACATAAACTCAGAGTTCGAACAACGGGTTTCCATGATCACAGCTCCTCCTCCAGCCATCATGTCTCGCACGATGGTTACCTGTGAAAAAACCACAGAAATAAGGGTGAGTAACGAATTACTCAATAAGAATCCCCAACCGGGGTACAATACGATATACATGGTCATCTAGCAGAAAGGTATGCAAGTTATGAATATAAACACAGAAGAGAGCACATAGCTTAAATCCACACATAAACTTCGGATGCCAACTGTAACAGCCCAGTTTCCTATTCCAGTTTTCGAAGTGCCTTTGGGTCAAGATTCGGTTGTTTGGTTGGGTCGTTAGAGCCGTTTTGACCCTTGGGGGTATTTTGGTCTTTTGGTTCTTCGGGCAGGATTTTGTGGTTTTCAGGGTTTCGAGGTAGCTCCTGCCTTTGTCGAGGCTTGTTTGTTGGTGGCTGTGAGTCCCGAGGAGTTTGGGCTAGTCGGTTGGATGCTCGGTTGTGGTTTGGGCTTTGGCAAAGTGATGTTTGGTTGTGTGCTTCCTTTGGGATTCGAGCCCGGGCCCTTAGTGTTGCTTTGGGAGTTGGATTTAAGTAAGATTTGTTTATTGGAAAAGATTGCTTCGGTCGGGTCTCGAAGGAGGAAGCCGGGAATTGGTATTTTAAGGTTTTGCTTTGGATAAAAGGGGATAAGGATGGAAATAGGATTAAAAATCCCATTTATTTCCTTTTATCCCCATTTTCCTTTTTATTTCCTTTTTTCCTTTTATTTTCCAAAATCCCTTTTTTTTCACTCTCTCTCTCTCGCTCTCTCCCCGAGCCCCCTAGCCCGAGCCCCTTTGGTCGCCCAACCCAACCAGCCCGAGCAGCCCCAGCCCGCTCGCCCAAGCCCCAGCCCTTGGTCGCCCGAGCCCCAGCTCGCCGAGCCCAGCCCCCGCGCGCCCTCGCCCAGCCCTGCGTCGCCGACCCACCGCCTCGAGTCGCCTCGCCGCAGATCACCGTCGCTCAAGCGGCCTCGCCCAGCCCAGCGTCGCGTCGCCCTCCCCCTACTCGTGTCACCCGAGCCTCGCACAGTGTCGCCAGGTCTCGTCCGCGCCCGTGTCGCCCGAGCTCGCCCGTCGCGTCGTGTCGCTCGCGCGTCGCGCGCTGTCCTCGTGCCGAGCGCGCGAACGCCGTCGCTTAGCCGAAGCTAAGCGCGCGCGTGTCGCTGTCGCGTGCCGCGCGCCACAGACACCCGCGCCGCGACCAAGATGAGCGCATGAGCTACGGCTGCGCTGCATCCATCCTGCGCCCTTCTTCTACGCAAACCGCCTAGCCCGTGGCAAAATGGCTCGTTCGCGTGTTAGCCGCGCCTCGTGAGTTGCTCTCGAGCCGAGCCCTATTTATTTTATTGTATTTAGGGATATTTTATGATTATTGATGTGTTTGTTTGGTTCGTTATAAGTTGCTCGGTTTCGATCGCAGTTAATTTTATTGTGTGTTGTTGCCTTCCGACCAGGTAAGGATTTCTTACCGGAGTTGTGTGGGCCCTGCGATATTTTCATGATTATGCCTTGTATGTTTCTTTGATTGTTATGAGCATGATAGTAATAGATCAGCTTTGATTGATTTCTGCTAGCATGTTTGCTTGATTTTACATGTTAGTGCCATGCTAGGTTTGTTCTGCCAGCATGCTTATGATTCCTGCTTAAGCTCGTAGTATCATGCAAGGTAAATGTGATTGATGTCGGTCTTTGTTTGCTAGCCAGGAATCATTGCTTTTTCTCTGTACTCTTAGATAGAGTTGTAGGGTTTGTCATCATCCAGAGGCTGAGCGGACATAACGTACTTTGTCCCCACTGATCGGGAGTAAAGTGTGTGCAGCATAACGTATCTTGCTTCCCCGGTCGCCAAGGTGGACTTAACTCAGGTCGGGAGTAAAGTATGCGCAGCATAACGTATCTTGCTTCCCCCCCCCCCCCCGACCCGCCGGTTGTGGAATTAGCTACCCACTTCGGCATAGCCTAGTTTGTAGCTCCGCTAGAGCGGAACCCCGCCATTGGTGTAAGCTCGCCTGGCCGGTTCTTAGCTTCGTGTCGGTGGATCATGCCGCATGAGATGAGCACCAAGGGCTCTGGCGCGCATCGTGTTCGAGTGACACCGCTCCGAAGTCATAGGCATGCGTGCACCGCCCGCGTAATTTGCCCTTCAGCCCCGCATTTACGCCGATTCTTGCAGAGAGCATGCGGTGTGTGCGCACACGCGTTAGTTGCCGGCTCGAGAGAGCTCTCAGGCTAATGTCGTGAGTACACCATTCCTTCCGTTAGAGCGGACTTCGGGTACTCTCCGTAAGTCCAGATTAGTGGCAAGGGCAAGGAGGCCCTTGAGGACATTCTAGGGATCAGTGTATTCCCCGAGTGTGAGATACCTCGGTGATGTCGAGATTGGTCTGTATCCAATCCCTAGGCCGGAAGAAAGAGACTTCCGATGACTCTAGATCTTGTTTTATGAGCTCGTTGAGCCATGATGCGTGTTGGTAGTTGTTTGCTTGCATGCTTGGGTACTAGATGACCTGATTATATCGTATTGTACCCGGTTGGGGATTCTTCTTGAGTAATTCGTTACTCACCCTTATTTCTGTGGTTTTTCCACAAGTAACCATGGTGCGAGACAGGATGGCTGGAGGAGGAGCTGTGATCATGGAAACCCGTTGTTCAACTCTGAGTTTTATGTTTATGATTTAAATGTTCTTTGAATGCATGTAGTTGGGCACGGAGCCCTAGGGTTTTTTCTTAATGTATTTCCGGATTCTAGCACTATTGTAAAGCTTGTATGTTTTAAATAAATCTCTGATCAGAGTAAGTTTTGTAAATGTATTTGTCTTGGAACAGGTGCTTGGAAACAGGGACAGGTTCCAGGAATTGATGTTGATTTTTAAATGGATGTTTTATGTTTTAGTTTTTACTTACATTCCGAACACCATCTTGCAAATTTTCTGTAGATTTGTATGCATGCATTGAGGTAACGGCCTATTTTAGAACCCTTTCAGGTCGGGTCGTTACAGGTTGGTATCAGAGCTTAGTGTCATTGATTCTGTAGACTGACCTTTTGTTGTAGGTCGTTTTTCCATGATCATCAGCACTCTGACAGTCATCAGGTACGCCTAAGTTTACTGTTTTAAAGAAAGGGGTAAGAATTTACAATACTTTTCATCTAGTGTTTGCCTTGTGTAGAGTTGTGGAGCGGAGACGAGCAGGTTCTGACTCATTGTTGGTTTGGGCTTAGAGAGCCATCATGCCAACTTTCCCGCAGTGCGAGCAGTTTGATAGCAGCTTGTTGAGGTATCCAGATATATTCAGATGCCCTGGGACGTCGTCCCCGAGGAAGGCAGAGCTTAGACTCCCGTATGCCATTTGTGGCCCAGTTGCTGCTTTTCCCTTAGTGAGAGGGTGGAGGTGCTTTGTGCAGATCGCCAGTATGTTGATCGCACTCAGAGGAGCAGGACGCTTGGCATGCCCGATCGAGGAGTTGGACTGATCGTGTTGATGTTGTGGCGCGCCCGTGGTTGTTAGGCCGCGAGCCGAGTTGGCCCTGGCGATTGAGTTGCCTAGTGGAGGGGTAGAGGCTAGCACGCCTCGAGTGAGACTCCTTGAGCAGAGTGTGCTCCGGCCATGAGATATTGGATGGCGTGTCTTTAGCTATCGAGAGCGGAGACCCAGCGCGATTTGTAGCGCGTTGTGAGAGTCCGGGCACAGATAGCCCCCGGTGTGAGTTTGTTTCAGCATGTCCCCAAGAGCTCTTGTAGCCCCGGAGGTTCCCAGAGGGCATGATCAGCAGGTTTATTCGGATGAGATTGTTGGCGATGATGGAGTCGCCCGATTTGGCAAGTGGATGCCTGTGAGAGCTCGATGTTTCATTAAGGCATCGCTTGCTAGTAGTAAAGCGGTTGGCTGAGTTTGAGTTTAGCATCCATGTGTTGGGATGCCCCATTGCTCAGAGGCCGAGATGTGCTGCCGTTCTGTCTTTGCTTTGGTACAGTGAACAGTGGTGGAAGTCCCTTGTGAGAGGTGGACTAGCAGAGTCTCCACCAGCCGCCCGATTTATTGGCAAGTTGCCGTGTTAGTAGCTTGAGGCAGATGTAGAGATATCTTTGCCCCCTTGCGAGCCTCTTTGTTGTTTAATGACCCGGCTTTCCTCGAGATGTTTGGTAGAGTTGAGCACTCTTCCTTTGTGAGCTCCTAGAGTGGAGCTAGCTGCTGCTTGTTGAGAGATCCGGCCAGAGTTTTGTTGAGCATCATGTGGAGATGCAAGAGTAGGCTGTGAGCCTTCAGTTTGATGAGATGCCATAGGCATAGTTGTTTGAGTTGAGCCCTTGTATGCCTAGCCAGAGTTGTTGTCACTTGAGGTAGTGACCTTGCTGGCCCCATCTGTAGTGAGATGTGGATTTGGTAGTAGTAGCACTTGAGGTGCATTGGTTGGTGTACCACTTTGGCACTAAGTCTGGTTCAGGCTTGAGTTTGGCTTGGGCATAGCAGATGGTCCTATGCCGTTCGGAGTTCAGCGCACTCCTTTAGCCTTGGATCCATTTATGGCAGTTGCACCTGTTAAGGTCGTGCCAGAGGGCTAGTTCAGTGGTAGTCGATGGACTACAAGCGAAAGGGTGCTCGAGAGGAGCTGGAGCCTCTTCCTAGTGTTTCTAGAGGTTGAGTAAGTCAGCAGGTTGGAGGTTGGTAAGTGTTGGTGCGCGTGAGTCTCACGCTAGTGTTAAGGCCAAGAGTTTCCTTGTGGTTGGTAGTGCGGTCAACTACCTTCGAGTGCCTTAATCTAAGGAGAGTTGAGCATCGTAGATGCGAGTTTGGTCCAGCAGAGGGACCCTGAGTTGGATGCTCATGAGATGAGCTGGATGCCTATGAGGCGAGTTGGATGCCATGAGGCGACTTGGATGCTTTTGAGGCGAGATGAGCTGATGCCTTGCGAGAGGATTTGGATGCCTTATGGGTAAGCACCCTTGGTAGAGGCTTGGTATAAAGTAAGTTCGGTGTGGCATGGTTATGCCTTGGTAGAGCAAGGTTGCCTCAACTTTGAGCATCGTGTGGAGATGGAACTTTTGGTGTTCCATCTGTTGGAGTCGATTGGAAGGCCGAACAAGTGCGATGGTAGCAAAGCCGCGCAGTTTCTGATCGCCTTGGCTAAGAGAGTTGTTTGGATCCTTTCCTTGGGTAGAAGCCTTGTTGAGGCTGATGTTTGAGTAGGAGGACGACGCATTCGGTAACGTTTCGGGTCCTCTTGGTTCCCGAGGAATTGAAGTTGGCCTGCATGGTTGAGATGTTGTAGTGAGTTTCAGTTGGCAAGCTGGAGCCGTGTGGTCTGTAGCCTCGGTTGAGTTTCTAGTAGTCTTGGTAGACTAGCAAGCCAGTGTTTGTTTGGAGTAGAGTCCGGATTGGTTCCGGTGCGGTGGCAAGTTGATGCTTGGTGTTGTCCAAGATATGGTTTGAAGCTGCTAGAAATTAGTTTTGCTCGTGGGGCGAGTGGTTCGTGCCCTGTTGGTGGCTTTCCTGTTTCCAGGATGTTGAGTTGCCCCGTTTGGCATTTGGAGGTTCAGTCTGTGGTGGACCCCTATTGTTGCCCCCTGAGTTTTAGATGTTGTTGCTCTAGTGGAGCAATACAGTGAGCGTATGTGGAGCTCTCTGTCCTTCGGTTGTCTGCTTGTAAGAGTCGTTTCCTTCTGGGAGTTGTCAGATTTCTCTCGTAGCCATGAGTTGATGGTATAGGTGCTAGCTTGAAGGAAAAGTTTGTTGGCTGCTTGGAAGCAGTTGTTTGTCCAGTTAGGTGGACTCTTGGATGGTGTTCTAGAGGCTGCAGTAAGGGTTGTTTTGCCTCTTGTGAGTGTTGGGCCAAGGTTTGGTCCTCTTGTTGTTTCGAAAGCTAGTTCGGTTCTAGCTGGAGGGCGTTGCCCTGAGGTCTTGTTCCTAGTCAGGAAGTTTTGGGAGTTGACCCCTCCCTCGGTACTTGAGTAAGTGCTGTTAGTTCTGGATTGGTGATCCGATTGGTTGAGTTTTCCCTTGGTTGTTGCTTCCAAGAGAGTTGGTTGCTGTTGCCTTGGGTTTGAGCAAGTCAGCAAGCGTGTGTGGAGTTCGCTGCCCTTCTGGATTTTGCTTGCTGGGAAGTCGCTTCCCCTTTGGCAGGAGTCAGCTTAGCTCTTGAGTTGTGTAGTTGATGAGAGTAGCGCAGTGGTCAGCCCAGCGTGAGGGTCCCTGCTTTGTGTTGTTAGCAAGCAAGAGTTGTTTGTCCCCGCAAGGGCGGTGGCCAGCCAGTAAGAGTTGTTTCTGGCAAGTTGTTGGTTCTTTGGGGATTGAAGATTTCCCTTTCCCCCTAGTCTCTGTGGTGGTTGAGTTGCTCCCGGATGTCAGCCTTGAG
This sequence comes from Sicyos edulis, assembly GCA_036507275.1. Taxonomy (NCBI): domain Eukaryota; kingdom Viridiplantae; phylum Streptophyta; class Magnoliopsida; order Cucurbitales; family Cucurbitaceae; genus Sicyos; species Sicyos edulis. The sequence continues at coordinate 21,624,678 of CM071855.1, read as the reverse complement.
TGTTAGCTTCCGAGGTAGTCTTGCGGATTCGTGTGGCTCAGCATCCGTAAACTTTGAGGTTGTCGTTATCCATTTTCCTTGCGAGGTTTCGGGAGTGGAGCTTCTGGTTGGAAGTTGAGTAGTAGCTTCGAGGCGAGCGTTGCTCGTTATAAGCTTGGTTTGAGTTCCTGCTGAACAAGCCTTTCTTTGGCTTTGCTCCTAGTTGTTGTGCGTTCGCAGTTGGCGATAGCGGAGCCTCGTTTGAGTGAGTTGGCACAGAGGTGCCGTGGCTTTGGTTGGTAAAGCCGTTGAGCTGTTTTCCTCAAGGTGTTGTGCCGCAGAGAGCTGCGTGAGGGTTTAGTCCTTACAGCCCGAGTTTTCCTTGAGAGGAATGTTGGTTGTGCCTTGCCTGGCAGTGTTCTCTTTGGCCAGTTTGTTGTGGGTTGAGGCTGCTTGTTAGCAGCTGTGAGCTTCCATAGGAGTTTCGCCATTGTGTGGTGTAGAGTGTCAGAGCTTGTGGCCCGTCCTCGAGTTTGCTAAGAGTAGCACCATTTGAGAGTTGGTGCGAGTGGAGGACGTGCTTTGCCGTCTATTCCCTTTGGAGTTCAGTGTATGCCCAGTATGGATGGCATTGTGGCCTTGAGTTTTTGAGAACCCAAGAGGGTTTTGTTTTCGAAGAAGGTTGGTGTTGTTGGCCGAGAAGTTCATTGGTTTGGATCGGTGGAGTTTTCTCGAGTCGTTTCGTCTTAAGACTTTCGAGGACGAAAGTCTTAAAAGGAGGGAGTATTGTAACAGCCCAGTTTCCTATTCCAGTTTTCGAGGTACCTTCGGGTCAAGATTCGATTGTTTGGTTGGGTCATTAGAGCCGTTTTGACCCTTGGGGGTATTTTGGTCTTTTGGCTCTTCGGGCAGGATTTGTGGTTTTCAGGGTTTCGAGGTAGCTCCTACCTTTGTCGAGGCTTGTTTGTTGGTGGCTATGAGTCCCGAGGTGTTTGGGCTAGTCGGTTGGATGCTCGGTTGTGGTTTGGGCTTTGGCAAAGTGATGTTTGGTTGTGTGCTTCCTTTGGGATTTGAGCCCAGGCCCTTAGTGTTGCTTTGGGAGTTGGATTTAAGTGAGATTTGTTGATTGGAAAAGATTGCTTCGGTCGGGTCCCGAAGGAGGAAGCCGGGAAATGGGATTTTAAGGTTTTGATTTGGATAAAAGTGGATAAGGATGGAAATAGGATTAAAAATCCCATTTATTTCCTTTTATCCCCATTTTCGTTTTTATTTCCTTTTTTCCTTTTATTTTCCAAAATCCCTTTTCTCTCTCTCTCTCTCTCCGCGAGCCCCCTATCCCGAGCCCCTTTGGTCGCCCAACCCAGCCCGGCCAGCGGCAATTTCACCCTTTCGCCCAAGCCCAACCAATGACCTGACCCTTGGTCACCCGAGCCCCAACTCACCGAGCCCAGCCCCCGCGCGCCCTTGCCCGGCTTAGCGTCGCCAGCCCCAGCCTCGAGTCGCCCGCACAATGCCGTCGCCCAGCCTCGCTCAGCCAGAGCTTCGCGTCGCCCTCCCCCTGCTCGTGTCGCCCGAGCCTCACACAGTGTCGCCAGGTCTCGTCCGTGCCCGTGTGGCCCGAGCTCGCCCGTCGCGTCGTGTCGCTCACGCCCGTGCGCTGTCCCTGTGCCGAGCTAGCGCGCGCGCCCTGTGTCGCTAGCGTGCCGTCCGCGCGCAGCCAGCGCCCGTCCGCGCGCAGCCAGTGCCTCCAGCGCCCGAGCCCAGCGCGCCAGCGCCCATCCCTGCGCCCTTCTGCGCCCAGCTGTTGCCTAGCCCGTGCAGCCGACTCGTTCGCGTGTTAGCCGCGACTCCTGAGTTGCCCTCGAGCCGAGCCCTATTTATTTTATTGTATTTAGGGCTATTTTATGATTATTGATGTGTTTGTTTGGCTCGTTATAGGTTGCTCGGGTTCGATCGCAGTTAATTTTATTGTGTGTTGTTGCCTTCCGACCAGGTAAGGATTTCTTACCGGAGTTGTGTGGGCCCTGCGATATTTTCATGATTATGCCTTGTATGTTGCTGACTGTTATGAGCATGATAGTAATAGATCAGCTTTGATTGATTTCTGCTAGCATGTTTGCTTTATTTTACATGTTAGTACCATGCTAGGTTTGTTCTGCCATCATGCTTATGATTCCTGCTTAAGCTCGTAGTATCATGCTAGGTAAATGTGATTGATGTCGGTCTTTGTTTGCTAGCCAGGAATCATTGCTTTTGCTCTGTACTCTTAGATAGAGTTGTAGGGTTTGTCATCATCCAGAGGCTGAGCGGACATAACGTACTTTGTCCCCACTGATCGGGAGTAAAGTGTGTGTAGCATAACGTATCTTGCTTCCCCCCCCGGTCGCCAAGGTGGATTTAGCTCAGGTCGAGAGTAAAGTGTGCGAAGCATAACGTATCTTGCTTCCCCCCCCCCCCCCGACCACCTGGTTGTGGAATTAGCTACCCACTTCGGCATAACCTAGTTTGTAGCCTGCTAGAGCGGAACCCTGCCATTTGTGTAAGCCGCTCGCCGGCGATTCTTAGCTTCGTGTCGGTGGATCATGCCGCATGATGCGCGAGGGCCTCGCGCTACTGTGATCAGTGACACCGCTTCCGAGTCATAGGCATGCGTACCTGGCCCTCGTAGTTTGCCCTTAGGCCCCCCGAATTTACGCCGATTGCAGAGAGCATGCGGTGTGCGCACACACGCGTTAGTTGCCGGTTCGAAGAGCTCCCCCGGGCTAATGTCGCGAGTACACCATTCTTTCCGTTAGAGCCAGACTTCAGGTACTCTCCCGTAAGTCCAGATTAGTGGCAAGGGCATGGAGGCCCTTGAGAACATTTTAGGGATCAGTGTATTCCCCCCGAGTGACAGATACCTCGGTGATGTCCAGGATTGGTCAGTGTATCCAATCCCTAGGCCGGAAGAAAGAGACTTCCGATGACTCCAGATCTTGTTTTATGAGCTCGTTGAGCCATGATCTGTGTTGGTAGTTGTTTGCTTGCATGCTTTGGTACTAGATGACTGATTATATCGTATTGTACCCCGGGTTGGGATTCTTACTGAGTAATTCGTTTCTCACCCTTATTTCTATGGTTTTTCCACAGGTAACCATGGTGCGAGAAAGGATGGCTGGAGGAGGAGCTGTGATCATGGAAACCCGTTGTTCAACTCTGAGTTTTATGTCTATGATTTAAATGTTCTCTAAATGCATGTAGTTGGGCACGGAGCCCTAGGGTGTTTTCTGAATGTATTTCTGGATTCTAGCACTATTGTAAAGCTTGTATGTTTTAAATAAATCTCTGATCAGAGTAAGTTTTGTAAATGTATTTGTCTTGGAACAGGTGCTTGGAAACAGGGACAGGTTCCAGAAATTGATGTTGATTTTTAAATGGATGTTTTATGTTTTAGTTTTTACTTAGAATCCGAACACCATCTTGCAAATTTTCTGTAGATTTGTATGCATGCATTGAGGTAACGGCCTATTTTAGAACCCTTTTGGGTCGGGTCGTTACACCAACTCAGGGTCTTACTCCGGGAAAACCACCACACGATACGATCTTATAAGAGAAACAAGTCTCGGCCTTAGCCTGTTTACTGTCGATACGAAAGGTGCACTGGCTCAAGATCCCGAGGAGCTCTCCAGTCGGCGCTGTAATGAGCGTGTGCGCGCACCGCATGCTACTGCAAACCATGGGGGGTGCCGGGTCTAGTGGCAAGCCGCCGTGTTGACCACCATGCCTAACTAAATCTCTGGATCGGTGTCACTGACATAGGGGTGTGAGACCTGGACACGTGAACTATGTTAGCCTGAACCACCGCATTTGAGGCTAAGGAACAGGTCGTGGTAGGCTTACACCATGAAGCCGTCCTTGCCCTAACAGGTGGCAATCAAGGGCTATGGCCGAACACGATGAGGACGTGTCGACTGTCGGGGACAAGGTAATGCCATGTCATCATCCCGACCGTTGGGGCATTTAACAGTCTGCCACCCTCACCCAAGATTGCAGGGCCTGTCGTTAGGGTTAGCTAAACCCTAACGGGGGATCAGGGACGAAGTACCGCCTCATACGTCCCTGCCGTGGATGCAAGTTACGTTATGCATCCTGGCCCGGATGATGCTACCTACCATATCTCAAACCTATAAATAGATACAGCAAACAATCCAATACATGCTCAATAGATACAACGAACCTAGCATGATACTACGAAGCAAAAACAGATAACGAGCATGCCTGCATGGAAAAACCTAGCATGGACTAACATGAGAAACAACATAAGAAATCATGCCAGTCGGGAATTCAGAACAGAGAACCTATCGCTAAACATGCTGATAAACACAAACAAGCATACAAACATCAATCACATATAATATTGCAGGGCCCACACAACTCCGGTAAGAAATCCTTACCTGGTCGGAAGGCAACTACACACAAGAATCCTAAGCTGCGATCGATCCCGAGCTAGCTAAAGCGAACCTAACAAGCACAATAATTATCACAATCCATAGGCCTAAATATAATAAAATAAACATGGCTCAGCTTGGGAGAAACTCACACGGCACGGTACCGCACTGGGTCGTTGTTCTTTGGCAGGCGAGGGCGCTGCTATTTGCGCGTGGTGAGCGTGATGGCATGGCGCTGGGGCACGGACGAGCTGCGGGCGAGACAAGGGCGCGCGGGCGCTGTGCGCAGACGCGAACGGGCGAACGCGGGCTTGAGCTCGGCTGGGCGATGGCGTTTGGTGCGCGCGATGGGGAGCAGACGGGCTGCTGGGCTGCGACGATGGGCGTGCGACGGGATGCCACAGCGCCTGGGCTGCTCGGCTCTGCTGCTTGCTGGGGCATTTGGCGTGACACAAGGGCTGCTGCTGGCTGTGACCTGCTGCTCGGCTGGGCTGCTCCTCGGCCGGGACGACGCTAGATGTACGAAGCTTGGCATGGGGAAGAAAATCACGGCAATGGAGCTTGAGGAAAAGGGTTGGGCGGCCATGGAGTTTGGAGATCCCAAAAAGAAGAAAACCTGTTTTTCTCTTCATTTAATCAAATGCACCAAAACCCCAAAGACCCAAAGTTTACAAAGATATGCCGCGGAAAGAGCATCAATAACAGCTCGAGGCTCAATCGACAACGACACACAACTAACCTCCCAGACCACCTGGGTTCGAAACCCAACTGCTACACTTTATTTCTCAATTTTTCTTTTGCATCTCACCATGCCCCAAACACATCCACAAAGCATCAAAATCCTACTTAAGACTAACCAATAATTTTAGCAACTGAAAAAGACATAAACGGCCCTGACGTCGCGACCAAATTACCAAAATACCCCTAGGGCATACCTGGAAAACCGGGATGAAAACCTGGGCCGTTACACTGCCTCAAACCAGAAATGAACTTCCTAATCTTCAGCTCAGGAGTAGTTATCAACTGCGGAGCAAAATAACCATACTCCAAGAACTTCCTCTCATACTCCTCAATGGAATCAGAACCCTACTTCAGATTCTGGAACAGTTCTACCATCTTCTCCTGGGCCTCATCACTAATATACTTGACCCTGAACTCAGACTTGAAGAACTTCCAGGTGGCAGGTGGAGACCCAACTGGTCTCTCACTCAGAGTGGACTCCCACCACCATCTAGCTGTGCCTTCTAACCCATGAGCTGCACACCTCGGCCTCTTAACATCGGGGCACACCATAATCAGGAAGGTGTACTCAAAATGGGCAATCCATCTGGCTACCACTAAAGCATCTCTTGAGGCATCAAACTTCTCAGGCTTCCACTTCACGAAGTCTTTCAACCATATGCCAAGCTCCTAGGCACCCTCTACCACATCTGCCTTTGGGGCTGCTTGCTCCTGTGGAGCTGGGGGTGCTGCTGCGCCCTGCTGAAACATGCGAGTCAACTGCTCGATCTGGGCTCGGGACTCTTCATTGCTTGCCAACAAAGCACAGGTCTCTCGCCTCTGGTCACTCAACAAGCTGACCATCTTAGCCCTCATAGAATCAGCAAATTCTGCTCCAGGAACAGTCTCACGGCGCTCGGTCGCCTCAATGCCTACTCTAGGCGCAACAGGGGGAGCTACGGGTGCAATGCCATCACTCTCAGCTTGGGACGAAGTCCCTGCAGTGTCAGACCCAATCCTGATACTCTGACCTGCTCTCGATCCTCCTCTTCCGGCGCTGGTGATTGGTATGCTGGCGATCTACACCCAAACCAACAACGAGTCAGAACTTGCTCGTCTCCGCTCTACAACACTAAACAAGGCATACACTAGATGAATGGTATTGTAAATTCTTAACCCTTTTCTAAAAACAGTAAACTTAGGCATACCTGATAACTGACGGAGTGCTGATGGTCATGGAAAAACGACCTACAACAAAAGGTCAGTCTACAGAATCTATGACTCTGAGCTCTGATACCAACTGTAAAGACCCGACTCGAATGGGGTCCTAAAATAGGTCTTTACCTCAATGCATGCATTCAAAACTAAAGTCAATATGCAAGAATGGTGTTTCGGATTCTAAGTAAAAACTAAAAACATATAACATCCATTTAAAAGTCAACATAAATTCCTGAAACCTGTCCCTGTTTCCAAGCACCTGTTCCAAGACAAATACATTTCCAAAACTTACTCTGATCAGAGATTTATTTAAAACGTTCAAAACATCCAACAATTACAATAGTGCTAGAATCCGGAAGAGCATTCAGAAAATGACCTAGGGCTCCGTGCCCAACTACATGCATTCAGAGGAAAAATAAGACATAAAGAATCATAGATAAAATTTAGAGTTCGACAGCGGGTTTCCATGATCACAGCTCCTCCTTCAGCCATCCTGTCTCGCACCTTGGTTACCTGTGGAAAACCACAAAATAAGGGTGAGTAATGAATTACTCAGTAAGAATCCCCAACCGGGGTACAATACGATATACATGGTCATCTAGCAGAAAGGTATGCAAGCTATGAATATAAACACAGAAGAGAGCACATAGCTTAAATCCACACATAAACTTCGGATGCCATCTCAGGGTCTTCTCCAGAATAATCCACCCCATGATACGATCCTATACGAGATACAAGTCTCGGCCTCAGCCTGTGTACTGTCGATACGAAAGGTGCACTGGCTCAAGATCCCGAGGAGCTCTCCGGTAGGCGCTGTAATGAGCGTGTGCGCGCACCGCATGCTACTGCAAACCATGGGGGGTGTCGGGTCTAGTGGCAAGCTGCCCAAGTCCAGTCACCATGGCTAACAAATCTCTGGATCTGTGTCACTGACATAGGGGTGTGAGACCTAGACACGTGAACTATGTCAGCCTGAACCACCGCACCTGAGGCTAAGGAACCGGTCGTGGTAGGCTTACACTAGGAAGCCGTCCTTGCCCTAACGGTGGCAATCAAGGGCTACGGCCGAACACGCCGAGGACGTGCCGATCGCCGGGACAAGGCAATGCCATGTCATCATCCCGACCGTTGGGGCATTTAACGATCCGCCACCTTCACCCAAGATTGCGGGGCTGCCGTTAGGGGTTAGCTAAACCCTAACAGGATCGAGGATGGAGTATCTTGCCTCGACGCGTCCTGCCGTGGATGCAAGTTACGTTATGCATCCTGGCCCGGATGATGCTACCTACCATATCTCAACCTATAAACAGATACAACAAACAATCTAATACGTGCTCAACAGATACATTGAACCTAGCATGATACTACGAAGCAAGAACAGATAACGAGAATGCCAGAACGGAACAACCTAGCATGGACTAACATGAGAAACAGCATAAGAAATCATGCCAGTCGGGAATTCAGAACAGAGCACCTATCACTAAACATGCTGATAAACACAAACAAGCATACAAATAGCAATCACATATAATATCGTAGGGCCCACACAACTCTGGTAAGAAATCCTTACCTTGGTCGGGAGGCAACTACACACAAGAATCCTAAGCTGCGATCGATCCCGAGCTAGCTAACGAGAACCTAACAAACACAACAAAAATCACAATCCATAGGCCTAAATATAATAAAATAAATAGGGCTCAGCTCGAGAAGCAACTCACGCTGCACGGCTGACGCGCGGAAGGACATCTTTGCCGCAGCGTGCGCTGCTTCTTTGGCGATCTTCTTTGGCGCGCTGCACGATGCTATGATGATTTGGCGTATGGGCGTCTTGGCGCAGACGAGCAGCTGCGGCGAAAAAAAGCGCGCGCGGCGCGATTTGCCGAATGATGAGGAGCTGGCGCGCGGGCGCAGGCGCGGATGACAGACGAGGGAGCGCGAGCGAGCGACGCGAAGCGGACTGGGCGATCTGGTGCGCGTGACGGCTGTGACGGCCTCCTGCTGGGCTATCGGCTGCGTGCAACGACTGCGACGGCCTACTGCTGGGCGATCGGATGCGTGCGACGGCTGCGACAGCCTGCTGCTGGTGCGTGCGACAGGGGCGACGGGCTGGGCGATTTGGCTTCTCAGGTGGCTCCTCTCGGCTAGCTACACAAAACACACACACACATCCTCTTTTCACTAGGCCAGCAAGAACACCTATTGGAGAAGATGAAGAGGACGAAGAATCTTACTCGGAATGACGAGCGAACCTCGGGGCTGCTAGGGAGATGGAAGTCGGCTTGGGGCTTGGGAGAGAATGGCTTGGGCGGCAATGGTGTTTTTGGAGAAGAAAGAAAAAACCCTATTTTCTTTTCTGTTAATCAAAAGCACCAAAACTCCCATGATCCAAGGCTAATTAAGATATGTCGCGGAAAGAGTAACCAGAGCACCCATTGGCTCAACTGGCACGCAACCCAACAAGCTTCCCAGAGACCCGGGTTCGAATCCCAGCTGGAACACAATTACCCTTCATTTTTACTTTTGCATCTTCCCATGCCCAAACACAACCACAAAGCCTCAAAAACCTACAAAAGACCATCCAATAATTTTTAACAACTGCAAAAGACATAAACGACCCTGACTGCCCGACCAAATTACCAAAATACCCCTAGGGCATACATGGAAGACTGGGATGAAAACCTGGGCCGTTACACTAGTAGGCTACAAACTAGGCTTATGCCGATGAGGGAGCTAATCCACATCGGCTGTCAGGGTGGAAGCAATGTACGTTATGCTTCGCTCTGAATCCCGACCGGTGGGGACAACGTATGTTATGTCCACTCTCAGCCTCTAGATGATGACAAACCCTACTGCTCTAACTACGAGTACAGAATAATTGATTCCTGGCTAAACATACATATTCAACATCATTCACACAAAACCTAGCATGGTACAACGAACTTAAAGCAGGAATCATACGCATGCTGGAAGTACAAACCTAGCATGGCACTAACATGTACAAACAGGCAAACATGCTAGCAAGAAGTCAAACCCAGCGTGAGGTGTCCCTTGTTGGCCCAAGGAGTGCTGACCAGTTGCTAGGATTGGCCCAGTGTGTTGCTGATCCCGGCATAGCCCAGTGTGTTGCTACCCATGTTGCTCTAGGACTAGCCTAGTGTGTTGCTACCGATGTTGCTCTAGGACTAGCCTAGTGTGTGATGTCCCTATTAGCCCAGGGTGTTGCTAATCAGGTAGAGCAGAACTGCCCAGTGCGTTGCAGTTTTGGGCTGCCCAGTGTGGCAGCCAGGACTAGCCCAGTGTGTTGCTGTCCTTAATTAGCCCAGGGTGTGCTAATCTTGTTTACTGTGCTGTCATAGCTTGAGAATTACTTGAATTGTACTCCTATTAGTTAGCCCAGTGTGTGCTAACCATTGTGTGGCTGTGAGCTTAGACCATCTTGATGATTATCCTGTTGTACTGTTTAAGACTGCCATGTTATGTTCTATCGTTTGTATGCTAGGGTGTTAGGTGATTTGTTGTGCGTATTGTACCCTAGTTGGGGGATCCTTACTGAGTGAAATTTGTACTCACCCTTTCTGTGGTTTTCTCCACCAGGTAACTTGGCACAGCATCGAGGTGGCTAGAGGAGGGAGCTGATGGATCATGGGCAGGCCGCTGTATAGTCTGAGTCTTTATAATGCATCTTGGAAGTGTTTTGGGAATTTTGTACTGTTGAACTTGGATTTATGTTTTTTTTATTTGTAATGTTTGCAAACTCTGGCCAAAGAGTGTTTATTGTTTTCCTTTGAAGAATTTCCAAACAGATTTTATGTTTCCAATGTTTTAATAAAGTGTTTTTTTCCAGCCCTTGAATGATTTTCACTGAATTTTACATGTTGAGTAAGGGCCTTTAGGGCTATTTAGTGTTGGGTCCTTACAGTTGGTATCAGAGCTCATAGTCATAGATTCTTTAGACTGACCTACTGAGTTAGGTTGTTGTGTCTCATGATCATCAGCACTCCTACAACTGCCAAGTATGTGTTTAAGTTTATTTAAGGGTCTAAGGTTTCAATACTAGCACCTAGCATACTTGTCTTATTTTGTTGTTGGCAGTGTTGGTCCAAGCATGGACTAACTTAGTATGTCTTGGGTACAGATCGCCAGTATACCGATTACCCGGAGAGGAGCAGGATCATCTAGGACAGCCAACCGAGGAGTTGGCATTGAGATTACCACTGATAGAGTTGCATCAGGGCTAGATCAGCCCAGTGGGCCTCTTGTGGCCCCAGCTGCTAGTGTACCCCGAGTAGGGGAAGAGACTGCCCAGACTGCAGCTCCTAAAGCTGAGCTAGCTTCCATGATGAGAGAGATGATGTCACTGATGGCAGAGCAGCGGGCAGAGTCTCAGGCTCAGTTTTCTACTCAGCTTGTAGAGCAGTTAGCAGCACAGAGGGAGGAGTCCAGAGCACAGATGGTGTAACATCCCGGTTTACAGTTGAACGCAAAATTAGGTTTGTATATATTTTATTTTGAAACGTGTTGTTGGAAGGACTCGAACCCTTGGCCTAAAAGGGGTGGGAAGCTTGGAATTAAATAAAGAAAATAAGTGCGTCCGCCGGGGCTCGAAGGAGGGAAGCCTTGGGAAGGGAATTTGGGATTCCCAAGGCTTATTTAATTTGACGAAGGAAAAAAAAAGGAAAAAAGAAAGCTTCACTCGCAAAAAAAAAACCCTCTCCCCACACCCTCGCCGCCGCCGCCCGTCGCCGTCCATCGCCCCACCCCGGCGCGCTCAGCCGACAACCCACGCAGCACCGAGCAGCCTTGCAGCCAGCCGCAGAGCCCATCGCCTACCGTCGCCGGCACAGCGCTCCCCAGCGTCGCTCCGACCGACCGCATCCGCGAGACCGCGTCCCAGCACACCCACCGTGTGTCGTCCGTCCGTGCCTCAGCGTCGCCCGCACGCCTGCTCCAGCGAGCCCGCTAGCCCGCGCCGGTTCTCGTCCACACGCGACGCCCCACTCAGCATCCAGCACCGTTCGCGTCCGCGCGCGGCCAAAGACGCCGACCGCTCGCGACGCGCCGTCGCCCGCCGCACGCGTCTTACGGCGTGTTGCCGAGGGCCGCGCGCTCGCGCGCCCAGCGCCCTGCTTTGTACCAGCCAAAGAGCAGCGCGATTTCAGCGCTTCGACCGCACGCATACAAAGCAGCCCGTCGCTCCTCACGCCCTGCCTGCACGCCTCCTTGCCGAGCCTGGTGCCTTCTCGGTTGGTAAATTCCCGAGCCTCCACCCTTTGGACTTTATGTTCTTTTTAGCTGCTGTTGGTTAATTAGGTTGATTTTATTACTTGCTTAGGTTGTCGGGTTCGCTTAGAAGCTCGAGAGTCATCCGTTGATTGTTGCTTCTATTCACTTCCAGGTAAGGATTTCTTACCGGGGTTGTGTGGACCCTGCGAATACTTGATAGCATGCTATGTGTTGTGTTTGTATGAAATTGCTAGTGGATAGGTTGCTTGTTCTTTCTTGTTTTCAGATGGTTTTTGTGCTTGTGATTCCTGATATATCCTGTTAGTTTCATGCTAGGGGTTAAATTGTCTCGGCATAACCGTGACCATGTTATCCTGTTAGTGCCATGCTAGGAATTGGCGGGTGATGTATAGTGTAAGAGATTGTAGGGGTAACTAGTGCGTCCCCGCGGGTAAGACCCGATGGACACCGGAGGTGTAAGACCACGATGGGCATCCTAGGTGTGTAAGTCCCGATGGGCATCGAGTTGGAGTGTAAGACACGATAGGCATCCTAGGTGTATAAGTCCCGATGGGCATCATTTGAGTTGGAGGTGTAAGACCACGATGAGCATCCTAGGTGTATAAGTCCCCGATGGGCATCATCGAGTTGGAGGTGTAAGACCACGATGGGCATCCTAGGTGTATAAGTCCCCGATGGGCATCCCCGAGTTGGAGGTGTAAGACCACGATGGGCATCCTAGGTGTATAAGTCCCCGATGGGCATCATCGAGTTGGAGGTGTAAGACACGATGGGCATCCTAGGTGTATAAGTCCCCGATGGGCATCAACGAGTTGGAGGTGTAAGACACGATGGGCATCCTAGGTGTATAAGTCCCCGATGGGCATCATCGAGTTGGAGGTGTAAGACCACGATGGGCATCCTAGGTGTATAAGTCTCGACGAGGCAACACCGAGTCCTAGGTTGTGTAAGGCTCGAAGGACACCCAGGTGTGGAACCTAGGGTAGTTGGTAGCTGTAAGCCTCGAATAGGCAAGCCCCAAGAGTGGCGTTCAGTTGACCCATCTGTTTGCTCTGAGTCATTGCATGGTTGCTAGTCCGTGTGCTAAATGATATGTTTTCGTATTGTACCCCGGTTGGGGATTCTTACTGAGTAACTCATTGCTCACCCTTATTTACTGTGGTTTTCCACCAGGTAACTTGGGACATAGGCAAGATGGCTAGGAGGCGGCGGCTGGATGATCATGGATAGCTGACTCTGGGATGCATGTTCTTTTATTGTTTTCTTTATGATTTAGCATGTAGTGGGACTTGATGTAAGGACCCGACCCAAAAGAAGCGGTCTCTAACCTAGATCCTTACTTAGCATGCATGTCTAGGAATGTAAAACACCATCCAACGTACTAAATTAAAACTTTTGCAATCAACAGAACTTTAAACAAACCACAAAAGCCAATGTAAAAATCAAGAGTAATTTGACTGATCAGTGCTTTTCTTAAAAACAAACAAGAGTACGGTACGGGAATCATAAAATAGTTTGAGTTCTTCCCTAGGGACCCAAGTCCCACTACATGCTAAATCATAAAGAAAACAATTAAAGAACATGCATCCCAGAGTCAGCTATCCATGATCATCCAGCCGCCTCCTCCTAGCCATCCTGCCGATGTCCCAAGTTACCTGGTGGAAAACCACAGAAAATAAGGGTGAGTAACGAGTTACTCAGTAAGAATCCCCAACCGGGGTACAATACGAAAACATATCATTTAGCACACGGACATGCAACCATGCAATGACTCAGAGCAAATAGATGGGTCAACAGAACGTCACTCTTGGGGCTTGCCTATTCGAGGCTTACAGCTACCAAGTACCCTAGGTTCCACACCTGGGTGTCCTTCGAGCCTTACACAACCTAGGACTCAGTGTTGCCCATCGAGGACTTATACACCTAGGATGCCCACCAGGGTCTTACACCTCCAACTCAGTGATGCCCATCGTGACTTATACACCTAGGATGCCCATCGGGGTCTTACACATCCAACTCAGTGATGCCCATCGGGGTCTTATACACCTAGGATGCCCATCGGGGTCTTACACCTCCAACTCAGTGATGCCCATTGGGGTCTTATACACCTAGGATGCCCATCGGGGTCTTACACCTCCAACTCAGTGATGCCCATCGGGGACTTATACACCTTGGATGCCCATCGGGGTCTTACACCTCCAACTCAGTGATGCCCATCGGGGACTTATACACCTACGATGCCCATCGGGGTCTTACACCTCCAACTCAGTGATGCCCATCGGGGACTTATACACCTAGGATGCCCATTGGGGTCTTACACCTCCAACTCAGTGATGCCCATCGGGGACTTATACACCTAGGATGCCCATCGGGGTCTTACACCTCCAACTCAGTGATGCCCATCGGGGACTTATATACCTAGGATGCCCATCGGGGTCTTACACCTCCGGATGTCCATCGGGGCCTTCCCCGAGCGGGACTCACTAGTTACCTCTACAATCTCTTACACTATACATCATCCGCCAATTCCTAGCATGGCACTAACAGGATAACATGGTTACGGTTATGCCGAGACAATTTAACTCCTAGCATGATAACTAACAGGATATATCAGGAATCTCAAGCACAAAATCACCTGGAAACAGAAAGAGCAAGCAACCTATCCACTAGAAATTCCATACAAACACAACACGGGCATGCTATCAAGTATTCGCGAGGTCCACACAACCCCGGTAAGAAATCCTACAGGAAGTGAATAGAACCAACGATCAACGGATGACTCTCGAGCTTCTAAGCGAACCCGACAACCTAAGCAAGTAATAAAATCAACCTAATTAACCAACAAAGCAGCTAAAAAGAACATAAAGTCCAAAGGGTCGGTCTGGGAATTTACCAACCGAGAAGACACACGCCTCGGCAGCAAGGAGCAGAACGGCGGCTGCTGAGTGCAGCAGCGCGCTGGCGCTGCACGCGCTCGGGCGCACGGTCAAGGCGTGCGACAGCGGGCGGTGTCGCGGCGACTGGCTGGGCGGCGCGACGGAACGAGAGCGACACGTTGGGACGACGCGCGCAGCGCGAAGCGGCGACGCGGGCGGGACGGAGCGGCGAGCGAGGCTGCTGGTGGTCAGGTGATCGTCGCGCGGATCTGGGCGACGACAGGAGCGCGGCGCGGCGGTGGGTTGGCGCCGCGGCGCGGGCGGCGCTGGGCGCGACGGCGCGGCGCGGCGAGCGGCCCTGGCGCACGGTCTTTGCGACGGTGGGCTGACTACTGGCTGGTTGGTTGATCGGCGGAGGCGGGCAGCGGTGCGGCGACGCGGCGGCGGCGCGAGAGTGTGTGGGGAGAGGGTTTTGAAAGAGGAGTTTTTTCTCTTTTTTTTTCTTTTTCTTTCTTCCTCAATTTAAATAAGCTTTGGAAATCTAAAATTTCCTTCCCAAGGCTTTTCCTCCTTCAAACCCTAGTTGACGCATTTATTTTCCTTAATTAATTCCAAACTCCCATCTCTCTTTGAGGCCGAGGGTTCGAGTCCTCCAAATAACATCTTTTAAACCTTATTTTATATTTAACTAAAATTCGGGCTGTTACAATACTCCCTCCTTGGAGGACTTCCGTCCTCGGAAGTTGCTGCACTAAAACAACTCCGGGTAATTTCTCCTCATCTCTCCCTTCCAATTCCCAAGTAGCTTCCTTAACTCTCTGATTCCGCCACTGCACTTTCACTAAATCAATAGCTCGGTTCCTCAAGACTTTCTTCTCAAATGCTAAGATCTCTATGGGTTTTTCCTCAAAGCTCAGTCATGGTTTAGTGCAAAGGCTCGAAATCTATGACATGCGAAAGGTGCACGCCACATCTTTGGCGGAGCATCGAAACATGGAACACACTATGCAATCTGCAGCCAAGGATGGCGGCAATGCTAACTTGGTAGCTACGGCCTCAATCCTCTCAAGGATCTCGAATGGTCCAACAAACACGGGGCTCAGCTTCCCCTTCCTACCAAACCTCAGAACTCCACGCATCGGAGCTACCTTAAGGAACACGTGCTGACCAATCTCGAACTCCAACTCTCTACGTCTGACATCGGTGTAGCTCTTACGCTGCTGCAGGCGGTCAACATACGAGCTCTGATCTTCTGGACAGCCTCATTGGTCAACTAGAGCAACTCTGGACCCAATACCTGCCTGTCTCCAACCTTTTCCCAGAATACCGGGGATCTGCAGCGCTTACCATACAACGCTTCAAACGGTGCCATCTGAATGGTTGGTGAAAACTATTGTTGTAGGCGAACTCCATCAAATACAAATCTTGGTCCCAAGCGCCAGTGGAAATCCAACACACGGGCTCGCAACATATCCTCTAAGATCGATTTACCGCTCGGTCGGCCATCGATGCTGTGGGTGGAAGGCAGGTCTTTGTAGCTGCACTCTGTGCCCAAACCTGCCTGAAGGGCTTTCCAAAATCGTGATGTAAAACGGGAATCCCGGTCGGAGATAATTTTAACTGGCACTCCGTGGTACCTCACTATCTGCTCAAGGAACAGCTGTGCCCACTGCTCCACGGTGTAGTTTATCCTGCCCGGAATGAAGTGGGCACACTTAATCAACCTATCAACGACCACCCAAATCTGTGCATATCCTCTAGGGGTTCTGGGCAATCCTCAAATAAAATCCATGGTAATTTCCTCCCACTTCTACCGTGGCACACTCTGTTCTCTGATACCAACTGTAAGGACCCGACCTGAAATACGGTCCTAAACCTTGGGTCTCACTCAGCATGCAAGTTAAATATTTCATCAAGCGGTTTAGTGCTCTTATTTAAAACTTTTCAAAACATTTGAGAACGGGGAACACTTAAAACATAACCACAATTTACATTAAGCGAATCGAACAAAGTAAAAACAAGCCTGGCCAGTATTTAAGAAAACACTCAAAACAGTTTAAACAACTTTTAACAACATTCCCCTAGGACTCCTGTCCATCTACATGCTGAACAAATAATGCAAATAATAAACAACAGAGTGTCGGCAGTTCCCATGATCAATCAGCTCCCTCCGCTAGCCGTCTCGGTGCTGTCCCAAGTATCCTTGTGGAGAAACCACAGAAATAAGGGTGAGTATAAACATACTCAGTAAGAATCCCCAACCGGGGTAAAATACGATACATCAGTCATCTAGCACCCTAGTATACATGCAAATAAATACGAGCTCAGAAGTAACAACTTGGCTCAGGCTAACCGCCGATCTAGAAATTGCCTATTCAAGGACTTACAACCACAACCTACACTAGGTTCTACACCTTGATGCCCATCGGGGTCTTACACATACGGATGCCCATCGGGGTCTTACACCTCAAATCAATGATGCCCATCGGGGTCTTACACATACGGATGCCCATCGGGGTCTTACACCTCAAATCAACGATGACCATCGGGGTCTTACACATACGGATGCCCATCTTGGTCTTACACATACGGATGTCCATCGGGGTCTTACACCTCTAGCTATCAATGCTGCCCAATGAGGTCTTACACATCTAGGATGGCCATCGGGGTCTTACACTCCCTAGCAACCTTATGACGCCCATCGGGGACTTACATACACTAGCAATGCATCGGTGCCCATCGGGGACTTACCCAAACGGAACCTAAACTAACAACCCCTAACGGTCTCCTAAGTACAGGGACACAAACTAGCCTAACAATCAGACAATCAACATTACCTGTCTAACCCTAGCAAGAAACCAACAGAATACGAACAGGAAACATGGATATGCCAGGGTAAGGAAAGTCTCTAGCATGATACTGCGAACTCAAGCAGGAATCAAAAGCATCCTGGAAGAACAAACCTAGCATGGCACTAACATGAACAACAAGCAAACATGCTAGCTAGATTTCAAACACAAGCTGTCCTATAGCTAACATGCTCATAACAGTAACCAAGCATACAAAGCACAATCCTGAAAGCATCGCAGGGTCCACACAACCACGGTAAAAAAATCCTTACCTGGAAGCAAGCAGAAAATAACAACCACAACCAACAAGTGACCCTCGAGCTTCTAAGTGAACCCGAGCAACCTAAGCAATCAATAAAATCATCCTAATTAAACAAACAGTAGCTAACATCTTACGGTCCAAAAGAGTAGAGGCTCGGGAATTACCAACCGAGAAGGCACTAGGTCTCGGCCCTAACTATCTCGACAAAAACAAGCTCTCGGCAAGTGCAAGTGGCAAGCGGGACGTCGGCGGGCGGGCGCAGCAGCCGAAATTTGTTGAGTCTTCTTTGGCGCGCTGGCGCGACAGGGGGGACGGGCGCGCGCGGGCGCTGAGGCGCAGAGCTGCGAGCGGACGAGAGACGGCGACAGCCGGGCGCCGCACGGGACGATCGGTGGCGCGAGCTCGGGCGCTGGCTGGGCATCCGGGCTGGCGCGACGAGCGACACAACCCAGTTGCGACGCGGGAAGGCGGGCGAGGGCGTTCGGGCGCGATGCAGGGGCTGCTGCTGCTGGTGCGACATTAGGGCTGGGCAGCAACGTGCGGCGCTGGGGCTGGGGCACGGGCGAGCGGCCGGGTCCGATGCGCTGGTGTGGCTCAGGTGGTGCGACGACCTGCTGCTGGTCTATGCTCTTGGTTCTTGATTCTTGGAGAGACGGCAAGGTGAGAGGGATAAATAAGGTTTTCTTGATTTTCCTTTCTCTTTTTCTTTTTCCTAATTAAATAGGCTTTGGTAACCTAAAATCCCTTCCCAGGGCTTTCCTCCTTCGAGTCCCAGCTGAATCAATCTTTTCTCTCTATTAAAACTCATTTAAATCAAGCTTCCAAATCACCATTAGGTCAAGGGTTCAAATCCCAAAGGAAGCACTTTAATTAACATTAATTTTGCTAATAACCAAATCACCTCCAAACTTCCAAACAACTAGCACAACCTTCTTGGGTCTTGCAACCAACAACAATCAAGCCTCGATAAAGGGTAGGAATGACCCTGGAATCCTGAAACCCACAAACCCTGACCGGGAAGCAAAAAGTCCAAAATACCCCTAAGGGTTAAAATAGCTTTAACGGCCCAACCGAACAACCGAATATTGAACCAAAAACACCTGGGAACCCGGAATAGAAAACTGGGCCGTTACACATAATAAGCCATTAACTAATTGTAACCTAAAAGGTTATTAAATTAACTTAAAACTACTGAATGAGTTAGTGAAGCAATGGTTTCATTGTTTGGTTGTAGACCAGTTCAACACCAGCATCACTGGTTTGATCTCAAGAATCGGTATTTGTCCCCCTCCCCCAATATGTACTTAAAACAAATCAACTTAAAACTTAAAATATATTTACAAGGCACCATAAATCCAAAAAATTGAAGTTTCTAATCAGCCAACCATGATAATTTCTGACCTCTCATGCATAAATAAAGATATATTTGAAGTAGTTTGAAGTTTTATTGAATAAATGAAGCCTGACTTATGTCTAGTGGATCATGAGCTACACTTGAGTTGGAATTTAATGAAACTTCACTTCATTTAATTCAACTCCATTTGAAGCTTTTATCTTGCCTTGAATAGCATGGTATAAAATTCATATCAATAATTTTTTGTGACTTCTTCATATTCAAATATTCAATATGAATATTTAGAATCCGTAAATTTAGGAAAAATATTATAAATATATTCATGATTTACCATTTATGAATAAAAGATAGAGAAAAGTTTAGGTTAGTTCACGTAGATATGGCCTAAATTTTTATTCCCTCTGATTATGTTGCCCAATTTGGGCCACATTTTTTTTCTTCTATTTTCCTTGAATTTAAAATAAAATAGAATGTGGCTCAAATTGGCCACACTGGTGAGCATAAAATTTTAGGTCATGTCATTCTATTATATCTTTTTTATCATACGAATTCCAGATGATACATATTTCTTGTTCGGCATGTGTAGATATGGAATATTTATTAGAGTAGGTCTTCTACTTACATAGTGAACAGCTGCATGAAGTGTGTCTAAAGACGAACTGTTCCTAAGATGAGAGATCTCTATGACCCTATAGTGCTTGCACACCTTCCTAGGTAATATTAGACAAAGTTTAGCCCTATTAGTGATTAAATCTAGCTCTTGAGCTGAGCTAAGGATCTGGGACCCTATGATGATGATTGACTTTGAGTTAAGCCTTAGGGGACTAGGTATCTAGAAATGAGTTGTTTATTGTGTTTAGGTGCTGAGCTCCTTACTCTGATATTGATTTGTATGTTGTGAACGGTTAAGTGTTGCATGTTTAGCTGCTCTATTAAATTCTATGTTATTTGTATGTTGTATCCCTTTAGAGGAATTCTTACTAAATATTTTCTAATGCTCACCTCTTTCTTCTAAAATTATATTTTAGGTACTAGACTATATCAGGATGACTGTATTTGAAAGGAACCCAAATTGATTTGTGTTTTTCCTAAGTTTCTTGGAACCTTATTTATACGTGCATTGTTTAGATAAGTTTTGAAATTAATTTGAATAAAGTGCATGGTAGGATTTTTCAGTTTTAGCTTGTGATTTTTTCCTGTTTTAGAATCATGTGGGAGCAAAAATTGTTTTGGCTTATTTAGAGTTAGATTTTTACATATTGTCTGCAACTCCTCTCGAGAGGAAAGAAAAAAAAAACCATATTTAAACAAGTTATTGACAACACCTCTACAAACAACAATATTCAAACAAGATATTACTACAACCCCTCTACAAAAACACAATATCCAAAAGAGTAATTATTACAACCCCTCTACAAACAACAATATCCAACGAATTATTATTACAACTCTTCTTTCAAAACCACTCAAAATAACCCATCATTTCTAATCACTCAAAATAACCTCTCATGTAACCCCTTATCCAAACACCCCAAGACTCTACCAACTAGTTCCCCCAATCGTCATAGGGACTTTAAATTAGGGAGTGTTTGTTTGCCATATTTAAGAGGATGTAGATAGGATTTACTAACAACTTGAAAATTTTCAAGTACATCCAAACAAATTTTTCGTCACTACTCAAAATAAATTCTCGTCTTTATTATTCAAAATAACTCCCTATTTCTAATCACTTATTTCTAATCATTCATTTATAACTACTCAAAATAACTTCTCGTTTTTAATTATCATTTCTAATTACTCATTTCTCACTCCTCAAAATAATTATTTTTAACCATTCATTTCTAATGATTCTTTTTTTAACTGCTCAAAATAACTACTCAATTTTAATACACATCTAACAAGTTATTGTCTCTAACTTCTCTATATAAAAACCACATCCAAACTCCTAGATGTTAAAAAATACACATTTATGGACTAAAAACTGAAAGTCAACAAAAAATAGGCGACATAATTTTTCAAAAAAAAAAAACAATCTGCATAAGAGGATTCAAACTTCTTTCCATTTCTAATCTATAAAAAATTGCTGTACATACTATAAAATTAAAATACAAAAGAAGTACGGATTGGAAGCGTTCAAAATTCATTCTAAATGAGCAGTCAGTCATCCTTATCATCTTCATCGTAGTTGAAAGGTAAAGGCACTGATTTGAACGCTCTGTATTTTCCAACATTGTTCAAATGCTCATTTTCAATCCTGCGTCATCATCAGAACATTTATATTAATAAAATTGATATTTTTCATTTAACAGAAACATCGAAAGTTCAAACATTCTTTTCTGTTACCTGAAGAAGTTCCATATGCCACGACGAATAATCTCTAAGCTAGCAACAATTGCAATCAACCCTTCTCTGTGCAAGAACGAGACTTGAAAGTTCAACACAGTTTGCATCCAAGCAAGTCGCAGCACCACATTCAACGCCTGCAATGTTTTCGTTTTCTTAAGAAATTGCTAAAAAGAAAACGCTACATTTCGAAAGCAACATGTTCATGTTTTGTGAATGATTCTGTCACTCACCATGGCAACAAAATATACGCTCTTTTGAGGGACGAGGAGTTTGTCTCTCAACCAGCGATTTCTCGAATGGCGTTGCAGAAGCCCCCAGTCGATCACAAGGTCCCAGTACGTGCCCGAAACTGCTGCTATGACTGAAAATACCCAAGCTAGTATGTACCAAACATACAACTTTTTGTTCAGACTGTATGCTGTCCTGAAGCAAACAGCAGCGATAGCAAACGAATATTTCAGTCCGTTCAGTGCATGCATGTTATCCTTCTCTTCATACAGCCGACGAAGACACTGAAAATAAATTTTAAAAAAATGAAAAACAAGACGTTAAACTAAAGAAGGCTATGTCCCCAAGGGGTGGCACAGTGGTTGAAGATTTGGGCTTTGAGGGTATGCTCCCCTCAAGGTCCTGAGTTCGAGTCTTCCCTGTGATATTACTCCTTCGATGTCTCCGGTGCCTGGCCTAAGGACAGGCGTGGTTACCTTAATTCAAAAAAAACTAAAGAAGGCTATGTTTCAAAAGCCTGTAAGTTCCTAGTCTTCTTTCTAGGATGCTCGAGTTGCAGTTCAAAATCTGATTGCAAGATTGGAGTACCTGTTGAAGCCGTGCCCAGTATGGAATGACGGCAACAATGAAGCTGAAGGTTTGGAATACGGTGCTGGCCTTGCACGTGTTTACTCTAATTTTGTAGTCTCCCCAGCCATAATAGCAAATGTAAAATTCCAAACTTCTCAGTGCTTGCACCTGGCTTGTTAATTGATCAGCTAAGAAAAAGTCTGGCAGTATCACCTGAAAGAAAGAAATTTGTTTAAGAGGAAAAAAATTACAGCAGCAACTTCATTATCTCTGAGTTTATATACACATATTATGGAGGAAGAGGTAATTTTACCTTGTAGAGCGGAGCACAGATGCAGTGATACAGACAAGTGAGGTAGAAGAAACGACTTGTGCGATATACGATGTTAAACGGGCAAATAAGTATTGCAGTAACAAGCTGTAGAAGAAAAAAGCGAGTTTGAATAGCACTATTGCATAGGTAAAATTAAAAGCACTAAGAACATCAGTGCGAAAATCTTACAATAACTGCAAACAGAGGCAGAAGTTCAGTGAAAGCTTTGAAATCTTTTGTGCTTGGGTCCATTTCCATGTCAAGGTTTGAGAGCACACAGCCTAGTCCAAGTACTGCTAGTGCAGAACCAATAAGAAGAACTTGACGATAGCCCAACTCATTCCCTTCCTTGAAACCAAATATGAAGGAATAATTCACTCGATATCGCCTCCAAAAGTATATGTTGGCAGCGTACATAAGCAAATGCAGAACAACAAATCCAAACAAGCTGCAAAACATATCAGAGATGACATATCAAACCAATGGGACAGGATGAGGTTTAAGCTGCCAAGTGATTACCCAACAACTAATACTATAACTCATTGATAATCTTTGATGTGCCAACCAGGGTATTTAGGCAGTGGATTTAAGTTAAGAATATACAAGAGTGATATGAAAGATTGAAAGTGTATGAGTTGAAGCTACCTGTAAAGGGGAAACATAGTTTCCATGTACTTAGTGCTTCCTCTGCTATCCATAATATGGCGAGCACGGATAATTAAGATGAGGGCTAAAACAAGAGCTGCAGAACAGCCAGATAGAAAACCTGCAAATCATTTTGAGTTCAAGAGTGAAAGATTAGTAAAGAGGCATTTCCTTAAAAAAACAAGCTTTGCTGCGATTGACTTACCCATAGAAAATGTTGTTCTATGTCTCTCTCTCTTTGCTTTGGGTCTTAAGATACTCATAGCTTTGCTGCGATTGGCATTACAGAAATGTTTGATGAATGTGTTCTCAACCCTCTCCATTAACTTGGCAACCTATGTAACACATATAATATATTAGTATTGAAGAAAAAGATTGAATTTAAAATGTAAGAGAGGCTATAGCTCACATCATCTGAACTTCCAAGGTAAGAACTATCCACCGTTTTCATGTATGCCTTTGATGCATCTCTTGACGTAATCTGCAATCAAATAACAAACACGTGAGAAGGAAGGAAGGAGACAACTTCTTTATTCTCTGCTTCATACTTAAATCTGATACACTCAATCAAATAGGAGATGAAAAACCTTGTCATATTTCTTCATGATCTTGGAGAAGGCCAGTGTATTCAAGAAGCTGGGCAAATTCCATGAATAAGAAAAAGATTAGTAATTAGAGGGAGAGAAAATAGAAAGAAAAAGAGATGGTTTGGTGGTTACCTGAAGCTCTTCAAAAGCCTAAGCTTGTGATAAAACACAGAGAAGGCCTGCTTGAGTTGGTCTTCAACTTTGACGAGATTATCTCTGCTGAAACGTAGTTCAGAGTTTTGAGGGAACTTAAGGAAGCCCTTGATGGTTGAACGAGGTGTTTCAATGGTATTATTGATTTTGACACGATCAAGAACTTCTAATGAAGGTGGTCTAACACCCTTCATTCTCCTGGAACTATCTTCTTGTTGTTGTTTTTGTTCAACCCGGGTTTTATTATTCGTATCCACATCCACATGGTCGTCGTCCCCATCAGCCTGAGTTTCTTCAATTATCTCCATGGCCATGTGAGGTCTCTCTGCAAAGATGAGAATTGAGAAAGCAATGAAAGAAAGGAAAAAAGCGAGTGAATGAGTGACTAACTTCCAGATTTGGTCCCTTTCGGAGTGGAAACAGATAGAGCAGCGGAAGAAGCCGCAATCCCAGAAGCAAGGCGAGTCATCTCGACTGTCTTTTGAGAGACATCGAAAACCAGACCCTGAGGATTCTCAACCTTGACTCTGAAGGCAATCAAGGCATCCATCTGCTTGTTCAACATCTCAGCTTCTTTCATGACCTCGTCCACCTTCGACTTATAGAACTTGCCTACTTTGTTAAACTCGTCATCCAGCCTCCTGAAGTACACCAGTTCGTACTCCGACCCTTCATCCGCGGACATGAGGAACGTGGTCTTGTACGCCTGACACCCGTTCTCGTGCGCCAAGCTGCTCACAAGAATGGCTTGGCTCTCCAGGTCGGATGAGGAATGTGAATTACTAGGACTGGAAGGATGAGTGAGGCCGCTGAAGGCTCTGTACAGGGTCAGCTTCCGGCTCAGCCCGGAGGCCGGCGGATGGGAGGCCTGAGGGGGCCCGTTTCTCGCCTTGAATCTCTCTATCTCCTTCAGAAGGGTTTTCAGGAAATTGTAATCCATGTACGCCTCGTGCCATTCCGGCACCATTTGGGCCGTCAACTCCTTGCCGAACTTCATTGGGGACGGACGTGTTCAGTTTTCGCGGGGGGAAATTCGAAAGATGAAGATGGAAATTCAGGTACGTACTCGTACTTATAGAGTGGGAGAAAAGAGACCATTTCAACCAATTGAAGATTGGTGTGCTTCAATGGAAGCTTCTCAGCAAAACCCAGCAGCAGCCACGCTGTGCCTGCCTTGTGTGGGGCTGTTTTCATTTGCCAAACAAACAAGCCTGTGTTATTGGTAGGGGTATTCGTCGGTCGGTCGGGGTCGTTTTTTGGAAAAAACCGACATCGATAAACGAAATATCGGTTTTCTAATAATAAAAACCGAAAAAAAATTTGAATCGAGAATTCCGACCAACGAACCGACCGTCGGTTAATTATTTAATTTAACTGACTCCGACCGACCTTATCAAAAAACCGACCGACTGACCTTGATTCGGCCGATTTTGGTCGGTTGGTTCGGTTTTCGGATAAAATGTGAACACCCCTAGTTATAGGCTACTCTATCAAGCCTCAGTTTGATTTCAAAACAGGTGAGAGAGGGAGATTATTATTTGCTTTTCCTAAATTATAATAGAAAGAAAGAAACACATTTTATTGTGTACACTTTTTTTAGACCAATCCACAATGCTTGTCACGAATTTCTTTTTTAAAATATTTATAAGTGAGAGACATCATCTAAATTATGAAATTAATATTATTAATGGCATCTTTTTATTTTTTTAAGTTAGAGAACAATAAGATATAAATGTTATTAAATAACATAAGTGGACTTCATAATGTAAATAATATCAAGACATCACTTAAATGGTTTTCTTTTTAAATTAAAACCAATAATGAACGTTACAAATTTGTATTTTTATTACTAATGACAAAAATAACATTTTTTTTTTTAAAAAAAGTTATTTTAAAGTGTCGTTTTTTCTATTAAATGTTGGGATGATAAAATAAGTATTTGAAACTTAGTATCTATTAATTATTAGAAGATACTAGAACTACTTAATCATATTTTTTTAATATCATAACTCACCGAATAATTTTCGTCTATCATAATTGAGCAATTTAAGTTTGGGCTAAAATGCTTTTCACTTCAACAACCATTTTTTAACAAGTTTATCTCAATCATATTATAGATAAATTATAATTTTGTACTAATTGGATTTAGTATTTAAAAAAAATACATTAAATGTGTGAGATAACACTTTTAAGAGTAGAATAAATGCCAACAAAAATAGAGTTTGGATGATATAATTTAATAACAAAAAATTTATGAGATCTTTTGATTCTTCATATATTGTTGAGAAGAAAAGGTAAATTATAAATTTATTCTATATGGTTAAGAAAAATATAGAGTTCGTCCTAATGATTTAAAAAATTAGAGATTAGTTTCTATAATTTGAATAAACATAAAATTTAGTCTCTATATTTTTTAAGAAAGTTAGAAGTTAATTCCTATAGTTTTAAAAATTATAATTTAATATTTATGGTTATATAAAATCTAAAATATAATTCTTATCTACGTACGTGTTAAGTACATGGAATGCTCACTATTCATACATCAATTATATAATATTTGTTGATATATTGGTTATTTAACTTATAATTTTATCATTGACACATGAATAATTAATTTTTAAATATTTTATTCGCTATTAGAAACAACAAGAGCTCATTTTTTAATTTTATCAAATCATAGAGATTAAATTTTAATTTTTTAAATAGAAAGACTAAATTCTATATTTCTTCGAATTATAAGGATAAACTCTAATTTTTATAATTATGAGATTTTTTTTTTTCAAATCATACGGACTAATTTATATTGGATCCTAGAATAAAATAAGCCAATTTTTCTAAGTTTATTTGAGAGAAAGGAAAAAACAAACAAAAACAAAAAAAAAAAAAAAAGAAGAGGAGAAAGGGGGGAGAACGTTTCATTGGGAGGCGACCAAAAACGGGAGCAGGTGGTGACTTTTCAAATGGAAGAAAAGGTAAATAATATTTAAAATAAATATACGTAAAAAGTTGGGTGTAAAATATTGGAATTATTGACGTTGTTGAAGTAGTCAATTTTTTACTCAAAGCAGCCAATGATCATCACCTGGTCTAATCCAACACTGTTTTAAAAAAAATAGAAACAGGAGATCAATCTTAATACATAAGTTTATCTGGGATTTATCTTGCCTGGCAGTTATGAATAATGAAGATAAACAATGAATAGAAAACGTAGCAGAAGAAATAGCAAATGAGTATCACCGGGACCTGTTTAGGGATCTCTCCTTGTGTGGGATGAAACCCTGCTGTTTAACTTGCTTTTATTTCCATGTCAAAAAAAAAACGAATTTAAATCTTGGGAAAAACAGTAGTAAATGTTTAAGCCCTTTGATAACTGTGTTAAAATAACCCATTTGATAGGTCTTTAAAAAAATGCCCTTTGATAAGTTTTGTTAAAAAAAAAAACCTTTCTCAACTCAAAAAAAAAAAAAAAAAAAAAACCCTTTCTTGAGCATTGAATAATAATTATTTATATATAAAACATTATCGAGTAATGCTAAAGGAGACATAATTGCAATTTAGAGTTTATTTTTTTGACAGCAATTGCAATTTAGAGATTTAATCAGTTATTCTATATATTATTTGTTACGACAATTAACAAGCAATCGAAAATAGAGAAAAAAATAGATAAGAAAATACATAAATTTTACGTGGCTGTGTTACTTACTCCAAAGGTAAGGAGGGAGACGATTTCATAAGGAGGGGCGAAAAACTGAATGAACATCATGAGAGGCTAGGATTTTAATTCGAGTTTATATAAACATTTTCATTAAAACCTTATTATAGATAAAATACTCAAATACATAAAAAAAAAAAATCATATACAAAATAAACACACCAATATAGATTTCGTTTACGAATCGGGGGTGTTGCCCTGCACCTCCATTCGCTGACCGAGTAACAAGACTCTCAATTAACTTATCGTAGAGTATTAAATCGTTCAAGACATATCTTAACATTATTAATTGTATTTGAGATACACGAAACATCCAATCTAGCATTATAGCTCATGAAAGTCAACAAAGTATTTGATTCAATAAAATTAAATTAATATGGTTTAACTAAAAAAATAAAAGTTTATTTTTATTTTTTTGCTTTTTTATTTATGAGTGTTCGAATCAACTTAACCAACACACTTGACTATTCTCATGACACATACTATATGGCCTTAAAATATTTTGATGTTAAAAAAAATTTGAAAATTATTTTTTAGCTAGGTAGTTATCATAGATTAAATTCATAATCATTTTTATCCTCAAGTTCTATTTGACCACTAAGTCAACTCATGATACTTATGTGATCCATTAAATAATTATTAAAGATCTGTTGCATAGAGGTCGATGTTAAGGGCTTACAACTCTAAGTTAGAACAACTTCAAAAAAATCCCTAAAAATTCCTTACAAAAATCTTTATAAAACCTTTCAAAAACCCATAAGTACAATATTACTTCTACTTTTCATTTTTTTTTTAAAATCGGGAAATCGGAGCTTTGCTTTCCTATCCTCGGGGCACCACTGGTCCGTCCCTAGACTGTGGCACCGGGATATTTCGAAGGGTATTCTAGTTTAAGCGCTTTCCAGTGGCCTCAAACCAGTGATCTCTCAAGGAAGCATGCCTTGAAGTCTTTAGTCTCAACCGCTGGACTGCCCCTTGAAGACAATATTACTTCTACTTTAACTTCTCAACCAATGATTTAAATGTAAATTTTAATTTCTACCACAACCATTTCATAATTTATCTATTAAAAAAAATTATTTTACCTACCATCATTCATAACCCATCCATCTTAAAGAATATTTTATCTTCACTCAAAATCCAATAATTACTGTTTGTTGTTTTCAAAACTCCCCATTCAAACACACTAAGTAATTTTTGCACATTGAGGTAGATTGGATAGCATCAACAGTCAACACTTTGGACTTAACTAATTCAATTCGTTCATCTATATGTCCGCCCAAATTTTATCGACATTGTTTATTAGATTTTTTTTTAATTCAACAACAATTAAAAGTGTAGGATTCGAATCTGTAACCTCATTGTTGCTCTATCATATAAAATGTAATTGGAGCTATGTTGTATTTGGCAATATTATTAGATATTCCTTTTACTTGTGTTTGATCAACTATCCTCAAGTTTAATTTCCTTTTTATCTGATAAGGTCCAACAAAAGTTCTTAACAGATGTTAGGGGCTTTTGGTAATTATATATCTTCGTCTAGTTAGATTTAGAGCGAATAATTAATTAGTAATAGGTAATTTTAATCGGGAGATTTACCAAAAAAATTTGATACGATTAAAATTGGTAGTTTTACGGTAAAAGTCGATATAATACCACATCGATTTTTAAACTTCATAATTTTTCCGTAATTGGATTAAGGACCTCAAAAAAAAAAAAAAAAAAACAAAATTAGGCGGCAGTTAGGTAAAGCAAAAATCTACATGTCGTTTCTTCTTTTGCTTTTAAATTTATAATAATAATCAAGGATACGAAAATTTTGTTCAATGCCGGTGGGTTTGAGTTTTCAATGCTGGTTAAGTATATTCCATTCAATGTCTAAAAAATGAGGAAAATTATAGTAGATAGACCCTCCAGGTATATTTTTTCCTTTTCTCGAGATTTTTGGTTTTTTTTTTTTTTTTTTTTTTTTTTTTGTTATTTTGGCCTTCGGGGTATTTTATTCCTAAGGCCCGATTTGCAAATATTGTGTAAATATGGGGTGATTTGTAATTGCAGGAATCCTACGGTATTTGAGAAATTAAGGTTTGGTGTGGGATTGTAAAAGAGAGTTCATTTTAGTTTAGTTTTATTAAAAGGAAGGGTCATTTAAAAAAGAAAAACATTAAAAGTCCTTTATTAAAAAGAAAGAGTAAAAGCTGGAAATGGGGTTCTCTTTAAAATAGAAATGGCACATTTTAAGTTGATTAAAAGAAAAGGAAAAAGAAAAAAAAAAAAACCAAAAGTGTGAAACCCTAAAACCCATCTTTAACCCACCCCCACCTCTAGCCATCGTCGTCCTCTGCACCGCCGTAAGGAGTTGTCGTGCCTTTTTCAGCCAGTGCAGCCTAGCTCCACGCCACCGCACCCATGTTGTTTGCTAAGTTGAAGCCCTTGCGCACGCAAGTTAGCCTCGCCGCAGACGCGGCTACACAAGCCTTTAGCGAGTTATCTGCCCAGTGCGATCGAATCGCATGCCAAGAACGAGTTGGACCCTGCAACCCCCACGACTCACCTACACCTCCGCGCACAAGCCTAGCACCTGTGCGTGCCCAGCCTCGCGGGTGCACAAGCAGCAACATCTTCAACAATAACGATCGTGTGTTTCCTTCGACCAGTTCTTGTGCCACCAGCCATCGTGCTTAGGTTGGGAAGCCGTGATGCTCTGTTTAGATTTCCGGTAAGTTTTTGTAGTGGATCTCTTATGAGATTATATGACTCGTACCAATATAACTCCATAAGTCAATGTATTCTAGGCTTATCTAGCATTAAGTATGGCTTCGAATCACTACACGCAAGTATAACTCCACAAGTCAATATATAAAAGGAAAACAATGGACAGTTTCATTTGCCTTAACATTTCAGATTTACTAGTGCATGAATGCTACTCTTGTGTTTGATCCAGAACCTGAACGAACTCTTCGAAGGAGGATACATGAGTGGAGAAGGAGAGTCCACAACGAGATGGACCCCATGGCACTATAATAACCTGGAATGATGGACCAACCAACAGTAGCCGCATCCGGTATGGAACATGGAGCAAATGAAAACCTAAATCTTAATCTGCCACCAACACATGAGGTAGATGAGAGAGACAGAGTCATGCGGACACAACAAGGAGACTTCACTTCTTTGGCATATACAGGTATGGGTAGATTAAACAGTGGAGGTAGACGCTCCATTTTGACCAATAATATGTATAACATTCTAAAAATTAATGAACCTTTTAGAGAACTTCCATCGGAAGATCCACATCAACATTTGTGTAATTTTTTTTGCTGTTAGTGATGCCCATCAGGAAGTCGGTATCTTGTCGGAAGATACTCGTCTGTTTCAATTCCCATATTCCTTAAGGGATAAGGCCATATACTGAATAAACACATTGCCAAGTAATTACACTTGGAGACAAATGCTTGATTGCTTTCTAGCAAAGTATTTGTAACGGCCCAGGTTGTAGGTCTTTACAGTTGGTATTAGAGCTCAGAGTCATAGATTTTGTAGAATGACCTTTTGTTGTAGGTCATTTTTCTATGATCATCAGCACTCCGACAGTCATCAAGTACGCCTAAGTTTACTGTTTTAGAAAAGGGTTAAGAATTTACAATACTTATACATCTAGTGTATGCCTTGTTTAGTGGTGTAGAGTGGAGACGAGCAGGTTATGACTCGTTGTTGGTTTGGGTGTAGATCGCCAGCATGCCAACCACCTGCACAGGAAGAGAAGGTTTGGGAGCAGTAAGACCGGGTATCAAGATTGGTTCAGATACCGTTGGGACATTGTCCCAAGCTGACACAGAGGGTGTACCACCAGCAGCTCCTCTTGTTTTGCCTAGAGAAGGCATAGAGGCGACAGAGCCTCGAGAGACTGCTCCTAGAGCAGGGTTTGCAGATTCTATGAGAGCCATGATGGTCAGCTTGTTGAGTGACCAGAGAGCAGAGACTCATGCCATGTTAGCCGCACAGCGGGAAGAGTCCCGAGCCCAGATAGAGCAGCTGACTCGTATGTTCCAGTAGGGCACCGCAGCACCACCAGCTCCACAGGAGCGTGCAGCCACAGAGACAGTTGGGACAGATGGTGTTGAAAAACTTGGCAAATTGATGAAAGATTTTGTGAGGTGGAAGCCAGAGAAGTTCGACGCCCTAGGAGATCCATTAGCAGCAGCCAGATGGATTGCCCATCTGGAGTACACCTTCTTGATCATGGTGTGTCCCGATGTCCAGAGACCGCGTTGTGCAACCCATGTGTTAGAGGGCATAGCTAGATGGTGGTGGGAGTCCACTCTGAGTGAGATACCAGCTGGGTCACCACCTGCCACCTGGGATTTCTTCAAGACAGAGTTCAAGGCCAAGTACATCAGTGAAGAGGCCCAGGAAAAGATGGTAGAGTTGTTCCAGAATCTGAAACAGGGGACTGACTCGATAGAGGAGTACAAGAGGAAATTCTCTGAGCATGGTTATTTTGCCCCGCAGTTGATAGCCACGCCTGAGATAAAAATAAGGAAGTTTATTTCTTGACTGAGACAGGGTGTATCCCAGGACGTCAGGGCACAGGCCCCTGACACTTATGCTAAGGCAGTGCAGTTGGCGACTATCTATAAAGGGAAGTACCCGGTCGAGCAGTTTGTCGCCGCTCCGGTTCAGCGACCTGCCCCAGCATCATCAGGGCAGAAGAGGAAGTTTGACTTTAGAGGTGGCGGTCAGCGCCGCCAAGGATAGTTTCAAAACCGAGATCAGCGTAGAGCTCCGGCTCGCTTCTAGCCTCTCCAACAGGGCGGTCCTAGACAGATTCCCCCATGTGCTACTTGTGGTAAGGCTCACACTGGAGTTTGCAGGCAGGGTCCAGATTATGTTACCGTTGTGGTAAAGAGGGGCACCTGGCCCGTTTTTGTAACCAGCCAGCTACGGTAGTTCAGCCGGTGCAGCAGCAGCAGGGTCGGGTGTTTTAGATCCTGTGGCAGATGCCGCTGTGGCAGGTACGCTACTTGTTTTAGATCACTGTGCATTTGTTTTGTTTGATTCTGGTTCTACGCATTCATTTGTATCAGTTGTGTTTGCTGAGCATGCTAGTTTGAGATTAGAGCCCCTAGGATTTGAGTTGTCAGTTGCAACTCCTTCGGGAGTCAGTATGTTAGCTAGAGATAAGGTTAAGGACGGCCGGATCGAGATATCCAGAGAGTCTCTAGTAGCTACGCTCATAGTCCGGCCTATGAGCAGCTTTGATGTGATACTTGGCATGGAGTGGTTAGCTGCTAACCACGCGTTGATCGACTGCCACCAGAAAGAAGTAGTGTTCAGGCCGCCGGGTCGGCCCAACTTTAAGTTTCGTGGAGTCCAGGGTGGAGTTTGCCTGCCGATAGTTTCAGCTTTGAAAGCTCATCATTTGTTGGCTCGTGGAGCTTGGGGCTACCTAGCCAAGTTGTATGGGGAGATCCGCCCCTCATTAACTGATGATCAGGTACCGGTCGTACGGAGATGTGTTTCCTGAGGAGTTACCGAGGTTGCCCCTGTAGAGAGAGGTTGACTTCACAATCGAGCTCGAGCCAGGGACCCTCCCTATCTCGAAGGCTCCGTACCGCATGGCACCAGTAGAGCTAAAGGATCTTAAGGTTCAGTTACAGGAGATGTTAGATCGAGGGTTCATCCGATCGAGTGTGTCCCCGTGGGGAGCATCAGTTCTGTTTGTAAAGAAGAAGGATGGTTCGATGCGCCTGTGCATAGATTATCGTGAACTTAATAAGGTTACCGTGAAGAATAAGTACTCGTTGCCTCGTATTGATGACTTGTTTGATTAGCTTCAAGGAGCTTCCGTGTTCTCCAAGATAGACTTGAGGTCCGGTTACCATCAGTTGCGGATCAGGGATGCCGACATTCCTAAGACAGCTTTCAGGTCTAGATATGGTCACTACAAGTTTGTGGTCATGTCTTTCGGATTGACTAACGCCCCAGCAGCGTTCATGGACATGATGGATAGGGTGTTCAAATCATTTTTGGACAGCTTCGTCATCGTGTTCATCGACGACATTCTAGTCTATTCGAGGACTAAGGGGGATAATGCAGAACACTTAAGGCAAGTACTTGCAGCTTTGAGGGAAAACCAGCTTTATGCGAAGTTTTCCAAGTGTGACTTTTGGTTGGAGCAGGTGGCCTTTCTAGGTCACGTGGTATTGAGAGATCGTATAGCCGTGGACCCCGCGAAGATTGAGGCCGTGAGTTCGTGGGCCAAGCCGACTTCAGTTGCCGAGATTCGCAGCTTTCTGGGTTTGGCAGGTTACTACATTCGGTTCGTCAGGGACTTTTCTGCCATAGCCTCGCCCATCACTCGTCTGACGAGGAAGGGTGTCGAGTTTGTTTGGGATGGTAAATGTGATGAGAGCTTTGCCAGGCTCGAGCGCAGTTTGACTTCATCACCAGTGTTAGTGGTCCCGGAGGGGACATGTGGTTTCGTAGTCTACAACGATGCTTCCAAGTTTGGGTTAGGATGTGTGTTGATGCAGCACGGGAAGGTAATTGCTTACGCTTCTCGTCAGTTGAAACCGTATGAGCAGAACTACCTGACTCATGATATGGAGTTGGCAACTGTAGTGTTTGCGTTAAAGATTTGGAGGCATTTCTTGTACGGTGAGCAGATTCAGATGTTTACTGATCACTGGAGTCTCAAGTACCTGTTTACTCAGAAGGAGTTGAACATGAGACAAAGAAGATGGTTAGAGTTAGTGAAAGACTATGACTGCGAGATTTTGTACCATCTGGGTAAAGCCAATGTTGTGGCTGATGCGTTGAGTAGGAAGACGTCACACTCCGCGACATTGTTGAGTTCCCAGTACAGATTGCGGAAAGAGTTCGAGCGGGCCAAGGTTGCAGTGTTATTGGGTGAGGTTACCGCTAGGGTAGCTCAGTTGACGGTTCAGCCTTCTATCAGACAGCGGATTATTGATAGCCAGCTGAGTGTTCCCGCACTTAAGAGACTGATTGACAGAGTTAGTGCTGACGGAGACTTTGACTTCGTGTATTCACCAGACGGTGGGTTGACTTACAGAGGCCGATTGTGTGTACCGGAGGTTGCAGGACTGCGAGCAGAGTTGCTTTCAGAGGCTCACAGTTCACCGTTTGCTTGGCACCCTAAAGGTACCAAGATGTATCAGGATCTTAAGCAAACGTTCTGGTGGATGGGCATGAAGAGAGACATTGCAGAGTTTTTTAGCCGGTGTCTTACTTGTCAGGAAGTGAAGGCACCCAGGCATAAGCCAGCCGGTTTGCTGCAGCCGCTGAGCGTGCCTCAGTGGAAATGGAAAGAGATGTCCATGGACTTTATTTCTGGATTGCCGAGGACACCGAAAGGGTTTACTCAGATCTGGGTGATTGTTGACCACTTGACTAAGAGAGCACACCTCATTCGCAGTAGAGTCACTTATACCGTGGAATAGTAGGCGCAGTTGTTTTTGGACCAGATTATTTGTTACCATGGTGTGCCTGTGAGGATTGTGTCGGACCGTGATTCGCGGTTCACTTCCTGTTTCTGAAGAGCGCTCTAGAAAGGCTTAGGCACCGAGTGTAGTTTTAGTACGACTTTTCACCCTCAGACAGATGGATAGACTTAGAGGGTGAACCAGATTCTTGAGGATATGCTGAGAGCCTGCGTGTTAGACTTCCCGGGCAGTTGGGACCAGTACTTGTATCTGATGGAGTTCGCTTACAATAACAGTTATCAGTCGACGATCCAGATGGCTCCATTCGAGACTTTGTATGGTAAGCATTGTCGGTCTCCTGTATTCTGGGAAGAGGTTGGAGATAGACAGGTTTGGGTCCTGAGTTGCTTCAGGTGACTAATGCTGCAGTGCAGAAGATCAGGGCTCGTATCTTGACAGCGCAGAGCAGGTAGACGAGTTACGCCGATGTTCGGCGTAGGGACTTGGAGTTTGAGGTAGGGCAGCATGTATGGCTGAGGGTGTAAAGACCCGACCCAAAAGGGGCTCTAAATGGGCCTTTACCCCAATGCATGTAGTGAAAATAAAAGACATTATGAAAAATACATTTCGAATTCCAAGTAAAAACAGAAACATTCAACAACCAAAACATACATTTCTAAAAGCATACTCTGATCAGAGATTTATTTAAACCATTAAAACAAACCGCAAGTACAATTATGCTGGAATCCATAAAACGTAATAAAACATCCTGGGGGCTCTATGCCCGTCTACATGCATTCAGGGGAAATAACCAAAAGTCAAGAGTCATGATAAATAAAATAGAATAATCAGAGATGACAGCAGGATTCCATGATCACAGCTCCTCCATCAGCCATCCTGTCTCCCGCCTTGATTACCTGTGGAAAACCACAGAATAAGGGTGAGTAACGAATTACCCAGTAAGAATCCCCAACCGGGGTACAATACGATATACATGATCATCTAGAAGAATGTATGCAAGCTATGAGTACAAACACAGAGCGGAGCACATAGCTAAGTCCACACTTGGACCTCGGATGCCAACTCGGGGTCTTAGTCCGGAAATACCACAACACACCAAACGCACTATACGGGAACAAGTCCCGGCCTCAGCCTGCCTCGCATCGATACAAAAGGTGCACTTCGCTCAAGATCCCGAGGAGCTCCGGGCGTACGTGTAATGAGCGTAAGGATGCACCGCGTGCTTCTACTGGACTATGGGGGTGCCGGGTCTAGTGGCAAGTCGCCCATATCCGGATACCACGCCTAACTAAATCTCTCCGGATCGGTGTCAGCGACGACATAGGGTGTGAGACTGGACACGTGAACTATGTCGTCACTGTACCACCGCACTTTGAGGCTAAGAACGGGTCATGGTAGGCTTACACCAGGAAGCCATCCTTACCTTATCGGTGGCAATCAAGGGCTCTTGCCGAACACGCCGAGGACATGCCGGCTGCCGGGGACTAGGCATTGCCAAGTCATCATCCCGACCATTGGGGCATCGCTTAGACTACCACCCTCACCCAAGATTGGGGCCTACCGGTTGGGATAGCTAA
Source organism: Sicyos edulis (assembly GCA_036507275.1). NCBI lineage: Eukaryota > Viridiplantae > Streptophyta > Magnoliopsida > Cucurbitales > Cucurbitaceae > Sicyos > Sicyos edulis. The sequence goes on along the minus strand of CM071855.1, from coordinate 21,588,152 downwards.
TCCCTCACGGGGTCCAAGGGCGGAGAAGCTGTCTCAATCGTCCTTGCCATAGATGCAAGATACTTTATGCATCGGGCCCGGATGATGCTATCTACCGAATTCTAAACCTTAACAATAATAACGATTCAATCAATGCGGTCCAATACGTGCTCATCGGATACAAAGAACCTAGCATGATACTACGAAGCAAGAAGCAGATATCGAACATGCTAGAACAGAACAACCTAGCATGGGCTAACATGAGAAACAATACAAGAGATCATGCGATCAGAATTGAAGCAGAGCACCTAGAGATAAACATGCTAGTAATCATACGGGCATACAAAACAACAATCACAAATATACCGCAGAGGTCCACACAACCCGGTAAGAAATCCTTACCTTGGTGGAAGACTTCTACACACAAATCCTAAGTCTGCGGAACAATCCAGGAGCTAGCGGCGGGAACCTAGCAAACCAACAATAATCAGTATCTAAAATATCTAAACAACAATAGAAACAGCAAGCTCGGCTCGGGAACTCACGCGCGCGCGACGACACGAGCTTGGGGCTGGCGGCAAAGTGGCTCGGCAAGGCCGGGCGCTGGCTGCTGTGTGTGCAGCGCAGGACACGCGCTGGTTGTTGCGCTACCGGCACGGCAGACGGACACGCATACACTGGCCAGCGCTACTGGCACGGGCAGCGAGGACACGACACTGGCGCGAAGCGTCTCGACGGAAGCGCGCGCAGCGCGGCGCGTCTAGGCGGCGCGCGCGGCGAACGTCGAGCGAGCCGCGCGCGCGCAAGCGGCTCGGCAAGCGGACACGCGCGAGGGCGCGGCGGCGACGGCTGGACGCGCCTGGCGCGCTGGCGAGGACCTCTGGCGTCGGCGAGCGATCGGGCGATCTCTGGCTTTGGCGAACGGCGAGGCTCGCTGGGACAGTCCGGGCGTGCGGCGGTCGGGCTCGACCGATCTGGGCGTGCGACAGTGGTGGCTCGACCGATCTGGGCGTGGCGAGTGGCCGAGGATGATGGTGCTCCTCTCGGTGTTGCACACACACACACACACACAACCCCTTTTTCTTACATTCGGCCAACAAACACCCAAATGAGAAGATGAAGAAGACGAAGACTTACCGGAATGATGATGATCGAACCCAAGGAGATGCAAGGATGAAGAACTCGGCAAGGCTATGGAGATGGAGAGCTTGGGCGGCCAAGAGGTGTTTTTGGAGAATAAGATGGAATAACCTAATTCTATTTCATTTAACCAAATGCACCAAAACTCTAAAAATCCAAGGTTAACTAAGATGTGATGCAGAAAGAGCAACAAGAGCTCTCAATAGCTCAATGGCCACACCACCCACGACTTCTCGGACCCACAGGTTGAAACCCACCAAACACACTTTAACACACAATTTTCCTTTTGCATCTCCCCATGCCCAACACACCCACAAAGCCTCAAAAACTTACATAAATCCATCCAATAATTTTAGCAACTGGAAAAAGACATAAGCGGTCCTGACGGCCCGACCAAATTACTAAAATACCCTAGGGCATACGGAAGACCGGGATGAAAACACAGGTCGTTACAATATTCCCTCCTTTTTATGACTTTCGTCCTCGAAAGTCCTTAAGACTGAAACAACACAGGATACTGCAATCTCATCCCGTCCTTCCCGCTCACGAGCGGCCTCCTCCGAACTCGGACTCCTTCACTAAACTTTTACCAACGGATCTCACTTCTACGCAACGTCTTCGACTCAAGACCAGAATACTCATAGGCTTCTCCTCGAAGCCCAAACCCTCAATCATTTGCAAGGGCTCAAAGTCCACAATGAGCAATGGGTCCGGCACATCTTTGCCCAACATCGATACATAAAAACACTGTACACAGCTGTCAACAAACAAACTCAACCCTACAACAAACTGGCCAAACAACCTGAACCTTCCAGATTCCAAAACTAAACGGCCTACTCTTACTTCACAAAAGACCAACAAACCTCAAACCTTGACTACAGCCTTAACGAGATACAAACGAACCACCAACTGGCGACTGATCCAAAAAGACAAACTTCTCCAACTAGAACACGCCCACAACACTTAAGCAACCATCTTAAGGAGAAAATCGCCAGGCAAGGAACATCCAACATTCCTCTCAAGGAAAACTCGGGAAGCAAGGACTAAACCATCACGCAGCTATCTGCGACACAACACTTTGAGGAAAACAGCTCAACGGCTTACCAACCAATGCCACGGCACCTCTGTGCCAACTCACTCAAACGCGGCTCTACTAACGCCAACTGGGAACTCACAACCATTAGGAACAAAGCCCGAGAAGGGCTTGCTCAGCAGAACTCAACTCTTAAAATCCAACTGGCTACTCAAAGGACTTCCCCTTTAAGCCTAAGCCTAACTCATCTTCCAACCAGAAGCTCCACTCCCAAAACCTCACAAGGAAAACTGATAACGACAACCTCAAAGCTTACGGATCCTGAGCCACACGAACTCGCAAGACTACCTCGCAAGCTATCACTCGAGGCTGGCCTCCAAGGAGCAACTCAACCACCACAGAGGCTAGAGGGAAAGGAAATCTTCAATCCCCAAAGAACCAACAACTTGCCAGAACAACTCAACTCTTCTTGGTGGCCTCCGCCATGCGGGAACAAACAACTCTTGCTTGCTAACAACACAAAGCAGAACCCTCTCATTGGGCTGACCATTGCGCGCTACTCGATCGACTACACAACTCGGAGCTAAGTCGACTCGCCAAACGGAAACGACTTCCCAGCAAGCAAACTCCAGAAGGGCAGCGAACTCCACACACGCTCGCTGACTTGCTCAAACCCAAGGCAACAACAACCAACTCTCTTGGAACAACACCCAAGAGAAAACTCAACCAATCGGACCACCAAACCGAAACAAACAGCACTTGCTCAACTGCCGAGGGAGGGGTCAACTCCCAAAACTTATTGACTAGGAACAAGACCTCAGGGCAACGCCCTCCAGCTAGAACCGAACTAGCTCTCGAAACAACAAATGAACCAAATCTTGGCCGAACACTCACAAGAAGAGGCGAACAACCTTTACTACAGCCTCTAGAACACCATCCAAGAATCCGCTTAACTGGACAAACGACTACTTCCAAGCGGCCAACAAACTTTTCCTTCAAGCTAGCGCTTCCACCATTAACTCCAAGACCAAGGGAGTAAACGACAACTCTCTCAAGGAAAGCGGCTCATACAAGCGGACAACCAACGGACAGAGAGAACTCCACATACGCTCCTTTGTCTTGCTCCACCAGAGCAACAACACCTAATCTCACGGGGCACAACAAGGGTCCATCTCGGTGAACCTCCAAATGCCAAGCGGGGCAACTCAACATCCACGGAAGCAGGAAAAAGCAGCCAACATGGCACAAACCACTCGCCCCACGAGCAAAACTAGACTCTAGCAACTCCAATCCACACCTTGGTCAACACCAAGCACCAACTTTCCACCACACCGAAACCACTCCGGACTTTACTCCAAACAAACACTAGCTTGCTAGTCTACCAAGATAGCGGCAACTCCACCGAGGGCTACAAACTACACGCCTCCGGCTAGCCAACTGAAACTCACTAGTGGGCTCGTGAGCTCTCGAGAGGCTCTCCACAACCTAGGGTTCTTCGGCAACCCTCGACTCACACACTGCTTGTCGGCATACGATCTAACAGACAACCGCCTGAACAACAACTCCAATTTCCAGCATCCCAACCATGCTAGCCAACTCCAACTCCTTGGGAACCTGGAGGACCCAAAACGCTACAGGATGCGTCATCCTCCTACTCAGAACATCGGCCACAACATAACTCCTACCAAGGAAGGAGCCGAACAACTCTCTTAGCCATGACGATCGAGAAACCACGCGGCTTAGCTACCATCGCTCTTGTCGGGTTTCCAATCTGAACTCCAACCAACGATCAACAAGAAGATCCGCCAACCAAGCTTAGGCCCAACTTAACAAATCTTGCCTAAGCAACAACTTGATACCACGAGCACGGTATCCTTACCACCTCAACCAAAGCCTTACAACAACCACCTGGAGTCCAACTTCTCAAGGAACTGAGCACGAGATCTCCAAAGAAAACCCTACATGGATCTGAAACTCTCGCCACAGAACGAACCACACAAAACACACTTGTGTGCACAACTCCCAACCTTCCTTTAGAGATCCAAGACTAACAAGCGCTTTTCCACAAAGCAACGATAACTCTGGCAATGATACAAACAATCCAAGGAACACCAAAAGTTCCACCTCCGCGACGATACTAAATCGAGGCAACCTTGCTTTACCAAAGCATAATCATGCCAAACCAAACTTACTTTGAACCAAGCCTCTACCAAGGGTGCTTACCCCTAAGGCATCCAAAACCTCTCGCAAGGCATCACTCATCTCGCCTCAAAAGCATCCAACTCGCCTCATAGGCATCCGGCTCATCGATAAGCATCCAACTCATGGTCCTCATTTGGACCAAATTCGCATCTACAATGCTCAACTCTCCTCGATTTAGGCACTCGAAGTTAGTTGACCGCACTACCAACCACAAAGAAAATCTCTTGGCCTTAACACTAGCGCGAGACTCACGCGCACCAACATTTACCAACCGGTAACCTGGCGACTTACTCAACCTCCGAAACACTGGGAAGAGGCTCGCTCCTCTCGAGCATCCTTTCGCTTGTAGTCCATTGACTACCACCGAACTAGCCCTGCGCACGACCTAAACGGGTGCAAGCGCCATAAGCAGATCCAAGGCTAAAGGAGTACGCAGAACTCGACGGCATAGAACCATCCGCTATGCCCAAGCCAAACTCAAGCTCGAACCGGACTTAGTGCCAAAGTGGCACACCAACCAATGCACCTCAAGTGCTACTACTACCAAATCCACATCTCGAGGAAGTGGGTGTTAAACAACAAAGGAGCTCGCAAGGGGCAAAGATGACCCTTCATCCGCCTCCGACCACTAACACGGCAACTTGCCAAACAATCGGGCGATGGTGGAGACTCGCTAGTCCACCTCTCACAAGGGACTTCCACCACCATCGATGAACCAAATAAAGACAGAAGGCGGCACACCTCGGCCTCGAGCAGCGGGGCATCCCACACACGGATGCTAAACTCAAACTGGCCAACTACTTTACTACTAGCAGTGAGGACTTACTAAAACATCGAGCTCTGAGGCATCCATTTGCCAACACGGGCGTCTCCATCAACGCCAACAAAGCGATCTGAATAAACTGCTGATCATGCCCTCCCCGGGAACCTCCGGCTACAAGAGCTACTGGGGAAAAATTTGAAACAAACTCATCATTTGGGCTATCTGTGCCGGGACTCCTCACTACGCGCTACAAAGCTGCGCTGGGTCTCCGCTCTCGATAGCTAAAGACACGCCATCAAATCTCTCATGGGTGGAGCACACTCTGCTCAAGGAGTCTCACTCGAGGCGCCGCTAGCCTCTACCCCCTCCTCTAGGCAACTCAAGCTGCAGGGGCCAAATCGGCATGCGGGCCTAACAACCGGGCGCGGCCTCAACATCAACACGATCGGTCCAACTCCTCGGTCGGACATGCCAAGCGTCTGCATGCATCTGCAGGTGCGATCAACATACTAGCGATCCGCACAAAGCACCTCCACCCTCTCACTAGGGGAAAAGCAGCAATTGGGCCACAAATGGCCAATGGGAGACTAAGCTCTGCCTCCCTCGGGGACGATGTCCCAGGGGCATCCGAATCTATCTGGATACCTCAACAAGCCGCTAAACAAAGCTGCCGCCGCAGATCATGAAAGTTGGCATGATGGCTCACTAAGCCCAAACCAACAACGAGCAGAACACCGCTCGTCTCGCTCCACAACACTACACAAGGCATACACTAGATGAAAGGTATTGTAAATTCTTAACCCTTTTCTAAAGCAGAAAACTTAGGCGTGCACTGATGATGGTAGAGTGCTGGTGATCATGGGAAAGACGACCTACAACAAAAGGTCAGTCTACAAAGTCTATGACTCTGAGCTCTGATACCAACTGTAAAGACTCGACCCAAAAGGGGCTCTAAATGGGCCTTTACCCCAATGCATGTAGTGAAAATAAAAGACATTATGAAAAATACATTTCGAATTCCAAGTAAAAACAGAAACATTCAACAACCAAAACATACATTTCTAAAAGCATACTCTGATCAGAGATTTATTTAAACCATTAAAACAAACCGCAAGTACAATTATGCTGGAATCCATAAAACGTAATAAAACATCCTGGGGGCTCTGTGCCCGTCTACATGCATTCAGGGGAAATAACCAAAAGTCAAGAGTCATGATAAATAAAATAGAATAATCAGAGATGACAGCAGGATTCCATGATCACAGCTCCTCCATCGGCCATCCTGTCTCCGCCTTGATTACACCGTGGAAAAACCACAGAATAAGGGTGAGTAACGAATTACCCAGTAAGAATCCCCAACCGGGGTACAATACGATATACATGATCATCTAGAAGAATGTATGCAAGCTATGAGTACAAACACAGAGCGGAGCACATAGCTAAGTCCACACTTGGACCTCGGATGCCAACTCGGGGTCTTAGTCCGGAAATACCACAACACACCAAACGCACTATACGGGAACAAGTCCCGGCCTCCGCCGCCCTCGCCATCGATACGAAAGGTGCACTGGCTCAAGATCCCGAGGAGCTCTCGATCGGCGCTGTAATGAGCGTAAGGATGCACCGCGTGCTTCTACTGGACTATGGGGTGCGGGTCCAGTGGCAAGTCGCCCATATCCGGATACCACGCCTAACTAAATCTCGGATCGGTGTCACCGACATAGGGGTGTGAGACACCGGACACGTGAACTATGTCACTGTACCACCGCACTTTGAGGCTAAGGAGCGGGTCATGGTAGGCTTACACCAGAAGCCATCCTTACCTTATCGGTGGCAATCAGGGCTACCGCCGAACACGCCGAGGGCGTCGCGGTGCCGGGGACTAGGCATTGCCAAGTCATCATCCCGACCATTGGGGCATCGCTTAGACTACCACCCTCACCCAAGATTGCGGGGCCTACCGGTTGGGATAGCTAATCCCTCACGGGGTCCAAGGACGGAGCTCTGTCTCAATCGTCCTTGCCATAGATGCAAGATACTTTATGCATCGGGCCCGGATGATGCTATCTACACGAATTCTAAACCTTAACAATAATAACGATTCAATCAATGCGGTCCAATACGTGCTCATCGGATACAAAGAACCTAGCATGATACTACGAAGCAAGAAGAGCAGATATCGAACATGCTAGAACAGAACAACCTAGCATGGGCTAACATGAGAAACAATACAAGAGATCATGCCACTGTGAATTGTAAGCAGAGCACCTAGAGATAAACATGCTAGTAATCATACACAGCATACAAAACAACAATCACAAATATACCGCAGAGTCCACACAACCGGTAAGAAATCCTTACCTTGGCGGAAGACTTCTACACACAAATCCTAAGTGCTGGAACAATCCCGAGCTAGCGAGCGGGAACCTAGCAAACCAACAATAATCAGTATCTAAAATATCTAAACAACAATAGAACAAAGCAAGCTCGGCTCGGGAACTCACGCGGCGCGACGACACGAGCTTGGGGTCAGCCGCAAGTGGCTCGGCAAAGTCGGGCTGCTGGCCGCGCGTGGCGCAGCGAGGACACGCGCCTGGTTGCGCTACCGGCACGCAAGACGGACACGCGCCGGCTGCCGCGCTTGCGCAGCGCGGCAAGCGAGGGGACACGCGCTGGCGAGCGCTCGACGAAGGCGCCGCAGGCGCCGGCGTCTGGGCGAAGGCGCGCGCGCGAACGTCGAGCGAAGGCGCGCGGGCAAGCGGCTCGGCAAGCGGACACGGCGAGGGCGCGCGGCGAAGCGATCGGGCTGGACGCTACTGGCGCCGTGGCGAGGACCTCTGGCGCGCGGCGAGCGATCGGCGCTGATTGGGGGGCGAGCGGCGATTTCTTTGGGGACAGTGTCGGGCGCGCGGCAGGGTGGCTCGACCGATCTGGGCGTGCGGCGGGCTGGCTCGACCGATCCGGGCGTCGCGACAGGGTGGCTCGACCGATCTGGGCGCGAGAAATGGGCCGAGGATGATGATCGCTCCTCCTACCGGGTTGCACAACACACACACACACACAACCCCTTTTTCTTACATTCGGCCAACAAACACCCAAATGAGAAGATGAAGAAGACGAAGACTTACCCGGAATGATGATGATCGAACCCAAGGAGATGCAAGGATGAAGAACTCGGCAAGGCTATGGAGATGGAGAGCTTGGGCGGCCAAGAGGTGTTTTTGGAGAATAAGATGGAATAACCTAATTCTATTTCATTTAACCAAATGCACCAAAACTCTAAAAATCCAAGGTTAACTAAGATGTGATGCAGAAAGAGCAACAAGAGCTCTCAATAGCTCAACTGGCCACACCACCCACCTGACTTCTCGGACCACCTGGGTTCGAAACCCACTAAACACACTTTAACACACAATTTTCCTTTTGCATCTCCCCATGCCCAACACACCCACAAAGCCTCAAAAACTTACATAAATCCATCCAATAATTTTAGCAACTGGAAAAAGACATAAACGGTCCTGACGGCCCGACCAAATTACTAAAATACCCCTAGGGCATACCTGGAAGACCGGGATGAAAACCTGGGTCGTTACAGAGGGTTGCACCGATGCGTGGTGTTCTGAGGTTTGGTAAACAAGGGAAGTTGAGTCCCAGATTTGTTGGTCCATTTGAGATACTGGAGAGGATTGGCAGAGTTGCGTATTGGTTAGCCTTACTCCGTCGTTGTCAGCAGTGCACAGTGTTTTTCACGTATCGATGTTGAGACAGTATGTGCCGGACCCGTCGCACATTGTAGACTTTGAGCCTTTGCAGCTGAATGAGGATTTGAGCGTCGAGAAGAAGCCTATGAGGATTCTAGCCTTAAGACTAAGACGTTGCGCAACCGAGAAATCTGTTTGGTAAAGGTTCAGTGGAGGAGTCAGAGTACTGAGGAGGCTGCTTGGGAACGAGAGGACGAGATGAGATTGCACTATCCTGAGTTGTTCCAGTCTTAAGGACGTTCGGGGACGAAAGTCATAAAAAGGAGGGAATACTGTAACGGCCCAGGTTTTCATCCCGATCTTCCAGGTATGTCCTGAGGGTATTTTGGTAATTTGGTCGGGCCGTTAGGGCTGTTTCTGTCTTTTCTCAGCTAAATATATTCTTGGTTGTTCACAATTAGGGTTTGGTTGCATTTCGGTTGAGTTTGGGTGTTGGGAGTTGCAAAAAATTAAGAATTAGGGTTTTTGCCATAAATTAAAGTGCAAAAGTTGAGGCTTGAACCAGGGTGGCCTAGTTAGATAGCAACAAGGCTTTGCTAATTGAGCTACAAGTAGATCTTAATACTCATTTTGCAGAAATATTGTTTTGACCTTGGTTGCCGCCCCAACTTAAGTGAGTTTAATTAAAAATAGGTTTTATTTTATTTCCTCTAAAAAAGAAAAGACCTAGCCGCACGCCTCTTTTCCCATTTGCGATTTCTCCCGTGGATTTTCTCTCTTGTCGTGCGACATCTTCATCCCGAGCCCGAGCTCCGTCGTCCGATCGATCTCCTCCCGGGTAAGTCTTTTTCCTTGCCGATTTCTATCCTAGGGATTTCGTTGGTTTCTTTGTTGGCTGTTTGTGAATGTTGTTTGGTTCATTGACTTGTGTAGCCGAGAAACCCGAGCCCGAGCTCCATCGTCCGATCGACCTCTCCTTCCGGGTAAGTCTTCTCCTTGCCGAATCTAGCCTAGGGTTTGTTTCCTTATTGATTTTGACCAAGATTTGGGCAAGTTATGGTCGAATTCCTTGCTTGGCCGAGAGGAATGGTTGTTGTCGTTTGAATTGGTTGTTGTGTTTTTGTTTGTTGTGTGCAGCCCTGGATTCGCATGAATTCAAGCCGAGAAGCAAGCCCTTTCAGCAAGCACCCTAGCCGAGACTACCCCTAGCCCTATCCCTAATCGAGAGGCACTCAAACCCTAGTCTAGCCGCAAACCCTCACCCAGCCGCAAGCATCTTGGCCTTGTGTTTCCGTGAGCCTTGTTCCTTGCCGAGGCTACTTCTTATCGAGTTCTTTGCTGAGCCGAGACTTCATCCTTGCTGGTTGGTAGAGAAACTCCTTGCCCGAGCATCCGTTTTGGTGTTGGTACCTTCCTGACCTAACTTGTTAATTAAATTAGTTAGTTAGTTAGATAGTTAGTTAACTATAGTTATATGTACTATTTGATTATTAGGTTCCCGTTAGCTAGCTCGTGTTCGTTTGCAGCTCAAAGATTACGTTGTGTTTACTACCCTCCGACCCAGGTAAGGATTTCTTACCGGAGTTGTGTGGGCCCTGCAATATTTCTATGATTGTTGTTTGTATGTCTGCTTATGATTACCAGCATGTTTAGTTATTAGGTGCTTTGTTCTGAATTCCGACTGGCATGCATTTTCGTGATTATTCTCATGTTAGTTCCATGCTCGGTTGTTCTGTTCTGGCATGTTCGTATTCTGTTCTTGTTTCGTAGTACCATGCTAGGTTCGTTGATTCTACTAAGCACGTGTTAGTATGTTTATTGTTAGCTGTTTATAGCATAGTGTCATGATAGGTAGCATCATCCGGGCGAGGGTGCATAACGTAACTTGCATTCGTGGCAGGGACGCACGAGGCAGTACTCCGTCCTTGATCCGTCGTTAGGGTTTAGCTAACCCTAACGGCGGCCCAGTCGTAATCTTGGGTGAGGGTGGCAGACTGTTAGATGCCCCAACGGTCGGGGGAATGCCGACCTCAGCGTGTCGGCAGTAGCCCTTGATTTCCACCTGATAGGGCAAGGATCGGTTCCTGGTGTAAGCCTACCATGGACGGTTTCTTAGCCTCAGGTGCGGTGGTACAGGCTGACATAGTCATAGTGTCCTGGTCTCACACCACTATGTTCAGTGACACCAATCCAGAGATTCTTTTAGGCATGCGTCTTTGGACCAGTGGCAAAGCATGCTCTAGACCCAAAGACTCTACGGTTTGCAAAGAAGATGCGCGTGCGCGCGCACGCTCATTACAGCGCCGACTGGAGAGCTCCCCAGGATCTTGAGTTTAGTGCACCTTTCGTATCGACAGTATAGTAGAAAAGCTGAGGCCGAGACTAGTTTCTTGTAGAGTTCTGAGTTTCAAGATGGCATTCGTTTATATTTATGTATGGATTAAAGTAAAGTGCTCCCTTTAGTGTTTGTATTTATAGCTTGCATACATTCTACTAGATGACCAGTTGTATCGTATTGTACCCCGGTTGGGGATTCTTACTGAGTAATTCGTTACTCACCCTTACTTTTGTGGTTTCCACAGGTAACCAGGGCACAAGACAAGATGGCTGAAGGAGGAGCTGCTGATCATGGAATCTTGTTGTTTTATAAACTCTGAGTCTTATGTTATGGATTGTTTCTTTTTATGGTTTTGAATGCATGTAGTTAGGGCACGAAGCCCTTAGGATGATTTTAGATTGTATCTGGATTCTGTCTTTTCATTGAACTGATTTGGAACTGAATGTTTTGAAATAAATCTCTGATCAGAGTATGTTTTGAATTATTTATAGCTTGGAACAGGTGCTTGGAAACAGGGACAAGTTTCAGGATGTTTTTATGCTTGCTAGTTTAATGGATGATTGAAAGTTTTAAATTTATACAGAATCTAGATGGAATTCTTGCATAACTTGTTTAGGTTTTAAAAGCATGCATTGAAGTAAAGGCCTAGGTTAGAACCTCTTTCGGGTCGGGTCTTTACAGTATTACCCGAGTGCAAGAAGCATGAACTCTAGGTAAGAAATCACTAGCTTTACACAAGAAACCGATGAAACTATAGGACGAGCTTGGAAACGGTACAAGGAGCTTATAGTAAAATGTCCATACCATGGTCTATCTTATACGCTTCAAATAAAAAATTTCTATAATTGGTTAAGGGAAACAGACAAGGCGATTCTTAACATAACAGTAAGAGGATGTCTAATGGACAAAACGTACAATCAGGCTTATAAAATAATTGAAATAAATGTTAAGAATCACGCCCCTAAAGTGAGCCAATATTGTACCCAAGAAAACGCATGAAGTAAATTTGAGCTAAATGAGATTACCGCCATAAAAATGCAGTTGGCTTCGCTGGCAAACACCCTGAAAAACGTTCAGATGACCACACCTTAGAACACATCGACAATGGAGCAAACAACTTCTGAGTACTCTATGGAGGTGATCATTTGTACGAGCTTTGCATCGAAAATACAACGTCTGTCAACTATATTGGAAATGCAAATTCATGCCAGCAATACAATCCCTATCAAATACATACAATGCCGAATTGAAGAAACACCCAAATTTCTCATGGGGAGGACAAAATAGAAATGCTAACCAAGTTGAACAGTAGCGACGACCACGACACGCGGGATTCAGAAGCAACCACCAGCAACCTACACAGCCAGATGCAGCACTGAGGGATTATATAGCAAAGAACGACATGGTTATGATGGAATACCAAATCATGTTGAAGACTCATCAAGCAACACTTCGGGCGCTGGAACTGCAACTAGGGAAAATAACAGCTGATTTGAAAACAAGGTCGCTAGGACAGTTACCGTCAGACACGGAAGGATCTAAGCGGAACGACAAAGAGCAAGTAAATGCTTTTGAGCTACGAAGTGGGAAACTGTGACGAACCCGACCCAAAATATGGTCCTAAACTGGGGTTCTCACTCAGCATGCAAGTTGAATATGATAACAAGCGGTTTAGTGCTCATATTTAAAAACCTTTCAAAACATAAGAGAAGGGGGAACCCTTAAAACATAACCAACAATTTTCATTTAAACAAACCAACGAAGTAAAACAACCTGGCCAGTGTTTATAAAAACATACAATACAAGTTAAACAACTTTTTAAACAATGTTCCCCTAGGACTCCTGTCCATCTACATGCTGAATAAACAATGCAATAATAAAAGACAGAGTGCCGGCGGCTCCCCATGATCAATCAGCTCCCTCCGCTAGCCATCCTGGTGTTGTCCCAAGCTACCTGAAAGATAAATAAGGGTGTAAAGACCCGACCCAAAAGGGGCTCTAAATAGGCCCTTACCCCAATGCATGCATTCAAAGGAAAGGATAATATGCAAATAAGTTTTCAGATTCCCAATTAAAACAAAACAATCAAGGTTCAATCAGAAATCAATATAGTTTGCTGAAACTTGTCCCCCTGTCTCCAAGCACTGTTTCAAGGCAAATACATTTCCAAAACGTACACTCGATCAGAGATTTATTAAAACATTTGAAACAACCTCAAATTCAATAAAGCGGGAATCCACAAAATCATTCAGAAAACATCCTAGGGCTCGTGTCGCTACATGCATTGGGGAAAATGAAAGACAAGAGTCATAGAAATAAAAAGTCGAGACGACAAAGACGTTCCCATGATCATAGCTCCTCCTTCACCATCCCGCCTCGCGCCATGGTTTACCGAAAGATAAGTAAGGGTGAGTAACGAATTACTCAAGAAGAATCCCCGACCAGGGGGTACAACACGATGCACATGGTCATCTAGATGAGTGTATGCAAGCTATGAACATAAACACATAATAGAGCACATAGCTTAAGTCCACACTTGGACCTCGGATGCCAACTCGTGGTCTTAGTCGGAATAATCCACACCACACAATACGCCCTATACGAGAACCAAGTCTCGGCCTCACTGCTCACATCGTCGACACGAAAGGTGCACTAGCTCAAGATCCCGAGGAGCTCTCCGGCCTGGCGTTGTAATGAGCGTAATCGCGCTTTGCGTGCTACTCGCAGAACTATGGGGGGTGCCGGGTCTAGTGGCAAGCCTGCCCATGTCCATCCACCACGCCTAACTAAATCTCGGATCGGTGTCACCGACATAGGGTGTGAGACACGGACACGTGAACTATGTCGGCTGAACCACCGCACTGAGGCTAAGGAACCGGTCGTGGTAGGCTTACACCGTAGCGGTCCTTGCCCTAACAGTGGCAATCAAGGGCTACGGCCGAACACGCCGAGGACGTGCCGATCGCATCGGGACGAGGCAATGCCAAGTCATCATCCCGACCGTTGGGGCATTTAATGACCGCCACCCTCACCCAAGATTGCGGGGCCTACCGGTCGGGTTAGCTAAACCCTAACGGGGTCCAGTGGCGGAGAACTCGTCTCGACGCCCCCGCCATGGATGCAAGATACTTTATGCATCAGGCCGGATGATGCTACCTACCTACACTTTAACCTATCATATCAATAACATACAATCCAATACAATCCAAAACGTGCTCAACAGATACAACGAACCTAGCATGGTACTACGAAGCAAGAACAGATATGAGCATGCTAGAACGGAACAACCTAGCATGGGCTAACATGAGAGAACAACATACGAAGTCATGCTAGTCGTGAATTGAACAGAGCACCTAAACTATACATGCCGATAATCACAAACAAACATACAAACAACAATCACATAGAACATCGCAGGTCCACACAACTCCGGTAAGAAATCCTTACAGCCGGGAGGCAACTACACACAAAATCCTAAGTGCGATCGAACCAGAGCTAGCTACCGAGAACCTAACAAAAACAATGATAATCACACTCTAAAGGCTTAAATATAATAAAATAAATAGGGCTCGGCTCGGGAGCAACTCACGCGATGCGGTGACGACACGCGGACGGGGCGGCGCACGGCGAAGGGGGCTTCTTTGGGCGCGGATGGGCGCTGATGGCGGTAACGACGCGACGGACGCGCGGATCGGTGCCGCGACGCCTCTCATTGGCGGCTGCGACGGCACTGGGCGCTGGCTGCGTCTCATTGGCGCGCTGGCGTCTGGGCGCTTCTGGCTTTGGCGCTGGGGCTGCTGGTGCGATCTGGCTGGGCTGCTCGACCGGGCTGCTCGGCTGGGTCGCTTGGCTGGCCGGAACGGCGCTCGGGGCTGCAAGGGAAGAAAATCACGGCAAGGGGCTTGGGAGAGAAGAGGGTTGGGCGGCCATGGAGTTTTGGGGAAGAAAACACAAAACCTAATTTCTTTTCATTTAACCAAATGCACAAAACTCCAAAGATCCAAGGGTAACTAAGATATGACGGAAAGAGTAACAAGAGCTCTCCATAGCTCAACTGGCACGCCTCCTCACAGGCTTTCCCGGAGACCCGGGTTCGAATCCCAACTGCAACACAAATTTCCTATATTTTTACTTTTGCATCTATCCATGCTCAAACCCATCCACAAAGCCTCAAAAACTTACATAATACCATCCAATAATTTTAGCAACTGGAAAAAGACATAAACGGCCCTGACGGCCCGACCAAATTACCAAAATACCCCCAGGGCATACCTCGAAGACCGGGATGAAAACCTGGGCCGTTACAATATTCCCTCCTTTTTATGACTTTCGTCCTCGAAAGTCCTTAAGACTGAAACAGCACAGGATACTGCAATCTCATCCCGTCTTCCCCGCTCACAAGCGGCCTCCTCTGAACTCTGACTCCTCCACTGAACTTTCACCAAACGGATCCCACGATTATGCAACGTCTACGTCTCAAAGACCCAGAATACTCACAGCTTCCCTTGAAGCTCAAACCTCAATCACCGCAAAGGCTCAAAGTCCACAATGAACAATGGGTCAGGCACATCGCCCCAACATCGATACATAAAAACACCGTGCACAAATTGTCAACAAACAAACTCAACCCTACAACAAAGCGGCCAAACAAACAATGAACCTTCCAGATTCCAAACTAAACGGCCTACTCTTACTTCACAAAAGACCAACAAACCTCAAACCTTGACTACTGACCTTAACGAGATACAAACGAACCACCAATCGCGCGATCGATCCAAAAGACAAACTTCTCCAACGAACACGACCACAACACTTAAGCAACCATCTTAAGGAGAAAATCGCCAGCAAGGAACATCCAACATTCCTCTCAAGGAAAACTCGGGAAGCAAGGACTAAACCATCACGCAGCTATCTGCGACACAACACCTTGAGGAAAACAGCTCAACAGCTTACCAACTAATGCCACGGCACCTCTGTGCCAACTCAATCAAACGCGGCTCTACTAACGCCAACTGGGAACTCACAACAACTAGGAACAAAGCCCGAGAAGGGCTTGCTCAGCAGAACTCAACCCAAACTTATAACGAGCAACGCCGCCTCCAAGCTACTACTACTCAACTCTTAAAATCCAACTGGCTACTCAAAGGACTTCCCTTTAAGCCTAAGCCTAACTCATCTTCCAACGTAAGCTCCACTCCCAAAACCTCACAAGGAAAACGGATAACGACAACCTCAAAGCTTACGGATCCGGGCCACACGAATCCTCAAGACTACCTCGCAAGCTATCACTCGAGGCTGGCATCCAAAGAGCAACTCAACCACCACAGAGGCTAGAGGGAAAGGAAATCTTCAATCCCCAAAAGAACCAACAACTTGCCAGAACAACTCAACTCTTACTGGCTGGCCTCCGCCCTTGCGGGAACAAACAACTCTTGTTTGCTAACAACACAAAGCAGGGACCCTCTCATTTGGGCTGACCGCGCTTACTCGATCGACTACACAACTCGGGAGCTAAGTCGACTCGCCAAACGGAAACGACTTCCCAGCAAGCAAACTCCAAAAGGGCAGCGAACTCCACACACGCTCGCTGACTTGCTCAAACCCAAGGCAACAACAACCAACTCTCTTGGAAGCAACACCCAAGAGAAAACTCAACCAATCGGACCACCAAACCGAAACAAACAAAGACTTGCTCAGCTCACGAGGAGGGGTCAACTCCCAAAACTTACTCGACTAGGAACAAGACCTTAGGGCACGCCCTCGGCCTAGAACCGAACTAGCTCTCAAAACAACAAACGAACCAAATCTTGGCCAAACACTCACAAGAGGCAGAACAACCTTTACTGCAGCCTCTAGAACACCATCCAAGAATCCGCTTAACTGGACAAACGACTACTTCCAAGCAGCCAACAAACGTTTCCTTCAAGCTAGCGCTTCCACCATTAACTCCAAGACCAAGGGAGTAAACGACAACTCCCGAAGGAAACGGCTCTTACAAGCGGACAACCAACGGACGAGAGAACTCCACATACGCTCACTGTCTTGCTCCACCGAGCAACAACATCTAATCTCACGAGGCGCAACAAGGGTCCATCTCAGACTGAACCTCCAAATGCCAAACGGGGCAACTCAACATCCTGGAAACAGGAGAAACAACCAACATGGTACAAACCACTCGCCCCCACGAGCAAAACTAAACTCTAACAACTCCAATCCACACCTTGGTCAACACCAAGCATCAACTTGCCACCACACCGAAACCACTCCGGACTTTACTCCAAATAAACACTAGCTTGCTAGTCTACCAAGACTGCTAGCAACTCCACCGAGGCTACAAACTACACGCCTCCAGCTAGCCAACTGAAACTCACTAGCTGGGCCTGACTGAGCTCTGGAGAGGCTCTCCACAACCTAGGGTTCTTCGGCAACCCTCGACACACACACTGCCGGCATACGATCTAACAGACAACTGCCTGAACAAACAACTCCAATTGCAGCACCCAACCATGCTGGCCAACTCCAACACCTTGGGAACCTTGGGGACCCGAAACGCTCTGATGCACGCGTCATCTTCCTACTCAGACATTAACCACAACATAACTCCTATCCAAGGAAGGATCCGAACAACTCTCTCAGCCATGACGATCAGAAACCACGCGGCTTAGCTACCACCGCTCTTGTTCAGTTTCCAACTGAACTCCAACCAACGATCAACAAAAAGATCCACCAACCAAGCTTAGGTCCAACTTAACAAATCTTGCCTAAGCAACAACTTGATACCACGAGCACGGTATCCTTACCACCTCAACCAAAGCCTTACAACATCCATCTGGAGTCCAACTTCTCCAGGAACTGAGCACTAGATCCCCAAAGCAAACCCTACATGGATCTGAAACTCTCGCCACGGAACGAACCACACAAAACACACTTGTGTGCACAACTCTCAACCTTCCTTTAGAGATCCAAGACTAACAAGCGCTTTTCCCAAAAAGCAACACTAGCTCTGGCAGGATACAAATGATCCAAGGAACACCAAAAGTTCCATCTCCACACGATACTCGAAGCTGAGGCAACCTTGCTCTACCAAAGCATAATCATGCCAAACCAAACTTACTTTGTACCAAGCCTCAACCAAGGGTGCTTACCCCTAAGGCATCCAAAACCTCTCGCAAGGCATCGGCTCATCTCGCCTCATAGGCATCCGGCTCATCTCATGAGCATCCAACTCAGATCCTCTCTTTGGACCAAACTCGCATATACGATGCTCAACTCTCCTCGGCTTAGGCCCTCGAAGGTAGTTGACCGCACTACCAACCACAAAGAAAATCTCTTGGCCTTAGCACTAGCGTGAGACTCACAAGCACTAACATTTACCAACCGGCAACCTGCTGACTTACTCAACCTCCAGAAACATTGGGAAGAGGCTCCGGCTCCTCTCGAGCATCCTTTCGCTTGTAGTCCATCGACTACCACTGAACTAGCCCTCTGGCACGACCTAAACGGGTGCAACTGCCATAAACAGATCCAAGGCTAAAGGAGTACATTTGAACTCGAACGGCATAGAACCATCTGCTATGCCCAAGCCAAGCTCAAGCCTGAACCAGACTTAGTGCCAAAGTGGCACACCAACCAATGCACCTCAAGTGCTACTACTACCAAATCCACATCTGAGGAAGCTGGCTTTTAAACCAACAACAGGCTCGCAAGGGGGCAAAGATGACCCTTCATCTGCCTCAAGCCACTAACACGGCAACTTGCCAAACAATCAAGCGTGGTGGAGACTCTGCTAGTCCACCTCTCACAAGGGACTTCCACCACCATCTGATGAACCAAACAGCACAGGAACGGCACACCTCGGCCTCTGAACAGCAGGGCATCCCACACACGGATGCTAAACTCAAACCTGGCCAACTACTTTACTACTAGCAGTAGGACTTACTAAAACATCGAGCTCTACAGACATCCATTTGCCAACCTGGGCGTCTCCATCAACGCCAACAAACTCATCTGAATAAACCTGCTGATCATGCCCTCCCGGGAACCTCCGGGGCTACAAGAGCTACTGGGGGAAAAATGCTGAAACAAACTCTGTCAGCTGGGCTATCTGTGCCCGGGACTCCTCACTACGCGCTACAAACTGCGCCTGGGTCTCCGCTCTCTGATAGCTAAAGACCTGCCATCAAATCTCTCATGGCTGGAGCACACTCTGCTCAAGGAGTCTCACTCTGGGGCGCTGCTAGCCTCTACCCCCTCCTCTAGGCAACTCAACTGCCGGGCCAAGCAACCGCATGCGGGCCTAACAACCCTGGACGCGGCCTCAACATCAACACGATCGGTCCAACTCCTCGGTCGGACATGCCAAGCGCCCTGCTCCTCTGGGTGCGATCAACATACTGGCGATCTGCACGAAGCACCACCACCCTCTCACTAGGGGAAAAGCAGCAACTGGGCCACAAATGGCCAACGGGAGTCTAAGCTCTGCCTCCCTCTGGAACGATGTTCCAGGGCATCCGAATCTATCTGGATACCTCAACAAGCCGCCAAACAAACCGCTGCGCTGCGCTGAAAGTTGGCATGATGGCTCACTAAGCCCAAACCAACAACGAGTCAGAACCTGCTCGTCTCCGCTCCACAACACTACACAAGGCATACACTAGATGAAAGGTATTGTAAATTCTTAACCCTTTTCTAAAACAGAAAACTTAGGCGCACTGATGATGACCGTTCTGAGTGCCGGTGATCATGGGAAAGACGACCTACAACAAAAGGTCGGTCTACAAAGTCTATGACTACGAGCTCGATACCAATCAGTAAAGACCCGACCCAAAAGGGGCTCTAAATAGGCCCTTACCCCAATGCATGCATTCAAAGGAAAGGATAATATGCAAATAAGTTTTGATTCCCAATTAAAACAAAACAATCAAGGTTCAATCAGAAATCAATATAGTTTCTTTGAAACTCGCCCCCTGTCTCCAAGCACCTGTTTCAAGGCAAATACATTTCCAAAACGTACACTCTGATCAGAGATTTATTAAAACATTTGAAACAACCTCAAATTCAATAAAGCGGGAATCCACAAAATCATTCAGAAAACATCCTAGGGCTCGTGTCCGCATACATGCATTCGGGGAAAATGAAAGACAAGAGTCATAGAAATAAAAAGTCGAGACGACATGAAGACGTTCCCATGATCATAGCTCCTCCTTCACCCATCCCGCCTCGCGCCATGGTTACTGAAAGATAAGTAAGGGTGAGTAACGAATTACTCAAGATAAGAATCCCCGACCGGGGGTACAATACGATGCACATGGTCATCTAGATGAGTGTATGCAAGCTATGAACATAAACACATAATAGAGCACATAGCTTAAGTCCACACTTGGACCTCGGATGCCAACTCGTGGTCTTAGTCCGGAATAATCCACACCACACAATACGCCCTATACGAGAACCAAGTCTCGGCCTCGGCACTGTCTCATCGTCGATACGAAAGGTGCACTAGCTCAAGATCCCGAGGAGCTCTCCGGTATTGTAATGAGCGTAATCGCGCCGCGCGTGCTCTGCGCAGACTATGGGGTGCCGGGTCTAGTGGCAAGTCGCCCATGTCCAGTCACCACGCCTAACTAAATCTCTCCGGATCGGTGTCACCGACATAGGGGTGTGAGACTCGGACACGTGAACTATGTCGGCTGAACCACCGCACTTTGAGGCTAAGGAACCGGTCGTGGTAGGCTTACACCCGGTAGCGGTCCTTGCCCTAACAGTGGCAATCAAGGGCTACGGGCGAACACGCCGAGGACGTGCCGATCGTCGGGGACGAGGCAATGCCAAGTCATCATCCCGACCGTTGGGGCATTTAACGATCGCCACCCTCACCCAAGATTGCGGGGCCTACCGGTCGGGTTAGCTAAACCCTAACGGGGTCCGAGGGACGAGAACTCGTCTCGACGTCCCCGCCATGGATGCAAGATACTTTATGCATCAAAGCCCGGATGATGCTACCTACCTACACTTTAACCTATCATATCAATAACATACAATCCAATACAATCCAAAACGTGCTCAAGCAGATACAACGAACCTAGCATGGTACTACGAAGCAAGAACAGATATGAGCATGCTAGAACGGAACAACCTAGCATGGGCTAACATGAGAGAACAACATACGAAGTCATGCTAGTCAGAATTGCAACAGAGCACCTAAACTATACATGCGATAATCACAAACAAACATACAAACAACAATCACATAGAACATCGCAGGTCCACACAACTCCAAAGAAGAAATCCTTACCGCCGGGAGGCAACTACACGCAAAATCCTAAGCCGCGATCGAACCCGAGCTAGCTACCGAGAACCTAACAAAAACAATGATAATCACACTCTAAAGGCTTAAATATAATAAAATAAATAGGGCTCGGCTCAAGGAGCAACTCACGCGATGATGCGGTGACACGTGGGCGGCGGCAAAGACGGTGGGGCTGCTGCTGGGCGCGGATGGGTGCTTGATGGCGGCAACGACGCGACGGACGCGCGGATGGTCTGGTGCGCGCCTCTGGCTTGGCGGCTGCGACGGCACTGGCGCTGGCTGCGTCGGGCTGGCGCTGGCGTCTGGCGCTAGCTTCTTTGGGCGCTGAAATCTCTGGTGCGATCTGGTGCTGGTTTGCTCGACCGGGCTGCTCGGCTGGTCGCTTGGCTGGCGGAGCGGCGCTCGGGGCCGCAAGGGAAGAAAATCACGGCAAGGGGCTTGGGAGAGAAGAGGGTTGGGCGCCATGGAGTTTTGGGGAAGAAAACACAAAACCTAATTTCTTTTCATTTAACCAAATGCACAAAACTCCAAAGATCCAAGGGTAACTAAGATATGACGCGGAAAAAGTAACAAGAGCTCTCCATAGCTCAACCGCACGCCTCCTCACAGAGCTTTCGGAGACCCGGTTCGAATCCCAACTGCAACACAAATTTCCTATATTTTTACTTTTGCATCTATCCATGCTCAAACCCATCCACAAAGCCTCAAAAACTTACATAATACCATCCAATAATTTTAGCAACTGGAAAAAGACATAAACGGCCCTGACGGCCCGACCAAATTACCAAAATACCCCCAGGGCATACCTCAAGACCGGGATGAAAAACTGGGCCGTTACAAAGGGTGAGTATAAATATACTCAAGAAGAATCCCCCAACCGGGGTACAATACGATACATCAGTCATCTAGCACCTCAACATGCAAGCAAACAGCTATCAACACAGATCATAGCTCAACGAGCTCATAAAACAAGATCTGGAGCCATCAGAAGTCTCTTACTTTCGGCCTAACTGGGATTGGATACACTGACCAATCCTGGGACATCACCGAGGTATCTGTCACTCGGGGGGAATACACTGATCCCTAGAATGTCCTCAAGGGCCTCCTTGCCCTTGCACTAATCTGGACTTACGGGAGAGTACCCGAAGTCAGGCTCTAACGGAAAGAATGGTGTACTCATGACATTAGCCCGGGGGAGCTCTCCGAACCGGCAACTAACGCGTGTGCGCGCACACCGCATGCTCTCTGCAACCGGCGTAAATGCGGGGGCCTAAGGGCAAACTACGCGGGCCAGGTACGCATGCCTATGACTCAGAAGCGGTGTCACTGATCACAGTAGCACAAGGCCCTCAGCGCTCATCTGTGCAGCCTGATCCACCGACCTGAAGCTAAGAACCGGCCAAGGTAGGCTTACACCGTTGACAGGGTTCCGCTCTTGCAGGCTACAAACTAGGCTATTGCCGAAGTGGGTAGCTAAGTCCACAACCGGCGGGTCGGGGAGGGTAGCAAGATACGTTATGCTGCGCACACTTTACTCCCGACCTGAGCTAAATCCACCTAGCGCGACGGGGAAGCAAGATACGTTATGCTGCGCACACTTTACTCCCGATCAGTGGGGACAAAGTACGTTATGTCCGCTCAGCCTCTGGATGATGACAAACCCTACAACTCTATCTAAGAGTACAGAGCAAAATCAATGATTCCTGGCTAGCAAGCAATGACCGACATAAATCACATTACCTAGCATGATACTACAACTTAAGCAGAATCATATGCATTTGGCGTAACAAACCTAGCATGGCACTAACATGTAAAATCGAGCAAACATGCTAGCAAGAAATCAATCAAAGCGCTCTATCTCTAACATGCTCATAATGATCAACAACAAACAAGCAAGGCATATCGAGATATATCGCAGGGTCCACACAACCACGGTAAGAAATCCTTACCTGGAACAAGCAGAAAAACAATAATAATAATCACAAATCAACGAGCAACCCTCGAGCCTCTAAACGATCCCGAACAGCCTGAACATCAAACAAAGCACTCAAATCAAATACATAAAACAGCCCAATAAATACAATAACCAGCAGCCAACAAATCCGGGACCAACGAAGAAAAGACTCTGGCAATACTATCCGAGAAGCCACAAGGCTCGGGCCAACCAGCACACAACAGGGTAGGCTGGGCGCAGGAGCTGGGCTGGCTGGGGCGCAGAGCTGCGCGCGGGCGAGCTGGAGCGAGGCGAGGGCGTGCGGCGCGGCTAGACACAGGGGACAGCGCGCGGGCGCGAGCTCGGCAAGCACAAGGGCGCGCGCGCGAGGCGACGCGACGGGCTCCTGGCGCTCAATCTAGCAGCACGACCTTGTGTGCGAGGGCGGCGATGCGACACGACATGCGGCGCGGCTCGGCCTGATGTGCTGGTACCGGGCGACACGGACCTGGGCGACGTTGGGGCAAGGGCGATCGGCACAGGGCAGGGGCAAGCAAGGCTGGGCTCGGCGCGACTTAGGCGACGCTGGGGCGACACTGTGCGGCTATACTCGGGCTGCTCGGGCGTGTAAGCCAGGCGGCAGTGGGGGCGAGCTGGGGCCGGCTCGGGCGTGGGGGTGGGAGGGTTGGAGGAGAGAGAAAGGGAAAAATGGGGGAAAAAAGGAATTTTGGGAAAAATGGGAATTTTAAATAAAAAAAGAAATTTCCTTTTTCTTTTTATCCTTGCCAAAACCATTTTATCCAAATTTTCCAATTTCTAAAAATCCTTAAAAATCCTTAAATCCCATTTCCCGGCTTCCTCCTTCGAGACCCGACTGAAGCAACCTTTTCCAAACAATAAATCTCACTGAAATCAACCTCCCAAATCAACACCAAGGACCCGGGCTCAAATCCCAAAGGAAACACCCAAACAACCATCACTTTGCCCAAAACCCAAATCACAACTGGAATCCCAAACGAAAAGCCCAAACATCTCGGGACTCGCAGCCCACAACAAACAAGCCTCAACAAAGCGGAGAGCGCCTCGAAGCCACGAAAATCCACAAATCCTTGAGGAGCCAAAAGACCAAAATGCCCCTAAGGGTCAAAAGCAGCTTTAACGGCCCAACCGAACCCATGAATCGAGCAACCTAAGCTCCTCGAGGCGGGATAGAAACCTGGGCCGTTACAATACTCCCTCCTTATAAGACTTTCGTCCTCGAAAGTCCTAAGACGAAACGGCTCTAGGAATACTCCACTGACTCCTAGCCAACTGAACTTCTCGGCTAAGACAACACTAGCCCTCTTTGAAAACCAAACCCTCTTGGGTTCTCAAAGGCTCAAAGCCACAAAGCTATCCAGTCTGCCACAAACTATCTCAACAAAGACTGGGCAAGGCTAACCGAAAGGCCATTGCTCCGATCCGCTCAAGGATCTCAGAAGGCCTACAAACCAGGGGCTCAATCAAAACCCTGCTAATCCAACACTGAACACCTCTCTACGGTGTTACTCTCAGCAATCTCGCAGACTGGGCACAAGCTCCAAAACTCAACGCCACGCACTGGCGTAACTTTTCTAAATGCCCACAGCTGTTATCAAACAGCCTCAACTCTACACCATGCTGGCCAAACAACTTAACCTCTCAGGTTCCAGAAACCAAACAGCCTACTCTTACTTTACATGAGGCCAGCGAACCACAAAGCTTGCCTACAGCCTTAACGAAAAATAATCAAATCACCAACTGGTGATTGATCCAAAAAGGCAAACTTTTCCAACTAGCACGAGCTGAAACTTCAGCTACGGCCAACCCTAAATGGCCAAAACCAGGCACAGGCTCCACTCGGCCAAGCCAACACACTGGAGCCTCTCAACGGCCGAAAGCAAACTTTTCCATGCAAATCTACTAGCAACTGGCCAAAGAGATCATTGCCAGGCAAGGAAGCAACCAACGTTCCTCTCATGGAAAACCTCGGGCTGCAATGACCAAACCATCACGCAGCTACTAGCAACACAACAACTTGAGGAGAACAGCCCAAAGGCTAACCAACCAGAGCCACGACACCACTGTGCCAACTCACTCAACTGAGGCTCCTCTAACGCCAACTGCGAAAGCACAACAACAACAGGAACAAAGCCCGAGAAAGGCTTGCTCAGCAGAAACTCAAACCAAGCTCATAACGAGCAAAGCTCGCCTCCAAGCTACCACTCAACTCTTAAGTCCAACTGGCTACTCAAAGGACTTCCTCCTTTTAGCCAAGACCTAACTCATCTTGCGACTAGAAACTCCACACTCGGAACATCGCAACGAATACGGACTGGCAAGGCTACCTTAAAAGATAACACTTGAGGCTGGCATCCATGGTGCAACTCAACCACCATAGAAACTAGGGGTTCCTCAAACCCCAAAAACCAACAACTTACCATAAAAAACTCAACTCTAAAACTGGCTGGCCACTGCCCTTGCTGGGACAAACAACTTTCGCTTGCTAAACAACACAATGCAGGGACCCTCTCGCTGGGCTAACCACTGCACTACACTGATCCACTACACAACTCAGGAGCTACGCTGACTCCTCAACGGGAACGATTTCCGAGCAAGCGAACTCTGAAGGGCAGCGAACTACACACACGCTCGCTGACTAGCTCAAACCCAAGGGCAACAACAACCAACTCTCTTGGAAGCAACACCCAAGGGAAACTCAACTGATTGGACCACCAACCAGAACTAGCAGAACTTACTCAACCACCGAGGGAGGGGTCAACTCCCAAAACTTTCTGACTAGAAACAAGTCCTCAGAGCAACGCCCTCCTGCTCGAACCGAGCTAGCTCTTGAAGCAACAAGAGAACCAAAACTTGGTCAACACCAAGCACCAACTAACCTCCAAAACGGAACCAATCCGGACTCTACTCCAAACAAGCACTAGCTTGCTAGACTGCCAAATCTGCAAGCAACTCACCCAAGGAACACTGCCTGGGTCTAACTGAGCTCTGGAGAGGCTCTCCACAACCTGGGGATCCTCCGATCACCCTCCGACACACACGGTCGACAAACGATCCAACAGACAACCGGCTACACGGCACAACCCTCTCCAGCATCTCAACTAAGCTGGCCAACTCCAACTTGAAAACCAAGAGGACCGGAAACGCTACCGAATGCGTCATCCTCCTACTCAAGCATCAACCTCAACATACCTTTTTCCCAAGGTAAGGATCCGAATAGCTCTCTTAGCCATAACGATCAGAAACTGCGCGGCTTTTCTACAACCGCTCTTGCTCATATCCAACTGAACTCTGACCAGGCTAAGGACCAACTAGCAAAACATGCTTAAACAACAGCCCGGCTACGAGCACGACATCCTTACAACCAAAGCTAGGGCACTTGCCAAGAACCAAACCTTGACAACTCAAAGACTGAGCACTGGCTCCTCAACACGAACCCTTCGTGGTTCTCCAAACATAAACCACGGAACGAGCTACACAAAAGTACACCGACGTGTACAGCTCCAACTAGATCCAATGCCAACAAGGGCTCTCACACAGGGCAACATTTGCCTCCAACAGAGCCCTTACTAACCAGGGAGCAACAAGAGTCCAAACCCACTGGGGGTCGACTCACCACGAAAGTCACATTGGCCAACTCACTCTACAAGAGCGCATCCAACCAAGCTAAGATACCTCAAGCCAATGTGCTCACTAAACGCTCCGATCAGCCATCCAACTCATGGCACTAACACTGGATCAATCACCCATCCATCGATGCCAACACTACCCATACTAGGGTAACTCAAAGGGTAGCCGAATCATGCTACCAACAAGCTGGCTCACAGGCTCACAACACAGGCGCGAGAACTCGAACGCGCTAGCTCTTAACAGCCTACAACATCCTTTGAGCCCAACTCTCGGTGATCCTGGAAAGCTCCTACTTTCCCTCGAAAACCTCAAACTTGTAGTCCTCTGACTACCACCGAGCTAGATCTCATATGCAACCCAACAGGAAATGGGTACAAGACTAGCGGGGATGCTAAACTCTGGGCGGCCATGGAACCACCTGCACCAAAGAGCCAACTGGTCTGAAACTAGGCCTCCTCTCAAAGCCTGGTGCCAACCGGCACAACATCCTTTACAACACAAATCAGCCTTAACGAGCTTTATGCCCCTCTGAGGAAAGGTCACACTCCAAGTGACGGGGCAATGGCACTCAACATAAGAGTCCAAAAACTCGAGCAGCCTAATCTCTGGCATCTCGACCTACAGACATGCCAAGGCCTACTCCTGCATCCCACTCGATGCTCAACAAAGCTCAGGCTAACTCATGCATCTCACTCGATGCTCAACAAAACTCAGGCCAACTCTTGCATCTCACTCGATGCTCAACAGAAGCTCAGGCCAACTCCTCGGGTGGCAACAACTTGTTCCACACTAGGAACATCCAAATAAAAAGAGTGCTCCACTCTACTAGCCCGCTGAAATCCACATGTGGATCAAACCCTGGCAAGCAAACTCCACACAACACCCTGGCTACGAGGGTACGAAAAGAACTGGCTGCAAAACAACAGCAGGCTTGCAAGGGGGGCAAACATGTCTCTACATCTGCCTCAAGCCACTAACACGGCAACTTGCCAACCAATCGGGGCGACTGGTGGAGACTCAGCTAGTCCACCTCACTCAAGGGACTACCACCACCAACTGCTGTACCAAACAGCACAGGAACGGCACACCTCGGCCTCTGAACAGCAGGGCATCCCAACACACGGATGCTAAACTCAAACCTGGCCAACTGCTTTACTACTAGCAGCAGGACTTTCCAAACAACGAGCTCTACAGGCATCCACTTGCCAAACTGGGCGGCTCCATCAACGCCAACAAACTCGACGGCAAAAACCTGCTGATCATGCCCTCCCGGGAACCTCCGGGGCTACAAGAGCTACTGGGGGGAAAATGCTGAACCAAACTCTGTCAGCTGGGCTATCTGTGCTCGGGACTCCTCACTACGCGCTACAATATGTGCCTGGGTCTCCGCTCTCTGATAGCTAAAGACCTGCCATCAAATCTCACATGGCTGGAGCACACTCTGCTCAAGGAGTCTCACTCTGAGGCGTGCTAACCTCTACCCCCTCCACTTGGCAACTCAACTGCCAGGGCCAACTCTGGCCAACGGGCCTAACAACCCTGGACGCGGCCTCATCATCAATACAATCAGTCCAACTCCTCGATCGGACATGCCAAGCGTCCTGCTCCTCTGAGTGCGATCAACACACTGGCGATCTGCACAAAGCACCTCCACCCTCTCACTAGGGGAAAAGCAACAACTGGGCCACAAATGGCCTATGGGAGTCTAAGCTCTGCCTCCCTCTGGGTGCGATCGACACACTGGCGATCTGCACAAAGCATAAAAGCTGGCCCGCACTGCGGAAAGTTGGGGCATGATGGCTCTCAAAGCCCAAACCAACAACGAGTCAGAACCTGCTCCTCTTCGCTCCACAACACTACACAAGGCATAAAAGGAAGATGAAAAGTATTGTAAATTCTTACCCCTTAGCTTAATTGAACTCAGACAAACCTGGCGACCGTGGAGTGTTGATGATCATGGGAGCAACAACCTACAAAGCAGGTTAGTCTACAGAATCTATGACTCTGTGCTCTGATACCAACTGTGACGAACCCGACCCAAAACATGGTCCTAAACTGGGGTTCTCACTCAGCATGCAAGTTAAATATGATAACAAGCGGTTTAGTTCTCATATTTAAAAACCTTTCAAAACATATGAGAAGGGGGAACCCTTAAAACATAACCAACAATTTTCATTTAAACAAACGAACGAAGTAAAACAACCTGGCCAGTGTTTATAAAAACATACAATACAAGTTAAACAACTTTTTAAACAATGTTCCCGTAGGACTCATGTCCATCTACATGCTGAATAAACAATGCAATAATAAAAGACAGAGTGTCGGCGGCTCCCCATGATCAATCAGCTCCCTCCGCTAGCCATCCTGGTGTTGTCCCAAGCTACCTGAAAGATAAATAAGGGTGAGTATAAAGATACTCAGTAAGAATCCCCAACCGGGGTACAATACGATACATCAGTCATCTAGCACCTCAACATGCAAGCAAACAGCTATCAACACAGATCATAGCTCAACGAGCTCATAAAACAAGATCTGGAGCCATCGGAAGTCTCTTACTTCCGGCCTAACTAGGATTGGAAACACTGACCAATCCTGGGACATCACCGAGGTATCTGTCACTCGGGGGGAATACACTGATCCCTAGAATGTCCTCAAGGGCCTCCTTGCCGTTGCACTAATCTGGACTTACGGGAGAGTACTCGAAGTCAGGCTCTAACGGAAAGAATGGTGTACTCACGACATTAGCCCGGGGAGCTCTCCAACCAAGAACTCAACGTGCTGCGCGCAAGCACACGCATGCTCTCGCTGCAACCAGCGTAAATGCGAGGGCCTAAGGGCAAACTACGCGGGCCGTGCACGCATGCCTATGACTCGGAAGCGGTGTCACCGATCACGATGAGCGCGAGGCCCTCGGCGCTCATCTGTGCGGCTGATCCACCGACACAGGCGAAGAACCCGCCAAGGTAGGCTTACACCGTTGGTGTGGTTCCGCTCTTGCGAGCTACAAACTAGGCTATTGTCGAAGTGGGTAGCTAAGTCCACAACCGTGCGGTCGGGGGTAGCAAGATACGTTATGTCTGCGCACACTTTACTCCCGACCGAGCTAAATCCACCATGGCGACCGGGGGGGGGGAAGCAAGATACGTTATGTTGCGCACACTTTACTCCCGATCAGTGGGGACAAAGTATGTTATGTTCGCTCAGCCTCTGGATGATGACAAACCCTACAACTCTATATAAGAATACAGAGCAAAATCAATGATTCCTGGCTAGCAAGCAATGACCGACATAAATCACATTACCTAGCATGATACTACAACTTAGCGGGAATCATAAGCATCTTTGTGAGAACAAACCTAGCATGGCACTAACATGTAAAATCAGGCAAACATGCTAGCAAGAAATCAATCAAACTGCTCTATCTCTAACATGCTCATAACAGTCAACAAACAAGCAAGGCATATCGAGATATATCGCAGGGTCCACACAACCACGGTAAGAAATCCTTACCTGGAACAAGCAGAAAAACAATAATAATAATCACAAATCAACGAGCAACCCTCGAGCCTCTAAACGATCCCGAACAGCCTGAACATCAAACAAAGCACCCAAATCAAATACATAAAACAGCTCAATAAATACAATAACCAGCACCTAGCAAATCCGGGCCCAACGAAGAAACGACTCGGGAAATACCATCCGAGAAGCCACAAGGCTCAGAGCCAACCGTAACACAAGCAGGCGGGTGGATGCGTGGGGGGTGGGCTGGCTGGGTGCCGAAGCTGCGCGCGGGCGAGCTGGGGCGAGGCGAGGGCGTGCGGCGCGGCTCGGCACAAGGGACGGCGTGCGGGCGCTAGCTCGACAAGCACAGGGGCGCGCGCGCGAGGCGACGCGACGTAATGGGCTCGGGGCGCTCGATCTAGCACGGCCTTTGGCGAGGACGGCGCGACGACATCAGGCGCCGCCGACACGAAGGCGCGGTGGGCGACACTGCACTGGGCGACGTTAGGGGGCGATCGGCACAGGCGGGGAGCGAGCAAGGTGGGCTCGGCGCGACCCAGCGACGCTGGGAGACATCTGGCTTGGTGGACTCGCCGCTCGGGCGTGGGCGAGTGGGCGCGGTGAGTGGGCGAGCTGGGGGCCGCTCTGGCGCGTGGGGGGGGAGGGGTTGCTCGGGTTGGAGGAGAGAGAAAGGAAAAAATGGGGGAAAAAAGGAATTTTTTGGGATTTTTGGAAAAATGGGAATTTTAAATAAAAAAAGAAATTTCCTTTTTCTTTTTATCCTTATCCAAAACCATTTTATCCAAATTTTCCAATTTCTAAAAATCCTTAAAAATCCTTAAATCCCATTTCCCGGCTTCCTCCTTCGAGACCCGACTGAAGCAACCTTTTCCAAACAATAAATCTCACTGAAATCAACCTCCCAAATCAACACCAAGGACCCGGGCTCGAATCCCAAAGGAAACACCCAAACAACCATCACTTTGCCCAAAACCCAAATCACAACTGGAATCCCAAACGAAAAGCCCAAACATCTCGGGACTCGCAGCCCACAACAAACAAGCCTCAACAAAGGCAGGAGCTGCCTCGAAGCCCTGAAAATCCACAAATCCTGCCCAGGGAGCCAAAAGACCAAAATACCCCTAAGGGTCAAAACAGCTCTAACCGCCCAACCGAACCATCGAATGAACCTAAGCTCCTCGAGAACGGGATAGAAACTGGGCGTTCTGTAAACCCCTTACTGGGCGATCGGAAAATAAGGAATTATCAAAGAACAAAGGTCGCAACTAACCCGCAACCAGCGAAGGAGCCATTGAAGGATGACAAGGACATTGTCACTGAGAAGAAAGAAGAAGAGAGAGTGGAGAAACCATTGCCTATTTACCAACCACCACCCCCACCGTACCCTCAAAAGCTCAAACGAAAAGGAAACGAGTCAAACTTCAAAAAATTTACGAAAATTCTGAAACAAATCCACATTAACATTCCTTTAGTTGATGCGCTTTAACAAATGTCGAACTATATGAAATTCTTGAAGGATGCACTTAAGGAAAAAAAACAAATTCAAGGAATTCAAAGTAGTAGCATTGAATGAGGAATGTAGTGCGATTATTCAAAATAAAATTCTAAAGAAAGAAGTCGACCTAGGAGAGTTCACAATTTTGGTAAAAATTGGTAGCAATCACATTGGGCGAGCACTCTACGATTTAGGTGATGGCATTAATTTGATGCCCTTATCAATTTACAAAAAGTTCGGAATAGGTAAGGCGAGACCTACCACCATCACAATACAGATCGCTGATAGGTCGATAACTCGTCCTAATGGAAAAATTGAAGGCATTTTGGTTTAGGTTGACAAGTTCGTCTTTCTAGCAGACTTATTGTAACGGCCCGGAAAATTCATCCCGGCCTTCCTGGGAGGCCCAGGGGCATTTTGGTAATTTTGGGTCGGGCCGACAGGGCCGGTTTTGAAATTAAAAATTTCTGAAATAAGTATGAGCCAAATTAAAAAGAATCGGGATTTTTGGTGAAGGCGTTTGGGCTTGGGAAAAGGTAAAAACAAATAAAGAATTAAATAGCGCGTCGAGCAGGAATCGAACCAGGGGCGTGTCATGTGCTAGGCAGAGGGCTCAGCCAGCCGAGCCACCGCACGCGTTTGTTAACTTAATCGCGCGACCTTGTACATATGTCTGCTCGACCCCTGCTTTAGTTAAAAGGCCAGCTCGCCCGAGCCTTCGCCCCATTTCTTCTTCTTCTTCCTCGCGAGCTCCCCCGACCGACAGCCAACTTCTCTCGATTTTCTTCCTTCTCCAGCTCTGTTCGGCCAAGCCTTGCCTCCAATTTGAAGTCATCTTCCTTCCCCGAGCAGCAGGTAAGCTTCCTTTTTCTCCTTTCTTTCAAAAGAAATCCGATTTCTTCTAACTGGTTTCGATTTCGTTTTTCGGCCGAGTCAAGGCGATTTGAAGTATGGGTTTTGTGCAGCTAGTGTAGGGGAGTTCTTCTTCAAAGAATCGCGTGTCGAATCCCCGTGGATCGCTTGAATTTGTTCCTTTTGTTCGCCCCTGTTCGTGCGCGAAAACAGAGCCCCTATTCACGTGTTGCGTGCGCAGAAGCAGCGCTGCCGCCGAGCCTCGTCGCACACCGCGCGCGCGTCCTCGCCCAGCTCCGTGTCACGCCGCGCGCCATCCCAGCCGTGCCGCTCGTCCGCGCGCGCCCGCGCGCCCTAGCCGCCCCGCGTCCGTCCGTCGCGCGTCCGCCCAGCGTGCGCACCAAAGACGCCAGCTCGCCCATTTTCGCACTCCCGGTAGCGCCCGGCCGAGCCTCGTTCTTTGCCCGTTCGTGCAATCGGCTCGTTAAATGCGTTAAATCGCGCCTCGTGAGTAGCTCTCGTGAGTGAGCCTCGTTTATTTTATTATGTTTAGGCCTATTGTGTGATTTTTGTTATGATTGATAGGTTCTCGGTAGCTAGTTCGAGATAGTTCGCAGCTTAGGTTTTCGTGCGATCGTCCCCGACCAAGGTAAGGATTTCTTACCGGAGTTGTGTGGACCCTGCGATATTATATGTGATTGTTGATTGATTGCTTGTTTGTGATTATTGACATGTGTAGCTAGGTGCTTCAATCAATTCGGTTAGCATGATTTCTTGGTTAATTCTCATGTTAATCCATGCTAGGTTGTTCCTTTCGGCATGCTCGTGATCACATTTCCTTGCTTCGTAGTATCATGCTAGGCTCGTTGTATTCTTATTGAGCACGTATTGGATTTTATGGAATTGTTTGTCGTTTGCTAGGGCGAGTTAGAGTTGCGGTAGATAGCATCATCCGAGCCCGATGCATAAAGTACCTTGCATCCATGGCGGGGACGTCGAGCAAGTCATTCCGTCCACTGGACCCCGTGAGGGATTAGCTAACCCGAGCGGTAGGCCCCGCAATCTTGGGTGAGGGTGGCGGATGTTAAATGCCCCAACCGTCGGGATGATGACTTGGCATTGCCTGCGTCCCGATATAGTCGCACGCCTCCTCGTGTTCGTGGCCGTAGCCCCACGATTGCCACTGTTAAGGTAGGCGGCTTCTGGTGTAAGCCTACCACGACCCGTTTCCTTAGCCTCAAAGTGCGGTGGTTCAGGTGACATAGTTTACGTGTCAGTCTCACACCCCTATGTCGGTGACACCGATCCAAAGATTTAGTTAGGCGTGGTGGATGGACATGGGCGGCTTGCCTCTAGACCCGGCACCCCCATGGTTCTGCAGAGCACGCGGTGCATGTTTACGCTCATTACTGCGCCGGACAGGAGAGCTCCTCGGGATCTTGAGCGGTGTACCTTTAAATCGACGATGAGCGGTGAGGCGGGACTTGTTTCTCGTATAGGGCGACTCATGTATTGGACTGTATGATGATATTATTCCGGACTAAGCCACCGAGTTGGCATCCGAGGCCCAAGTGTGGGCTAAGCTATGTGCTCTATTCTGTGTTATATTCATAGCTTGCATACGCTCATCGAGATGACCATGTATATCGTATTGTACCCGGTTGGGGATTCTTCTTGAGTAATTCGTTACTCACCCTTATTCTGTGGTTTTCCACAGGTAACCGTGGTGCGCGACAGGATGCCTGAAGGAGGAGCTGTGATCATGGGGCCCAGTCTTCCAACTCTGATTTTTGTATTATGACTCTCGTGTGTTTTTGTTTTCCCCTGAATGCATGTAGCCGGGCACGGAGCCCTAGGATGTTTGTAAATATTTGTGGATTCCAAAGATGTTGTATCCGAACAGGTTTTTAATGGCTTTTAGTAAATCTCGATCAGAGTAAACTTTGGAAATGTATTTATCCCGAGCAGTGCTTGGAAACAGAGGGACGAGTTTGGGGAAAATGTCTAGTTTTTAAAGGGGTTATTTTGAATGTTTGTTTTAATTGGAATCAAGAAATCATGTCTGCATTTTAAATGTCCTTTACTTTGAATGCATGCATTGGGGTAAGGGCCCATTTAGTGCCCCATTCGGTCGGTCCCTACTGGTTGGTATCGAGCTTAGAGTCATAAATTTCGTAGTATGACTCGTTGTTGTAGGTCATTTTCCCATGATCACTAGCACTCGGCGGTCATCAGTACGCCTAAGTTTACTATTTGTTGTTTAAAAAGGGTTAAGAATTTACAATACTGTCATCTAGTGTATGCCTTGTGTAGTATTGTGGAGCGGAGACGAGCATGTTCTGACTCGTTATTGGTTTGGGTGTAGATCGCCGTGACATGCCGATTACCCGCGCCGGAAGGGGACATCGTCCCAAGCTGAGACTGATAGCATTCAGCCTGTAGCTCCCCATGTTGAGCCCAGAGTAGGCATTGAGGCTACTGTGCGCCGTGAGACTGCTCCTGGAGCAGAATTTGCTAATTCTATGAGGTCTATGGTGGTCGACCTGTTGAGTGGCCAAAGGCGAGACCTGTGCCTTGTTAGCGTATGGCGGGAAGAGTCCCGAGCTCAGATCGAGCGGTGACTCGTTTGTTTCAAAGAGGCGATGGCAGCTGCCTGACTCCGCAAGAGCCAGCAGCCTTTGAGGCGGAAGTGGCAGAAGGTGCCGATGAACTTGGTAAATGGTTGAAGGACTTCGTTAAGTGGAACCCTGATAAGTTCGACGCCACAGGTGACGCTTTATCAGCAGCCAGATGGATTGCCCATTTGGAGTACACCTTCCTGATTATGGTGTGCCCCGATGTGCAGAGGCCGAGGTGTGCATCCCATGCGTTAGGGGGCGTAGCTAGATGGTGGTGGGAGTCCACCTTGAGTGAGAGACCAGCTGGGTCTCCACCTTCTACCTGGGAATTCTTCAAGACAGAATTTAAAGCCAAGTACATTAGCGATGAGGCTCAAGAGAAGATGGTAGCGCTGTTCTAGAATCTGCAGCAGGGTTCTGATTCTATAGAGGAATACGAAAGAAAGTTTTCGGAGTATGGCTATTTTGCTCCACAGCTAATAGCAACCCCTGAGTTGAAAATTCGGAAGTTCATTTCAGTGCGAGGCGGTGTGTCTCGGGATGTCGAGGCCACGACCCCTATCACTTATGCTAAAGCTGTTCAGCTGGCCACTATTTACAATGGAAAGTATCCTGTCGAGCGGGCTGGCGCCGCTCCGGTGCCGCGTCCTGTCCCAGCTGTAGTAGGGCGTAAGAGGAGGTTTGAGTTCGAGGGCGGCGGCGTCGCCAAGGGCGATTCAGAACCGGGATCGGCGTAGGATGCCGGCCCAT
Organism: Sicyos edulis; assembly: GCA_036507275.1. NCBI lineage: Eukaryota > Viridiplantae > Streptophyta > Magnoliopsida > Cucurbitales > Cucurbitaceae > Sicyos > Sicyos edulis. The sequence goes on along the minus strand of CM071855.1, from coordinate 21,551,848 downwards.
TCCGGCCTCGCGGCGAGAAGGCGGTCGAGGCGAGTTCCCACTGTGCCACTTGTGGAAGAGTCCACTTTGGAACTTGTCAGACCGGGCCCAGGCGATGTTTCAGATGTGGAAGAGAGGGTCATACGATCCGTTTACGCGATCACCCGGCTATGGCGATTCGGCTGTCTGGCAGCAGAAGCAGGCGGGTGTTCGCTCACGAACCGTCGAGGTCTGAGCGTGCGGATGCCGATGGCGAGGCGCTTCTTGTTTTGGATCATTGTGCATTTGTCTTGTTTGACTCTGGTTCTACGCACTCGTTTGTATCCGAATTGTTTCTTTGAGCATGCTAGGTTGAGATTAGAGCCTCTAGGTTTTGAATTATCTGTTGCAACTCCTTCGGGAGTTAATATGTTAGCAAAAGATAAGGTTTAGGATGGCCGGATCGAGATATCAGGAGATTCTTGCTGGTAGCTACGCTCATAGTTCTACCCATGAGTGGTTTCGATGTGATTCTTGGTATGGAGTGGTTAGCCGCTAACCATGCATTGATTGATCGCCACCGGAAGGAAGTAGTGTTCGAGAGCCACCGGTCGGCCCGACTTCAAGTTTCGTGGAGTCGAGGTGGAGTTTGCCCACGCATGGTGTCACCGTGAAGGCCGTCGTTTGCTAGCTCATGGAGCTTGGGGCTACCTAGCCAAATTGTCGGAGAGAGCCGTCCCTCACCGATCGTTGATCAAGTGCCGGGTTGTCTTTGGAGTTTCTTGATGTGTTCCCGAGGAATTACAGGGGTTGCCCCGAAGAGAGAAGTTGACTTCACAATTGAGCTCGAGCAGGGGACCCTCCCTATCTCGAAGGCTCCGTGATCGTATGGCGCCGGCCGAGCTAAAGGAATCGAAGGTTCAAATTTGCAGGAAATGTTAGATAGAGGATTCATCCGTCCGAGTGTGTCCCCGTGGGGAGCGCCGATGTTGTTTGTGAAGAAAAAGGATGGTTCGATGCGCCTATGCATTGACTATCGTGAGCTTAATAAGGTGATTGTGAAGAATAAGTATCCGTTGCCCCGTATCGATGATTTGTTCGATCGGCCAGGAGCTTCCGTGTTCTCCAAGATAGATTTGAGATCAGGTATCATCGATTATGCGGATTAGGGGCGCCGACATTCCTAAGACAGCAGCGTTGAGTCTAGATATGGGCACTACGAGTTTGGGGTCATGTCGTTTGGATTGACGAATGCACCACCAGCGTTCATGGACATGATGGATAGGGTGTTCAAAGCATTTTTGGACAGCGGCCGTCATCGTGTTCATTGACGATATTCGATCTATTCAAGGACGAGAAAGGATCATGCGAGCATTTGAGGAAAGTGTTGATGACCTTGAGGAAAACCGGCTTTATGCGAAATTTTCCAAATGTGAGTTCGTTGGAACAAGTGGCCTTCTTAGGTCATATAGTCTCGAGAGATGGTATAGTTTGTAGATCCTGCAAAGATTGAGGCCGTGAGTTCGTGGGCCAGCCGTCTTGATTCTCGAGATACGCGACTTCCTAGGTTTAGCGAGTTACTACCGTCGGTTTGTTAAGGACTTTTCCGCCATAGCCTCGCCCCTCACTCGTCGACGAGGAAGGGTGTCGAGTTTGTTTGGGACGGTAGGTGTGATGAGAGTTTTTCGAGCTCAAGCGCGATTTGACTTCAAAGACTGATGTTGGCGATCCGGAGGGGACAGGTGGTTTCGTGGTTTACAACGATGCATCCAAGTTCGGGTTGGGTTGTGTGTTGATGCAGCACGGGAAGGTCATTGCTTATGCTTCCCGTCAGCTGAAGCCATATGAGCAGAACTATCCGACTCATGATATGGAGTTAGCGGCGAGTGGTGTTTGCAATGAAGATTTGGAGGCATTACCTATACGGTGAGCGGATTTCGGATGTTTACCGATCACGAGCCTCAAGTATCTGTTTACCTGCAAAGAGTTGAACATGAGGCGCAGAGGAGATGGTTAGAGCTAGTGAAAGATTATGATTGCGAGATTCTGTACCATCCGGGTAAAGCCAACGTGGTAGCTGATGCCTTAAGTAGAAAGACGTCGCATTCCGCGGTGTTGTTGAGCTCCCAGCCCAGATTACGGAGAGAGTTCGAGCGGGCTGAGATTGCGGTGTTGTTAGGTGAGGTTCTTTGCGCGAGTGGCTCGATTGGATGATCCGACCATCGATTAGACAATGGATTATTGATAGTCGGTGAGTGACCCCGCACTTAAAAGATTATTTGTGAGTTAATCTTGATGGAGATTTTGACTTTGTATATTCACCGACGGTGGGGTGACGTCTGAGAGGCCGGTTGTGTGTTCCGGATGTTGCAGGAATGCGAGCAGAGTTGCTCTCAGAGGCCCACAGTTCTCCGTTTGCTTGGCACCCCAGGGGTACCAAGATGTATCAGGATCTTAAGTAGACATTCTGGTGGATGGGTATGAAAAGAGATGTGGCGGAGTTTGTCGATCGATGTCTCACTTGTCGCCAAGTGAAGGCACCAGCAGAGACCAGCCCGGTTTGTTGCTGCACGAGTGTGCCCCAGTGGAAATGGGAAGAAATCTCCATGGACTTCATTTCGGGTTTGCCGAGGACTCCGAGGAAGTTCTCTCAGATCTGGGTGATAGTTGACCGTTTGACTAAGAGCGCACACTTCATTCCCGGTAGAGACACTTATATACGAGTGGAGCAGTGGGCGCAGATTGTTTTTGGAGCAGATCATTCGCTATCACGGGGTTCCTGTGAGGATCGTATCTGACCGTGATTCGAGGTTCACTTCTCGTTTATGGAGAGCGCTCCAGAAGGGTTTAGGCAGCGAGTGCAACCAAAGACATGACTTTTCACCCTCGGACCGATGGTCGATCGAGAGAGGTGAACCGATTCTCGAAGATATGTTGAGGGCTTGTGTGTTGGATTTCCGGCGGTTGGGACCGAGATTCAGATTCGATGGAGTTTGCATATAACAACGATTATCGATCGGCGATTCGAGATGGCTCCATTCGAGGCTTTGTATGGTAAGCGTTGCCGATCTCCGTGTTCGGGAAGAGGTTGGTGATAGGCGAGTTTTAGGTCCCGAAGTTGCTGCAGATTGACCAATGGTGCCGCGTGCGAGAAGATTAGAGCCCGTATGTTGACGGCTCGGAGCGAGCGCAGAAGAGTTATGCCGATGTTCAGCGCGTCGGGATTTGGAGTTTGAGGTTGGTCAACATGTTTTCTTGAAGGTCGCACCGATGCGAGGTGTTTTGAGGTTTGGCAAGCGTGGAAAGTTTGAGTCCCCGTTTTGTTGGTCCGTTTGAGATTACGGAGAGGGTCGCCAAAGTTGCTTATCGATTAGCCTTGCCTCCGTCATTGTCGAGAAGCACAGTGTATTTCATGTATCAATGTTGAGGCGATGACGTGTCGACCCGTCGCACATTGTGGATTTTGAGCCTTTGCGGTGAATAAGGATTTGAGCTTGAGGAAAAGCCGTGGGAATTCTTGCTTTTGAGACAAAGACAACGCAGAATCGTGAAATCCAATTTACCGTAAAGGTTCGGTGGAGGAGTCGAGTTCGAGGAAGCCACTTGGGAACGGGAGGATGAGATGAGATTGTAGTATCCCGAGCTGTTCCAATCTTAAGTGACTTTCGAGGACGAAAGTCTTGTAAGGGGGAGTATTGTAACGGCCGGAAAATTCATCCGGCCTTTCGGGAGGCCAGTGGGCATTTTGGTAATTTTGGGTCGGGCCGACAGGGCCGGTTTTGAAATTAAAAATTTCCGAAATAAGTATGAGCCAAATTAAAAAGAATCGAGATTTTTGGTGAAGGCGTTTGGGCTTGGGAAAAGGTAAAAACAAATAAGGAATTAAATAGCGCGTCGAGCAGGAATCGAACCAAGGGCATGTCATGTGCTAGGCAGAGGGCTCAGCCAGCCGAGCCACCGCGCGCGTTTGTTAACTTAATCGCGCGACCTTGTACATATGTCTGCTCGACCCCTGCTTTGGTTAAAAGGCGGCCGCCCGAGCCTTCGCCCCATTTCTTCTTCTTCTTCCTCGCGAGCTCCCCGACCAAATGACCAACTTCTCTCGATTTTCTTCCTTCTCCAGCTCTGTTCGGCCAAGCCTTGCCTCCAATTTGAAGTCATCTTCCTTCCCCGAGCAGCAGGTAAGCTTCCTTTTTCTCCTTTCTTTCAAAAGAAATCCGATTTCTTCTCCCTGGTTTCGATTTCGTTTTTCGGCCGAGTCAAGGCGATTTGAAGTATGGGTTTTGTGCGGCTAGTGTAGGGGAGTTCTTCTTCAAAGAATCGCGTGTCGAATCGTCGTGGATCGCTTGAATTTGTTCCTTTTGTTCGCCTGTTTCGTGCGCTAAAACAGCCCTGATTCGCGTGTCGCGCGCGCAGGCGTAGCCACGCCGCCGAGCCTCGTCGCACGCGCGCGCGCCTCGCCCGCTCAGCGTGTCACGCCCGCGCGCCATCCCGGCCGTGCCGCTCGTCGTCGCGCGCCCTCGCGCCCTAGCCGCCGCGCGTCCGTCCGCGCCCAGCCCGCGCGCACCAAAGAAGCCCAACTCGCCCATTCTGCGCCCAGTAGCGCCCAGTGAGCCTCGTTGCTGCCCGTTCGTGCAATCGGCTCGTTAAATGCGTTCGTCGTGCCTCGTGAGTAGCTCTCGGTGAGCCTCGTTTGTTTTATTATATTTAGGCCTATTGTGTGATTTTTGTTATGATTGATAGGTTCTCGGTAGCTAGTTCGAGATAGTTCGCAGCTTAGGTTTTTGTGCGATCGTCCCCGACCAAGGTAAGGATTTCTTACCGTAGTTGTGTGGACCCTGCGATATTATATGTGATTGTTGATTGATTGCTTGTTTGTGATTATTGACATGTGTAGCTAGGTGCTTCAATCTGAATTCCCGGTTAGCATGATTTCTTGGTTAATTCTCATGTTAATCCATGCTAGGTTGTTCCTTTCTGGCATGCTCGTATCTGTTCCTTGCTTCGTAGTATCATGCTAGGCTCGTTGTATTCTTATTGAGCACGTATTGGATTTTATGGAATTGTTTGCTGTTTGCTAGGGCGGAGTTAGAGTTGCGGTAGATAGCATCATCTCGGGCACGATGCATAAAGTACCTTGCATCCATGGCGGGGACGTCGAGCAAGTCATTCGTCCCTCGACCCCGTGAGGGATTAGCTAACCCGAGCGGTAGGCCCTGCAATCTTGGGTGAGGGTGGCAGACTGTTAAATGCCCCAACCGTCGGGATGATGACTTGGCATTGCCTCGTCCCCGATAGTCGGCACGTCCTCAGCGTGTTCGGCCGTAGCCCCTGATTGCCACCTGTTAAGGTAAGGCGGCTTCTGGTGTAAGCCTACCACGACCCGTTTCCTTAGCCTCAGGTGCGGTGGTTCAGGCTGACATAGTTTACGTGTCCAGGTCTCACACCCCTATGTCAGTGACACCGATCCAAAGATTTAGTTAGGCGTGGTGACTGGACATGGGCAGCTTGCCTCTAGACCGGCACCCCATGGTTCGCAGAGCACGCGGTGCATGTTTACGCTCATTACTGGCGCCGACCAGGAGAGCTCCTCGAGATCTTGAGCGATGTACCTTTCGTCGACGTGAGACGGTGAGGCGGGACTTGTTTCTCGTATAGGGCGACTCATGTATTGGGATCAGATGATGATATTATTCGGACTAAGCCACCGAGAGTTGGCATCCGAGGCCCAAGTGTGGGCTAAGCTATGTGCTCTATTACGTGTTATATTCATAGCTTGCATACGCTCATCGAGATGACCATGTATATCGTATTGTACCCCGGTTGGGGATTCTTACTTGAGTAATTCGTTACTCACCCTTATTCTCGTGGTTTTCCAGTGTAACCGTGGTGCGCGACAGGATGCTGAAGGAGGAGGCTGTGATCATGGGGCCCAGCTCTTCCAACTCGATTTTTGTATTATGACTCTCGTGTGTTTTTGTTTTCCCTGAATGCATGTAGCAGACACTGAGCCCTAGGATGTTTGTAAATATTTGTGGATTCTAGCATGTTGTATCCGACAGGTTTTGAATGGCTTTTAGTAAATCTCGATCGAGTAAACTTTGGAAATGTATTTATCCTGGAAGCAGTGCTTGGAAACAGGGACAGGTTTCAGGGAAAATGTCTAGTTTTTAAAGGGGTTATTTTGAATGTTTTGTTTTAATTGGAATCCGAAATCATGTCTGTTTTAAATGTCCTTTACTTTGAATGCATGCATTGGGGTAAGGGCCCATTTAGTGCCCCATTCGGGTCGGTCCCTTACACTTATCATTATAGACGACGAAGCAGATCCAGAAGTTCCAATCATTCTAAGACAACTATTTCTGAGAACTGGGCGCACATTGTTAGACGTTTATGAAGCGATGATCACCTTGAGAATGAACGACCAGCAGATTCAGTACAACATATTCAACTCAATGAAGCAACCTGACACATATGACAATTTCAACATCAGCCATCTGAAAGTGATGCTAGACGACACAATCATGACCGAGCAACATCAAGCATGGATGAATACTGAGGATAATATAGAGGTAGCAGAGTATTTTTAGTATATTATATTGGAAGACCAACAAACAGAATGCATTACTTTGAAGCACTAGTTGTGGGGACTAACGGTAACTCACCACAAAAGCCCTCGACAGATGAACCTTCTACGCTAGAATTAAAACCTCTTCCTCATCATTTAAAGTATGCTTACCTGTAACGGCCCAGTTTTCTATTCCGATTCTTGAGGAGCTTCCGGTTCAGATTCAGTTGTTCGGTTGGGCCGTTAGAGCTGTTATGACCCTTAGGGGCATTTTGGTCTTTTTGCTCCCCGGGCAGGATTTGTAGATTTTCAGGGCTTCGAGGTAGCTCCTGCCTTTGTCAAGGCTTGTTTGTTGGTGGCTGCGAGTCCCGAGATGTTTGGGCTATTCGTTTGGGAGTTCGGTTGTGATTTGGGTTTTGGGCAAAGTTATGGTTGTTTGGGTGTTTCCTTTGGGATTCGAGCCCGGGCCCTTAGTGTTGATTTGGGAGTTGGATTTAAGTGAGGTTATTTATTGGAAAAGGTTGCTTCAGTCGGGTCTCGAAGGAGGAAGCCGGGAAATGGGATTTTAAGGATTTTTAAGGTTGGAAAAATGGATAAGTTTGGATAAAATTGGATAAGGATGGAAAATAATTAAATAAGGAATAAAATCCCATTTTTCCTTTTTATTTCCCATTTTTCCTTTTTCCCTTTTTCTCCCTCTCTCTCTCCTCCAACCCGAGCCCTCTCCCCTTCCAGCCCGAGCCAAACCCTTGGTCGCCCAACCCGAGCGCCCAGCTCGCCAGCCCGAGCCCTAGCCGCCCAGGTCGCGCCGAGCCCAGCCCCTGCTCGCCCTGTGTCGCGTCGCCCAGCCCAGCCGAGCACAGTGCCAGCCTTGCTCGCCCCTGCCCTGTGCCGAGTCGCCTGGCCTAGGCCATCCCCACGTCGCCCGACCTCGCCCAGGTCTGTGTATCCCAGTGCGCCAAGATGCGAGCGAAGGCAGCGCGCGATGCTTTGCGTCGCCACCCGCGACGCGGTCGCGTGCCGGCCGAGCGCCTTGAGCCTGTCGCGTCGCGTCTCCCGCGTGTGTCCCTGTTGCTTGCCGAGCTCGCGCCCGCGCGCCGTTCCCTGTGCCGAGCCTCACCGCACGCCGTCGCCCAGCTGAGTCGAGCTCGCGCCCGCGCGCCCTTGCCTTGCCCCAGCTCTCCCGCGCGCAGCCTCCGCGCCCCAGCGCCCGTACCCAGCGCCCAGCGCCTGCGCCCAGCCAGCTTTTGTGCTGCCGACAACCTGCCTGTTGTGTGTTGGTTGGCCCGAGCCTTGTGGCTTCTCAGATGGTATTTCCCGAGTCTTTTCTTCATTGGGCCCTGATTTGTTGGCTGCTGGTTATTGATTTAATTGGGGTGTTTTATTGAATGTTTAGGCTGTTCGGGTTAGATTAGAGGCTTGAGGATCGCTTGGTTAATTGTGATTATTATTGTTTTCTACTTGTTCCAGGTAAGGATTTCTTACCGTGGTTGTGTGGACCCTGCGATATATCATGAATGTGCCTTGTATGCTTGTTTACTGTTATGGGCATGATAGTAATAGGGCAGCTTTGTTTGATCTCTTGCTAGCATGTTTACCTGATTGTACATGTTAGTGCCATGCTAGGTTTGTTCTTCCAGCATGCTTATGATTCATGCTTAAGTTTGTAGTATCATGCTAGGTAAGCGTGTTTGATGTTGATTATTGTTTGCTAGCCAGGAATCATTTTACTCTATACTCTTAGATAGAGTTGTAGGGTTTGTCATCATCCAGAGGCTGAGACCGGACATAACGTACTTTGTCCCCACCGGTCGGGATAAAAGCGAAGCATAATGTACATTGCCTCAGGGGTTGAGAGCAGACATAACGTACTTTGTCCCCACTGGTCGGAAATAGAGCAAAGCATAACGTACATTGCTTTTTCTCCCCCCTCTCGGCAGCCAATGAGAATTAGCTACCTCATTGGCGTATGCCTAGTTTGTAGCCTGCTAGAGCGGAACCCTGCCAACGGTGTAAGCCTACCTTGGCCGGTTCTTAGCTTCAGGTCGGTGGCTCAGGCTGCACAGATGAGTGCCGAGGGCCTCGCACTACTGTGATCAGTGACACCGCTTCCGAGTCATAGGCATGCGTACCTGGCCCGCGTAGTTTGTCTTTGGGCCCCCACACTGACGCCGGTTGCAGCAGCATGCGGTGTGCGCGCACACACGTTAGTTGCCCGTTCGGAGAGCTCCCCCAGGCTAATGTTCGTGAGTACACCATTCCTTCCAGTTTAGAGCCAGACTTCGGGTACTCTCCCGTAAGTCCAGATTACTAGCAAGGGCAAAGAGGCCCTTGAGGACATCCTTGGGATCAGCTTTTGAGCTGATCAATCTCCCGAGTGAAAGATACCTCGGTGATGTCCCGGAATTGGTTAGGATAACCAATCATTAGGCCGGAAGTAGGAGACTTCCGATGGCTCCAGATCTTGCATTGTGAGCTCGTTGAGCTATGATATGTGTTGATAGCTGTTTGCTTGCATGTTGAGGTGCTAGATGACTTATGTATCGTATTGTACCCCGGTTGGGGATTCTTACTGAGTATGTTTATACTCACCCTTATTTATCTTTCAGGTAACTTGGGACAACACCAGGATGGCTAGCGGAGGGAGCTGATTGATCATGGGGAGTCGCCAACACGCTGTCATTTATTATTGCATTGTTTATTCAGCATGTAGATGGACAAGAGTCCTAGGGGAACATTGTAAAAAGTTGTGTTAAACTGTTTTGAATGTTTTTATAAATACTGGCCAGGTTGCTTTACTTTGTTGGTTTGTTTAAAAGTAATTGTTGGTTATGTTTTAAGGGTTCCCCCTTCTCATATGTTTTAAAGAGGTTTTAAATATGAGCACTAAACCGCTTGTTATCATATTTAACTTGCATGCTGAGTGAGACACCAGGTTTAGGACCATGTTTTGGGTCGGGTCGTTACATTACCTCAGAGAAAAGGAGACATTAACTGTTGTCAAATCAGTTCAATTAACTGCGGAGCACTAGAAGTCGCTTCTAGCACTCCTTGTGCAGCACAAAAAGGCAATTAGGTGGAGTCTTGCGGATATAACAGGCATCAGCCCTACGTTTTGTATGCATAAGATCATCTTAGAGGACGATGCCGGGACTTCAGTAGAACATCAGAGGTGATTGAATCCTGTCATGAAGAAGGTAGTCAAAAAGGAAATTCTAAAATGGCTAGATGTTGGGATCATCTATCCCATTTCAGATAGTCAGTGGGTAAGTCCAATTCAATCCGTGTCTAAGAAGGGAGGCACCACCGTTGTTCGTAACGAGAAAAACAAACTAATTTCAATACGAACCGTTACATGATGATGAGTCTGCATGGATTATTATTGCTTTCTGGACGGATATTCAGGGTATAACCAAATCACAATCAATCCAAACGACCAGGAGAAATGTAAAGACCCGACCCGAATGGGGTCCTAAAATAGGTCTTTACCTCAATGCATGCATTCAAAACAAAAGTCAATATGCAAGAAGGGTGTTTCAGATTCTAAGTAAAAACTAAAAACATATAACATCCATTTAAAAGTCAACATAAATTGCTGAAACCTGTCCCTGTTTCCAAGCACCTGTTCCAAGACAAATACATTTCCAAAACTTACTCTGATCAGAGATTTATTAAAAACATTCAAAACATCCAACAGTTACAATAGTGCTAGAATCCGGAAAAGCATTCAGAAAACAACCTAGGGCTCCGTGCCCAACTACATGCATTCAGAGGAAAATAAGACATAAAGAATCATAGAAACAATTCAGAGTTCAACAGTTGGTTTCCATGATCACAGCTCCTTCAGCCATCCTGTCTCGCACCTTGGTTACCTGTGGAAAACCACAAAATAAGGGTGAGTAATGAATTACTCAGTAAGAATCCCCAACTGGGGTACAATACGATATACATGGTCATCTAGCAGAAAGGTATACAAGCTATGAATATAAACACAGAAGAGAGCACATAGCTTAAATCCACACATAAACTTCGGATGCCATCTCAGGGTCTTACTCCTGAATAATCCACCTCATGATACGATCCTATACGAGAAACAAGTCTCGGCCTCAGCCTGTCTACTGTCGATACGAAAGATGCACTGAACTCAAGATCCCGAGGAGCTCTCCGGTCGGCGCTGTAATGAGCGTGTGCGCGCACCGCATGCTACTGCAAACCATGGGGGGTGCCGGGTCTAGTGGCAAGCTACCCAGGTCCAGTCACCATGCCTAACTAAATCTATGGATCGGTGTCACTGACATAGGGGTGTGAGACTGGACACGTGAACTATGTCGGCTGAACCACCGCTTTGAGGCTAAGAAACCGGTCGTGGTAGGCTTACACCAGGAAGCGGTCTTTGCCCTAACAGGTGGCAATCAAGGGCTACGGCCGAACACGCTGAGGACGTGCCGACTGCCGGGGATAAGGCAATGCCATGTCATCATCACGATCGTTGGGGCATTTAACAGTCTGTCACCCTCACCCAAGATTGCAGGGCCTGCAGTTAGGGTTAGTTAAACCCTAACGGGGGATCAGGGACGGAGTAATGCCTCGTACGTCCCTGCCGTGGATGCAAGTTATGTTATGCATCCTGGCCCGAATGATGCTACCTACCATATCTCAAACCTATAAACAGATACATCAAACAATCCAATACGTGCTCAACAGATATAACGAACCTAGCATGGTACTACGAAGCAAGAACAGATAACGAGCATGCCAGAACTGAACAACTTAGCATGGACTAACAAGAGAAACAATATAAGAAGTCATGCCAGTCGGGAATTTAGAACAGAGCACCTATCACTAAACATGCTGATAAACACAAACAAGCATACAAACAGCAATCACATATAATATAGCAGGGCCCACACAACTCCCGTAAGAAATCCTTACCTTGGTCTGGAGGCAACTACACACAAGAATTCCTAAGCTGCGATCGATCCCGGGCTAGCTAATGATAACCTAACAAGCACAACAATAATCACAATCCATAGACCTAAACATAATGAAACAACCAGGGCTCGGCTCGGGAGCACTCACACGGCACGGGCGACACAGGAGCTGGGAGCTGCTGGCGTGCTGGCTCGGCAGGACTGCTCGCTGGACAGGCGATGGCACGACCCTAGGCTGCGCGCGCGGACAAACGCTGGGCGCGGGGCTGCTCACGGACTGGCGCTGGGGAGCGGCGTGCAGATAGGGGCGAGGCGTGGGCGCGCGGGCGGGCTCGACTGGGGGATGGCGCAGACGCGAGACGCGGGCGCGCGAGCTGCTCTGCTGGTGCGTGCGACGGGCTGCGATAGGGGCGAGGCGTCTGGGCAGATCTGCTGTTGGCTGCGACGGCGTCTGGCTCCGCTGGGCGACGGGCTGAGCGACGGCGCTGAAAGGGACGATGGACCTGCTGCTGTGGGTGCGACAGGGGGCGATGGGCTGCTGCTGGGCTCCTCTCGGCTAGCTGCAACAAAACACACACAACACCTCTTCTTTTCACTCGGCCAGTAAGAACACCAAAAGGAGAAGGAGAAGAGAACGATAAATCTTACCCGGAAAGACGATCGAACGACGGGCTGCTCGCTCGATGGAACTCTGCTTGGAGCTTGGGAGAGCAAAGCTTGGACGGCCAAGAAGCTTTTGGAGAAGAAAGACAAAACCTAATTTCCTTTCATTTGAACAAATGCACCAAAACCCAAAGGGCTCAAGGCTAACCAAGATATGCCGCGGAAAGAGCAACAAGAGCCTCCTGTGGCTTAACTGGCCATTCCACCCACCTGACTTCCTAGCACCCCGGGTTCGAATCCCAACAAACACATCTTTATTCCTCAATTTGTCTTTTGCATCTCACCATGCCCAAACACATCCACAAAGCGTCAAAATCCTACTTAAGTCCATCCAATAATTTTAACAACTGAAAAAGACATAAACGGCCCTGACGGCCAGACCAAATTACCAAAATACCCCTAGGGCATACCTGGAAGACCGGGATGAAAACCTGGGCCGTTACAATATTCCCTCCTTTTTATGACTTTCGTCATCGAAAGTCCTTAAGACTGAAACAGCTCAGGATAACACAATCTCATCTTGTCCTCCCCGCTCACGAGCGGCTTCCTCTTGAACTCCGACTCCTCCACTGAAATTTTACCAAACGGATCTCACGATTACGCAACGCCTTCGTCTCAAAGACCAGAATACTCACAGGCTTCCCCTCGAAGCTCAAATCCTCATTCAGCTGCAAAGGCTCAAAGTCCACAATGAGCGACGTGCCGGGCACATACTGCCTCAACATCGATACATGAAAACACTATACAACTGACAATGACGGGAAAGAACTAACCGATATGCAACTCTGCCAATCCTCTCGAGAATCTCAAATGGTCCAACAAAACGGGGACTCCACTTCCCTCGCTTACCAAACCTCAACACACCTCACATCGGTGCAACCTTAGAACACGTACTGTCAAACCTCAAACTCCAAATCTCGACGCCGAACATCGGCGTGACTTTTCTGCCTGCTCTGAGCTGCCAACATACGGGCTTAAACTCCTACACTTCACTGTTGGTCAACGGCAGCAACTCAGGACCCAAAAAAAATTGACGGCCACCAACCTTTTCCCAGAACACTAGAAACCTGCAACATTTACCATACAACGCCTCAACGGAACCACAAGAACTGACCGCTGAGAACTGCAACCCAAGGCAACCTCATAAAACCAACACTGGTCTCCCGCTGCCTAACCACGAAAACACCAACTCGCAACAAGTTCTGAAGGATCTGGCTCACTCCTCCCAAAAGACCATCGGTCAGAGGGTGAAAACACTACTGGGACTGAACTCGACTCATAAGCCTCTTAGGAACGCCCTCCAGAACCACGGTTCATCAATGCACTGCCTAGAACAAACCTTTGTTGCCACACCCTGGTGACAACAACTCTAGCCTGAAACTACCATGTAAGAACCCGACCCAAAATACGGTCCTAAACCTAGGTTCTCACTCAGCATGCAAGTTAAATATTTCACCGAGCGGTTTGGTGCTCATATTTAAAACCTTTCAAAACATTTAGAACGGGGAATGCTTAAAACGTAATCAACAACTTTGTTTAAGAAAACCAACGAAGTAAAACAAGCCTGGCCAGTATATATAAAAAACATTCAAAACAGTTCAAACAACTTTTTATAATGTTTTCCCCTAGGACTCCTGTCCATCTACATGCTGAACAAATATGCAAACAATAAAGACAGAGTGTGGCGGCTCCCATGATCATTCAGCTCCTCCGCTAGCCGTCCGGTCTTTGTCCCCCAAGTTACACGGTGGAAAACCACAGAAATAAGGGTGAGTATAAACATACTCAAGAAGAATCCCAACCGGGTACAATACGATACTTCAATCATCTAGCACCCTAGTATACATGCAAACAAGCATTAACACGGATCATAGCTCAACGAGCTTACAAGGCGAATCTGGAATCCTCGGAAGTCCCCTTCTTCCGGCCTAATGATTGGCTCTCATAACCAATCCGGGACATCTCCGAGGGTCTTTCTCCTCGCCAATTGATCACTCAAAAACCGATCCCAAAGATGTCGACACCCTCGAGGGTCTTTCTCCTCGACCAAATGATCACTCAAAAGCCAATCCCAATGGGTGTCCTCAAGGGCCTCTTACCCTCGCTATAACTGGACTATCGGGAGAGTACCCAAGTCCGGCTCTAAAGCTGGAAGGAACCGGTGTACTCACGAACATTAGCCCGGGAGCTCTCAGGCAAGCAACTAAAGCGTGTGCGCGCACACCGCATGCTCTTCTCGCAACCGGCGTAAATGCGGGGCCTAAGGGCAACTACACGCGGGCAGCACGCATGCCTAAGACTCGGAAACGGTGTCATCGATCACGATGAGTGCGAGGCCCTCGGCACTCATCATGCAAACTGTACCACCGACACGAAGCTAAGAACCGGCCAAGGCGAGGCTTGCACCGCTGGCGTGGTTCCGCTCTAGCAGAGCTACAAACTAGGCTTATGCCGATGTGGTAGCTACATCCACATCGATCGTCGGGGAAGCAATGTACGTTATGCTTCGCTCTACTCCCGGCCGGTGGGGACAAGGTGCGTTATGTCCGCTCTCGACCTCTAGATGATGCGACCCTAACACACTAGCTAGAGTATAGAGTAAACGATTCTGGCTAAACATACATAATCATCATCAATCATACATAACCTAGCATGATACTACGAACTTAAAGCAGAATCTCAAGCATTTGGAAGAACAATCCTAGCATGGCACTAACATGTACAAACAAGCAAACATGCTAGCGGGGAATGCAATCACAAGTTGTCCTATCCACTAATCATGCCCATAAAAGTAAACATGCATATAAGGCACAATCAAGAAAGCATCGCAGGTCCACACAACCACGGTAAGGAATCCTTACCTGGAAACAAGTGGAGAATAGCTATCACAACCAAAAAGACCCTCGAGCTTAATACGAACTCGAGCAACCTAGGCATAAATAAAGCATCCTAAGTAAACACATACAGCAGACGGAAGCTTAGGAAACACAAAGGGATTGGTTCGGGAATTACCACGAGAGAAGACACGGGCCTCGCAGCAAGAAGGGTGGCTTGGCGCCGCAGTGCTGGTGGCGCTTGCGCTGTGGCGGTGGGTGCCGGGCGCTGGCGCTGCTGGCGCTGGCGCGCGACACGCCGGCGGATCAGCGCAGGCGTGCAGCGCGTGTGTGCGTGGCTAGCAAGGCGACGCGCGAGCGAGCGAAGCGGCTCGGCTGGCCGGGCGCGCGCAGGGGTCGGAGTGGGAGTGGGCGCGTCATGGGTGGGCGGCTGAGCGGCGGCGGCGCGCGTCGGCGCGGCTGCGTTGCGGCAGCGCTTCAGGCGACCACGAGCGACGTCGGGCGGCTGTCTTTGGGCGGCCACGCGAGCGCGTCGGCGGCGATGCGTCGCGACGGTGGGAAATTTCGCAGTGCTGCAGCGTCGTGGCGGGCGGCGCGGTAGGCGATCGTCAGGTCAGTGCGCGCAGTGGCGAGCGAGCGGTGTGCGCGGGCGGGGTGGTGCGTGCGTGCGGCTAGGGCTGGGTGGCTCGGGGGTGGTCCGATGGTGAGGCTAGGGTTGCTCGGCTAGGGTTTTAGGAGAGAGAGAGAGAGAGAGAGAGAGAGAAAATGCGGCTAAGAGGGGAAAATTAGGGGTTTCTTGATTTTCCTTCTTTTCCTTATTTTTAAATAGGTTAGGAGACCTAAATTCCTTTCCCAAGGCTTTTCTCTTGCGGGTCCCGGCTAAAGCAACCTTCTTTTCTTTTTCTTTTTAATTAAGACTCTTTTCTTTAAAACTCCAAATTCACCATTTAGGGTAAGGGTTCAAATCCCAATGGGACCAATTAAATTCCAATAATTTTGCTATCAACCGGAATGACTCCAAACTTCTAATCAACTAACCCAAACTCCTTGGGTATTGCAACCAACATTAATCAAGTCTCAACGAAGGCCGAAATGACCCTGAAGCCCTGAAAATCCTCATTCTCTGACCGGGGAGCAAAATACCGAAATACCCTTAAAGGTTAAAACAGCTCTAACGGCCCATCCGAACATCCGAATAATGACCCGAAATCACATGGGTAACCGAAATAGAAAACTGGGCCGTTACAATACTCCCTCCTTTTAAGACTTTCGTCCTCGAAAGTCCTAAGACGAAAACCACTCTATGAAACTCCACTGATTCTTAACCAACCAAGCTCTTGATTAAGACAACAAAAATCTTTCTTTGAAACCGAACCCTCTTGGGTTCCCAAAGGCTCCAAGCCCAACAGACACCGAGTCTGCCACGAACTATCTCAACCAAAACTGAACTAACACTGAGCTTCGAAGAAAACATGCGATAACTAGTCGGTGAGCCACATCCTCGACTCGCTTTTGGCTCTCAAACGGTCTTACGACTCTAGGGCTCATTTATCCATGCTAATCCAACTCGGAACGCCTCTCTACGGCGCTACTCTCAGCAAACTCGTGGACGGGTCACAGGCTCTAAAACTCTACGCCACGCTCCGGCGTAACTTCTCTGAATGCTCATAGCTGTTATCAAACAGCCTCGACCCTTCACCATGCTGACCAAACAACTGAACCTCCTGTGTTTGAGAGACAAAACGGTCACTTACTTACGCAAGAGACTGCGAACCCCACTGGTTGCCTACAATCCTTAACAAAATCCAATTCGATCCACCAACTGGGTGACTGATCCCTAGGCAACCTTCTCCAACTAGCATGCGTCCACAACACTAAAGCAACCATCTTACGAGAAATCGATGCACCAAAGCCAAGGGGCACTTTTCTGGTTCACCAAATGGCTACCATCAACACACCAGCTGAAACTTCACCACGGCCACCTTTAGAAGACAAGGTCGTGCACGCAGGCTCCACTCGGCCAAACTAATAAACGGAGCCCCTCATCGGCCGACAACAAATTTTCCAATGCAATCCGATCAGCCATCGGCCTAGGTGAACATCGCGCAGACAGAAAACAAACAACATTCCTCTCACGGAAACCTCGAAAGAAAGAATAAAACATCACGCGGCTACTAGCAACACATTAGCTGGAGGATAACAACTCAAAGGTTTTACCAACCAATGCCACGGCACCACTGTGCCAACCCACTCAACTGTGACTCAGCTAAAACGCCAACTGCGAAAGCACATCAACTAGGGACGAAACCCAAGAAGGGCTTGCTCTGCGGAAACTCAACTCAAGTCTTACAACGAGCGAACCTCGTCTCCAAACTGCCACTCAACTCTTAAGTCCATCCGTCGCTGCTATGGACTTCCTCCTTTTAAGCTTAGACCCATCTCAACTTCCAGCTAGGAACTTCACACACGAAACAGCGCGAGGGATAAGGATAGCGTCGACCTCAAGCTGGCGGATCAAGAACAACACGAGTCAGCAAGACTACCTCAAAAGTTAAAACTCGAGACCTGCATCCACGGTGCAGCTCAACCACCAAAGAACTAAGGGGGGTCTACAAGCTCCAAAGATCCAGCAACCATCCGCCAACAACTCAAGCCCTGGAACTGGCTGGCTTTCGCCCTCGCGGGAACAAACAACTTTCCGCTTGCTAACAAACAGAAGCAGGGACACTCTCGCTAGGCTGACCTCTGCGCTACTCTGATCAACTACACAACTCAGGAGCTAAGCTAACTCCTCCTCTACAGGAACGATTTCCTAGCAAGCGGACTTCCAAAGGACAGCGAATTTCACACACACTCGCTGTCTTGATCAAACTCAACAGTAACAACCACCAACTCTTCTCGGAAGAAACATCCAAGGGTTCCTCAATCGCTTGAACCACCAACTAAGCACTAGCGGTACTTACTCAACCGCTGAGGGGGTGGCCAACTCCCAAAACTACCTGACTAGGAACAAGTCCTCAGGCGACGCCAGCTTGGTCGAACCAAGCTAGCCCTAGAAAACAGCAAAGGAACCAAACCTTGGCCATGGCGGCCAGAAACTCCGCGATTTTGCTACCATCGCCTTGGGTCAGTTCCAAGTGAACTCCAACCATCGGTCAACAAGAAATGCCTCTACCCTGGTCAAGGGCCAACTAGCATAACTTGCCTACACAACAACCCGGCTACCGGCATGATAACCTCTCAACCCAAGCTAGGGCAGTTGCCAAGGACTAAAGCCTTGACAACTCAAAGATCGACAATCGGCTCCTCAACACGAACCTCTCGTGGTTCCTGAGACATAACCACGGGACGAGCTACACAAAAGTACACCGGCGTGTACAGCTCCAACTTGGTTCCTTAAGATCCAAACCAACAAGTACTCTCACACAAGGCAACTTTTGCACCCAATAGAGCCATAACTAGCACCGGAGCAACAAGAGTTCAAACCACTCGAGGTCAAGTCACCACGAAGAGCTACATTGGTCAACTCACTCTTACCAGAGCATAACTACACCAATCTGACATACCTCATACCAATGTGCCCACTAAATGCTCCACTCAACCATCCAACTCATGGCTCTAACACTGGATCAACCACGCATCATCGATGCCAACCCTACTCATATTAGGGTAACTCCAAGGGTAGTCGAAACACACTACCAACAAGCTGGCTCACAAGCTCACACACAAGCGCGAGAACTCAGACGCGCTAGCCCTCACCAACCTACAACATCCTTTGTACCCAACTCTCGGTGACCGTGGAAAGCTCCTACTTATCCCTCGAACGACCTCAAACTTGTAGTTCTCTAGCTACCTCCGAGCTAGATCTCTTATGCAACCCAAATAGGTGAAATCTCATGAATGGGTACAGGACTAGTGGGGATGCTAAACTCGGGCGGGTCTGGAACCACCGCAGAGAAAGTGCCAAGCGGCCTGAATCTAGGCCTCCTCTCAAAGCTTGGTGCCAACGGGCACTACTTCCTTTACAACACAAACATCCCTTTACGGGCTTTAAGCCACTCGAGGGTAGGGAAGGTCACACTCCAGTGTGGGGCAATGGCACTCAACACAAGAGTCTCAACAATCGAGTAGACTATTCTCCGACATCACGTCCAATGCAGACAAGCCAAGGCCCACTCCCGCATCCCACTCGATGCTCAACGAATACTCAAAGCCAACCCGGGTGGCGGCACCTAGCTCCACACGGAACATGCTAACAGAGGGTGCTTCTCTCTAATAGCCAGTGAAAACCACGGACGGATTAAGTCCCGACAAGCAACCTCCCACTACCCCCAGCTACGAGGGTACTAAAAGAACTGGTCAAAACGATTGCGAGCTTGCGGGAGGACAAGATGTCTCTACATCTTCCTCAAAAGCTACTAACTTGGCGAGCTTGCCAATCGACCGGGTGGTGGTGGAGACTCTGCTGGTCCGCCTCTCACGAGGACTTCCACCACCACACTAATGCATCAAACAACACAAGAACGGCACGTCACAACCTCTCGTAACATCGGTCATCGGCCTCGAACACCGAGTCATCCCAACACTTGGATGATAAACTCGATCTGGCCAACCACCTTGCTACTAGCGAGAGGTCTCAAAACATCCAGCTCTCTGAGGCTTCCACTTGCCAAACTCGGCGGTTCGATCAACGCCAACTATCTTATCAAAGATAAAACTCGCGATCAAGCCCTCCCGAGAACCTCTGGGCTACTGGAACTACAAGGAGGGGTGTCTCCTAAATAAACTCTACCAGCTGGGCTATCTATGCCCAAGACTCCTCACTACGCGCTACAAACTGTGCTTGGGTCTCCGCTCTCTGTTAGCTAAAAGACTCGCCATCAACTTCCTCATGGGTGGAGCACACTCGCTCAAGGAGTCTCACTGCGAGGCGTGCTAGCCTCTACCCCCTCCTCTAGGCAACTCAACTGCCAGGGCCAACTCTGTCCAACGGGCTAAACAACCCTGGACACGGCCTCAACATCCATACAAACGGTCCAACTCCTCGGTCGGACATGCCAAGCGTCCTGCTCCTCAGAGTGCGATCCACGCACTAGCGATCTGCACGAGCACCTCCACCCCCTCACTAGGGGAGAACCACAACCGGGCCACGGATGGCCTCACGGAGTCTAAGCTCTACCTCCTCCGGGTGCGATCGACACACTTTGGCGATCGACCGCACAAAGCATAAAACCTAGCCCACGCTGGGGCTCTCACTGCCAAACAAGGGTAACACATGTATACTAGATGCAGTATTGTAAAATAAAACCCTTAGCTTAATGAACTCGGACAAACCTGACGGCCGCGGAGTGCTGATGATCATGGGGGCAACAACTCGCAGCGAGTTAGTCTCTGAGAATCTATGACTCGTGCTCGATACCAAGCTGTAAGAACCCGACCCAAAATACGGTCCTAAACCTAGGTTCTCACTCGGCATGCAAGTTAAATATTTCACCGAGCGGTTTGGTGCTCATATTTAAAACCTTTCAAAACATTTAGAACGGGAATGCTTAAAACGTAATCAACAACTTTGTTTAAGAAAACCAACGAAGTAAAACAAGCTCAGCAAGTATATATAAAAAACATTCAAAAGCAGTTCAAACAACTTTTTATAATGTTTTCCCCTAGGACTCTGTCCATCTACATCTTGAACAAATATGCAAACAATAAAGACAGAGTGCCGGCAGCTCCCATGATCATTCAGCCTCCCTCCGCTTAGCCAGTCCGGTCTTTGTCCCAAGTTACCCGGTGGAAAACCACGAGAAATAAGGGTGAGTATAAACATACTCGGTAAGAATCCAACAGGGGTACAATACGATACTTCAATCATCTAGCACCCTAGTATACATGCAAACAGATTACCAACACGGATCATAGCTCAACGAGCTTACAAGGCGAGAACGGAATCCTCGGAAGTCCCCTTCTTCTTAGGCCTAATGATTGGCTCTCATAACCAATCCGGGACATCTCCGAGGGTCTTTCTCCTCGGCCAATTGATCAGCTCAAAAACCGATCCCAAAGATGTCCGACACCTCGAGGGTCTTTCTCCTCGACCAAATGATCGACTCAAAAGCCAATCCCAATGGGTGTCCTCAAGGGCCTCTTACCCTCGCTTTAAATCTGGACTATCGGAGAGTACCGAGAAGTCGGCTCTAAATCGGAAGGAATGGTGTACTCACGAACATTAGCAGGGGAGCTCTCGAACCGGCAACTAAAGCGCAGGCGCGCGACACCGCATGCTCTTCTCGCAACCGGCGTAAAAATGCGGGGCCTAAGGGCAAACTACACGGGCGTGCACGCATGCCTAAGACTAGGAAACGGTGTCACCGATCACGGTGAGTGCGAGGCCCTCGGCACTCATCATCATGCGGCACTGTACCACCGACTGAAGCTAAGAACCGCCAAGGCGGGCTTGCACCGTTGGCGGTGGTTCCGCTCTAGCGAGCTACAAACTAGGCTTATGCCGATGTGGTAGCTACATCCACATCGACTGTCGGGGGGAAGCAATGTACGTTATGCTTCGCTCTACTCCCGACCGGTGGGGACAAGGTACGTTATGTCCGCTCTCAGCCTCTAGATGATGACAGCCCTAACACACTAGCTAGAGTATAGAGTAAACGATTCCTGGCTAAACATACATAATCATCATCAATCATACATAACCTAGCATGATACTACGAACTTAAAGCAGAATCTCAAGCATCTTTGGAAGAACAATCCTAGCATGGCACTAACATGTACAAACAAGCAAACATGCTAGCAGGAATGCAATCACAAGCTGTCCTATCCACTAATCATGCCCATAAAAGTAAACATGCATATAAGGCACAATCAAGAAAGCATCGCAGGGTCCACACAACCACGGTAAGGAATCCTTACCTGGAAACAAGTGGAGAATAGCTATCACAACCAAAAAGACCCTCGAGCTTAATACGAACTCGAGCAACCTAGGCATAAATAAAGCATCCTAAGTAAACACATACAAAGAGCCTTAAGCTTAGGAAACACAAAGGGATTGGTTCGGGAATTACCACAGAGAAGACACGGGCCTCCGGCAAGAAGAAGGGTGGCTTGGGCGCTGCCCAGCGGGGCTGGCGCCTGGCGCGCTGGCGCTGGCGCGCGACACGTCCGCGGCGGACGCGCAGGCGTAGCAGTGTCTGTTGGCCGCAAGGCGACAAGCGCGCGAGCGAAGCGGCTCATTGGTATGGCGCGGCGAGGGTCGCGCTGGAGTGGGCGCGCGGCAGGGGTCGTATTTGAGCGGCGGGCGCGTCGGTGGCGCGGCGCGTCTGAGGCTGCGTTGCGGCGCTGCGGCGACCACGAAGCGACGCCGGCGGTCTTTGGCGGCGCGAGCGACGCGTCGGCGGCGATGGGGTGCGACGGTTGGGGCTGGTTCTGCAGCGCGGTCAGCGGGCAGAAAGCGGGGGGTCGGGCGATCGTGGTGCAGTGCAGCGCAGGGCCGAGCGATGGCGAGTGTGCGGGCAGGGGTGGTGCGTGCGGCTAGGGCTGGGTGGCTCGGGGGTGGTCCGATGGTGAGGCTAGGGTTGCTCGGCTAGGGTTTTAGGAGAGAGAGAGAGAGAGAGAGAGAGAGAAAATGCGGCTAAGAGGGGAAAATTAGGGGTTTCTTGATTTTCCTTCTTTTCCTTATTTTTAAATAGGTTAGGAGACCTAAATTCCTTTCCCAAGGCTTTTCTCTTGCGGGTCCCGGCTAAAGCAACCTTCTTTTCTTTTTCTTTTTAATTAAGACTCTTTTCTTTAAAACTCCAAATTCACCATTTAGGGTAAGGGTTCAAATCCCAATGGGACCAATTAAATTCCAATAATTTTGCTATCAACCGGAATGACTCCAAACTTCTAATCAACTAACCCAAACTCCTTGGGTATTGCAACCAACATTAATCAAGTCTCAACGAAGGCCGAAATGACCCTGAAGCCCTGAAAATCCTCAACCTCTGACCGGGGAGCAAAATACCGAAATACCCTTAAAGGTTAAAACAGCTCTAACGGCCCATCCGAACATCCGAATAATGACCCGAAATCACATGGGTAACCGAAATAGAAAACTGGGCCGTTACATACCATGTCACCACTCCATAGTAATGACATCTCCACCTGGGGCGAGGTGCGAGCTCTAGCTACTACAACTAATCCGCCAAACATCCGAGCTCACTCAACAACCTCAACCAGCTACCGGCTTCCACACGGAATCCTACAAACCAACAACTTGAGTGCTACGAACTCGGTAGCCTAACCAACCGCACACTGCATAACCACGCCAATCTACTCAACTCCAACTCGACCTAGATCATTGACTGGAAAGGTCAACCTGCTATCAACAGGGCCCAGAGGGCTCCCTCCACTAAACTAACCTCCACGCAAGCAACGTAACGAAGCTTGCCTCAAATATGAAACACATCTCTCAAGTCTAAACGATAAGACATATAGGCTTAACCCTCTAGCTTAGGCTTATTGCACCTTCCCACCGAAACTTCACAAACGGGACGCCACTACCCGGTTAACACCAACTACCAAGAACAAGAATACCAACAATGGCTGGAAGAGCACAAGCTACACTAACCAGCAAGGATCCCTCAATAGGTCAAGACCCTAATCCAGCCACAATGGTGCAACCTCATCCCACAACTGATACAAAGGGGGTTCCTCAACTACAAAGGTGCAATGACTCCAGGCCAAACACACAAAGTACCTTAGGTGACTAGGCCCAACACTCAGCAGAGTGCAGAACAATCCCACTGCAAACTTCCAGAACACCACTCAAGAGTCCGCTTAACTGGACAAACAACTGCTTCCAAGCAGCCAACAAACTTTTCCCTCTTGGTAGCACCACTACCATGAACTCCAAGACCAAGGGAGTAATCTGACAACTTCCAGAAGGAAGGGGTTCTTACAAGCAGACAACCGAAAGACAGAGAGCTCCACACACGCTCTCTGTCTTGCTCCGCTAAAGCAACAACATCTAAATCTCACGGGGCAACAACATGGGGGTTCCACCACAGACTGAACCTCCAACCACACACTAGCCAAAACTCGCCTCCAAACGCCAAAGGGGGCAACTCTCAACATCCTAGAAACAGGAAAAGCAACCGACAGGCACGAACCACTCGCCCCACAAGAAAAACTAACTTCTAGCAACTCCAATCCACACCTTGGTCAACACCAAGCACCAACTTGCCACCACACCGAAACCCAACTGGAGTCTACTCCAAACAAACTCTAGCTTGCTAGTCTACCAAATCTGCCAGCAACTCACCCGAGGTCTACAACCTACACGACTTCGGCTTGCCAACTGAACTCACTACCTGGGTCTGACTGAGCTCTGGTGAGGCTCTCCACAACTAGGGTTCTTCGGCAACCCTCGACACACACTGTCGTCTAACGGTCTAACAGACAACTGCCTGAACAAACAACTCCCTTTTCCAGCATTACAACTATGTTGGCCTACCCCGAACCTCAAAACCAAAAAGATCAGAAACGCTTAAGAATGTGTCATCCTCCTACTCAAAGCATCAGCCACATCGTAGCTTCCACCCAGGGTAAGGATTCCGAGCAACACTCTTAGCAACTACAGTCAGGACTACGTGGCTTTGCTACAACCACCATTTGTTCAGTACCATCTGAACTCCAACAACGATCAACAAGAGGTTCCACCAACCAAGCTTAGGTCCAACTTAACCAAACTTGCCCAAGCAACAACCCGGCTGCGAGCACGGTATCCTTACAACCTCAACTAAAGCCTTACAACATCCACTTGGAGTCCAACTTCTCCAAGAACTGAGCACCAGTTCTCCAATGCAAACCCTACATGGTTCCGAAACTCTCCCCACCAGAACGAACTACACAAAACACACTTGTGTGCACAACTCTCAACCTTCCTTCAGAGATCCAAGACTAACAGGTGCTTTCCAAAAGGCAACACTAGCTTCTGGCAGAGATACAATCAACCAAAGGAACACCAAAAGTTCCATCTCCACACGATACTCGAAGCTATGGCAACCTTGCTCTACTAAAGCATAACAATGCCAAACCGAACTTACCTTATACCAAGTATCTACCAAGTGTGCTTTACACATAAGACATCCAACTCATCTCATGAGGCATCTAACTCATCTCATAAGGCATCCAACTCATCTCATAAGGCCTCTAACTCACCTCATAGGCATCCAACTCATCTCATAGGCATCCAACTCATCTCATAAGCATCCAACTCATCTCATAAGCATCCAACTCATGGTTCCTCTGCTGGACCAAACTCGCATCTACAATGCACAACTCTCCTCAAATTTAGGCACTCGAAGGTAGTTGACCGCACTACCAACCACAAAGATCTCTTGGCCTTAGCACTAGCGTGAGACTCACACAAACTAACACTTATCAACCTTCAACCTGCTGACGCACTCTTACCTCGGTAACACTGGGAAGAGGCTCCAGCTCCTCTCGAACATACTTTCACTTGTAGTCCTTCGACTACCACTAAACTAGCCCTCTTGCACGACCTAAACAGGTGCAACTGCCACAAACGGATCCAAAGGCTAAAGAAGTGTTGAACTCCAGACGAGTTATAGAACCATCTGCTATACCCATGCCAAACTCAAGCCTGAACCAGACTTAGTGCCAAAGCGGCACACCAACCAATGCACCTCAAGTGCCACTACTACCAAATCCACATCTTACTACACATGGGGCCAGCAAGGTCACAACCTCAAGTGACAAAAACTATGGCTAGGCATACAAGGGCTCAAAACTCAAACAACCCTGACGGCCAGACCAAATTACCAAAATACCCCTAGGGCATACCTGGAAGATCGAGATGAAAACCTGGGCCGTTACAAGAAAACCATGTTCACCTGCCCCTATAGAACTTTCGCTTTCAGAAGGATGTCGTTTGGTTTATGCAATGCACATGCCACCTTCCAGAGGTGTATGATGTCTATTTTCTCAGACATGCTTGAAGATATCATAGAAGTCTTTATGAATGACTTCACAGTATTCGGACACAACTTCCTGAATTTTTTAGCAAACCTTGAGAAAGTGTTTAACAGATGTGAAGAAACACACCTAGTGCTTAATTGGAAGAAGTGTCATTTCATGGTAAAAGAAGAAATTTTTCTAGGGCACAAAATTTCTAAGGATGCAATGAAGGTTGACCAAGCAAAGGTAGAAGTAATAGAAAAGTTGGAGCAGCCAGGAAACATGAAAGGTGTGTGCAGTTTCTTAGGCCATGTTGGGTTTTACAGGCGATTTATTAAAGATTTTTCTAAAATAGCGAAACCACTATGTGAGCTTTTGGAGGCTGACCGACCCTTTAATTTGGATTTGCGCTGTCTGCAAGTTTTTGAGCAACTAAAAAAGACTCTAACTTATACACCCATCATGGTATCACCTAATTGGGAGAAACCATTCGAGCTAATGTGCAACGCAAGTGATTATACAATAGGAGCTATTCTTAGGCAGAAGGGAGAAAAGTTGATCCATCCCACCTACTACGCAAGAAGAAGTTTAACTAAAGCATAGCAAAATTACACAACTACTCAGAAACAGTTTCTGACAGTGGTCTACGTGTCATAAATTTTTCGTTCTTATCTATTTGGGTCCAAGGTGACGATGTTCACCGACCACGCTGCTATAAGGTATTTAATGAGCAAGGCTAATACAAAACCATGACTAATTAGACGGATCCTTCTACTGTAGGAATTTGACATAGAAATCAAGGATAAGAAAGGATGTGAGAATGTGGTGGAAAATCACTTATCACAACTGGAAGTTAAGAACCCTGACACTACAATGCTCAACATATTAGAAAAATTCCCTGACGAGCAGGTTTTTGCGCTAATAGTGGTAGAAGAAAGGAATTGTAAAGACCCGACCTGAATGGGGTCCTAAAATGGGCCTTTACCTCAATGCATGCATCCAAAAGTTAAAGGCAATATGCAAGAATGGTTTTCGGATTCTAAGTGAAAACTAAAACATACAACATCCATTTAAAACAAACACAGTTATAGAATTCCTGAAACCTGTCCCTGTTTCCAAACACCTGTTCCAAGGCAAATACATTTCCAAAACTCACTCTGATTAGAGATTTATTTAAAACATTCAAAACTTTCCAATAGTTACAACAGTGCTAGAATCCGGAAAAGCAGTCAGAAAACAACCTAGTGCTCCGTGCCCAACTACATGCATTCAGAGAACATTTAAATCATAAACATAAAACTCAGAGTTGAACAACGGGTTTCCATGATCACAGCTCCTCCTCCAGCCATCCTGTCTCGCACCATGGTTACCTGTGGAAAAACCACAGAAATAAGGGTGAGTAACGAATTACTCAAGAAGAATCCCCAACCGGGTACAATACGATATAATCAGTCATCTAGTACCGAAGCATGCAAGCAAACAGCTACCAACACAGATCATGGCTCAACGAGCTCATAAAACAAGATCTGGAGTCATCGGAAGTCTCCTACTTCCGGCCTAACTGGGATTGGATACACTGTCCAATCTTGGACATCACCGAGGTATCTGTCACTCGGGGGGAAAACACTGATCCCTAGAATGTCCTCAAGGCCTCCTTGCCCTTGCACTAATCTGGACTTACGGGAGAGTACCCGAAGTCAGGCTCTAACGGAAAGAATGGTGTACTCACGAACATTAGCCCGGAGGAGCTCTCCGAACCGGCAGCTAACGCGTGTGGGCGCACACCGCATGCTCTCTAAAACCGGCGTAAATGCGGGGGCCTAAGGGCAAACTACGCGGGCCAGGTACGCATGCCTATGACTCGGAAGCGGTGTCACTGATCACAGTAGCGTGAGGCCCTCGACGCTCATCTGTGCAGCCTGATCCACCGACCTGAAGCTAAGAACCGGCCAAGGTAGGCTTACACCGTTGGCAGGGTTCCGCTCTAGCAGGCTACAAACTAGGCTATTGCCGAAGTGGGTAGCTAAGTCCACAACCGCGGGTCGGGGAGGGTAGCAAGATACGTTATCTTTGCGCACACTTTATTCCCGACTGAGCTAAATCCACCTTAGTGACCCAGGGGAAGCAAGATACGTTATGCTTCGCACACTACTCCCGATCAGTGGGGACAAAGTACGTTATGTCCGCTCAGCCTCTGGATGATGACAAACCCTACAACTCTATCTAAGAGTACAAAGCAAAAAGCAATGATTCCTGGCTAGCAAACAAAGACCGACATCAATCACACTACCTAGCATGATACTACGAGCTTAGCAGAATCACAAGCATGCCGCGAGAACAAACCTAGCATGGCACTAACATGTAATATCAAGCAAACATGCTAGCAAGAAATCAATCAAAGCTGCTCTATTATTATCATGCTCATAACAGTCAGCAAACAAGCAAGGCAAATCATGAAAATATCGTAGGGCCCACACAACTCCGGTAAGAAATCCTTACCTGGTCGGAAGGCAACAACACACAATAAAATAACTGCGATCGAACCCGAGCAACCTATATCGAGCCAAATAAACACATCAATAATCATAAAATAGCCCTAAATATAATAAAATAAACAGGGCTCGGCTCGGGAGCAACTCACGAGGCGCGGTTGACACGCGAACGAGCCATTTGCCAAGACGAGCTAGGCGACCAAAGGGGCCGGGCGGGCGCTTGGGGCAGCAGGGGCGCTGCTGGGCGCTGGCGCTGTGCATGCGAGCAGACGGCACGCGAGACACTGTGGGCGCGCATCGGCATCGGAGCTGGCGCTCGGCGCGGCTCGGCAATCTATAGGGCGAAGGCGCGCGACACAGGCGCGGGGATGCGCGACACAGGCTCTGGGACGCTCGATCGAGCTAGGCTCGGCACAGGGCAACGCGGCTCGAGGTTGGGCGACTCGAGCGCAGACGGACACAAGCTGGGCGAGCTCGGGCTGGCGACGCGACGGCCTGGGCGAGCTGGGCGACACTGTGTGAGGCAAGGGCTCGGGCTGGGCGAGGCAGGGGAGCGCGGGCGCTGGGCGACTTGGGCGAGCTGGGCGGCCGGGCGAGGCGACACAAGACGGGTCCGGGCCGCTGCTGGGCCGAGAGCAAGCGAGCTAAGGGGGCTGGGCTAGGGGGCTAGGTCGGGGAGAGAGAGAGAGAGAGAGAGAGAGAGAGAGAGAGAGAGAGAGAGAGAGAAAATTGATTTTGGGAAAAGAAAGAAAAGAAAAATGGGAAATAAAAAGGAAAATGGGAAAAAAGGGAAAATTTGGGATTTTATCCATTTTTCCATCCTTATCCACTTTTAAAACCTCAAAATCCAATTTCCCGGCTTCCTCCTTCGAGACCCGACCGAAGCTATCTTTTCCAATAAATAAAACTCACTTAAATCCAACTCCCAAAGCAACACTAAGGGCTCGGGCTCGAATCCCAAAAGAAGCACACAACCAACCATCATTTTGCCAAAGCCCAAACCACAACCGAGCATCCAACCGACTAGCCCAAACACCTCAGGACTCGCAGCCACCAACAAACAAGCCTCGACAAAGGCAGGAGCTACCTCGAAGCCCTGAAAACCACAAATCTTGCCCGGAGAGCCAAAAGACCAAAATACCACCAAGGGTCAAAACAGCTCTAACGGCCCAACCAAACAACCGAATCTTGACCCGAAGGCACCTCGAAAACTGGAATAGGAAACTGGGCTGTTACAATACTCCCTCATTTTAAGACTTTCGTCCTCGAAAGTCTTAAGACAAAACAGCTCCAGGAAAACTCCACTGATCCAGCCAACTGAACTTCTCGGCCAACAACACTAGCCCTCTCCGAGAACCAAACCCTCTTGGGTTCTCAAAAACTCAAGGCCACAATGCCATCCAGACTGGGCATACGCTGAACTCCAAAGGGAATAGACGGCAAACCACGTCCTCAACTCGCACCAACTCTCAAAGGGTGCTACTCTCAGCAAACTCGAGGACGGGCCACAAGCTCTGAAACTCTACACCACGCACTGGCGAACTCCTCTGGAAACTCACAGCTGCTAACAAGCAGCCTCAACCCAACAACAAACTGGCCAAACAACTGAACCTTCCAGGTTCCAGAAAACCAAACGGCCAAAAGCAAACTTTTCCATGCAAACCTACTAGCAACTGGCCAAAGAAAACACTGCCAGGCAAGGAAACCACCAAAATTCCTCTCAAGGAAAACTCGGGCTACAAGGACTAAACCATCACGCAGACTCTCTGCGGCACAACACCACCTGAGGAGAAAGCAGCTCAACGGCTTTACCAACCAAAGCCACGACATCTCTGTGCCAACTCACTCAAACGGCTCTGCTACTCCAACTGCGAGCGCACAACAACAAGGAGCAAAGCCCGAGAAGGGCTTGCTCAGCAGAACTCAAACCAAACTCAGAGACTAGGGGGAAGGGAAATCTTCGATCCCCAAAACAACCGACAACTTGCAAGAAACAACTCTTACTGGCTGGCCACCGCCCTTGCGGGGACAAACAACTCTTGCTTGCTAACAACACAAAGCAGGGACCCTCTCATTGGGGTGGCCCGCGCGCTACTCGACCAACTACACAACTCAGAGCTAAGCTGACTCCTACCAAATGGGAAACGACTTTCCCAGCAAGCAAACTCTGAAGGGCAGCGAACTTCACACAAGCTCGCTGACTAGCTCAAACCCAAGGCAACAGCAACCAACTCTCTTGGAAGCAACAACAAAGGGAAAACTCAACCAATCGGATCACAAATCCGGAACCAACAAAACTTACTCAACTGCTGAGGGAGGGGTCAACTCCCAAAACTTCCTGACTAGGAAAAAGACCTCGAGGCAACGCCCTCCGGCTAGAACCGAACTAGCTCTCGAAACAACAAGAGAACCAAATCTTGGCCAAACACTCACAAGAGGCGAGAACAACCTTTTTATCGCAAGCCTCTAGAACACCATCCAAGAATCCGCTTAATCAACAAACGACTACTTCCAAGTAGCGAACAAATTTTTCCCTCTTGCTAGCACCACTACCATCAATTCCAAGACCAAAGGAGTAACCTGACAACTCCCCGAAGGAAACGACTCTTACAAGCAGACAACCAAAGGACAGAGAGCTCCACATACGCCACTTTGTCATGCTCCACTAGAGCAACAACATCTAATCTCACGGGGCAACAACAGGGGTCCATCTCGCATGAACCTCCAAAAGCCAAACGGGGCAACTCAACATCCCGAAACAGAAAACAACCAACAGGCACAAACCACTCGCCCCACGAGCAAAACTAATCTCTAGCAACTCCAATCCACACCTTGGCCGACACCAAGCATCAACTTGCCACCACACCGGAACCAATCCGGACTTTACTCCAAACAAACACTAGCCTGCTAGTCTACCAAGACTGCTAGCAACTCCACCAAGGCTACAAACTACACGCCTCCAGCTGGCCAACTAAACTCACTACCTGGGCCTGACTGAGCTCTGGAGAGGCTCTCCACAACCTAGGGTTCTCCGACAACCCTCGACACACACACTGCCGGCAAACGATCTAACAGATAACTGCCTGAACAAACAACTCCAATTTCCAGCATCACAACCATGCTGCCAACTCCAACTCCTTGGGAACCAAGAGGACCCGAAAATGCTACCGAATGCGTCATCCTCCTACTCAAACATCAGCCACAACAAGGCTTCTACCCAAGGAAAGGATCCAAACAACTCTCTTAGCCAAGGCGATCGTAAATCTGCATGGCTTTGCTAATATCGCACTTGTTCGGGGTTTCCAATCGAACTCCAACCGAAGGAACACCAAAAGTTCCAACTCCACACAATCCTCAAAGCTGAGGCAACCTTGCTCTACCAAGGCATAACCATGCCACACCGAACTCACTTTATACCAAGCCTCTACCAAGGGTGCTTACCCATAAGGCATCCAAAACCTCTCGCAAGGCATCAGCTCATCTCGCCTCAAAAGCATCCAACTCGCTCATAGGCATCCAGCTCATCTCATGAGCATCCAACTCAGGGTCCCTCTGCTGGACCAAACTCACATCTACAATGCTCAATTCTCCTCAGATAAAGGCACTCGAAGGTAGTTGACCGTACTACCAACCACAAGAAAACTCTTGGCCTTAACACTAGCGCGAAACTCACGCGCACCAACACTTGCCAACCGGCAACCTGCTGACTTACTCAACCTCCAGAAACACTGGGAAGAGGCTCCGGCTCCTCTCGAGCATCCTTTCGCTTGTAGTCCATCGACTACCACTGAACAAGCCCTCTGGCACGACCTAAACAGGTGCAACTGCCATAAACGGATCCAAGGCTAAAGGAGTGCGCTGAACTCCGAACGACATAGAACCATCTGCTATGCCCAAGCCAAACTCAAGCCTGAACCAGACTTAGTGCCAAAGTGGCACACCAACCAATGCACCTCAAGTGCTACTACTACAAAATCCACATCTTACTACAGATAGGGCCAACAAGGTCACTACCTCAAGTGACAAAAACTCTGGCTAGGCATACAAGGGCTAAACTCAAACAACCATGCCTATGGCATCTCATCAAACCGAAGGCTCACAACCTACCCTAGCATCTCCTCATGATGCTCAACAAAGCTCTGGCCGGATCTCTCAACATGCAGCAGCTAGCTCCTCTCTAGGAGCTCACCAAGGAAGAGTGCTCAACTCTACCAAACATCTGAGGAAACCACCAACGGATCGGTCAAAGACGGAACACTGCTCGCGCACCCTTAACTACGTGGTTCCAAAGATCATCGGCTACAAACAACAACACTTTACAGGAGCACAAAGATGCCTCAACAATCTCCTCGAAGGTCGCCAACTCTGCAGCTACTCACCGGGCAATCAAACAATGCGCTAAGGCTCAAGATCAACACTTGAGCTACCCAGGCTAGTCCACACCGGGACCTGCTCCACAAACATCCACATAAGCATAGCCATAGCTAACTCCTCTCTTGGAGTAGCACTCCAAGGCAAAGCACCTCCACCCTCTCACTAGGGGAAAACCAACAACTGGGCCACAATTGGCCTACGGGAGTCTAATCTCCACCTCCCACTGGAACGATGTCCCAGGGGCATCCGAATCTATCTGGATACCTCAACAAGCCACAACATACTTCACACACTGCGGGAAGTTGGCCTGATGGCGCTCTAAACCCAAACCAACAACGAGTCAGAACCTGCTCGTCTCGCTCCACAACACTACACAAGGCATACACTAGATGATGTGTATTGTAAATTCTTAACCCTTTTTCTACAACAAATAGTAAACTTAGGCGCGCACTGATGACTCGCCAGTCTTTGGTGATCATGGAAAAACGACCTACAACAAAAGGTCGAGTCTCTGAGAATCTATGACTCGAGCTCGATACCAAATCAGAACGACCCGACCCGAATGGGTTCTAAATAGGTCGTTACCTCAATGCATGCATACAAATCTACAGAAAATTTGCAAGATGGTGTTCGGATTCTAAGTAAAAACTAAAACATAAAACATCCATTAAATTTCCTGAAACCTGTCCCTATTTCCAAGCACTTGTTCCAAGACAAATACATTTACAAAACCTTACTCTGATAAGAGATTTATTTAAAACATACAATCTTTACAACAATGCTAGAATCCGGAAATACATTCAGAAAACACCCTAGGGCTCCGTGCCCAACTACATGCATTCAGAGAACATTTAAATCATAAACATAAAACTCAGAGTTGAACAACGGGTTTCCATGATCACGACTCCTCCTCCGGCCATCTGCTCTCGCACCATGGTTACCTGTGGAAAAACCACAGAAATAAGGGTGAGTAACGAATTACTCAGTAAGAATCCCCAACTGGGGTACAATACGATATAATCAGTCATCTAGTACCAAAGCATGCAAGCAAACAACTACCAACACAGATCATGGCTCAACGGGTTCATAAAACAAGATCTGGAGTCATCGGAAGTCTCCTACTTCCGTCCTAACTGGGATTGGATACACTGTCCAATCCTGGACATCACCGAGGTATCTGTCACTCGGGGGGAAAACACTGATCCCTAGAATGTCCTCAAGGGCCTCCTTGCCCTTGCACTAATCTGGACTTACGGGAGAGTACCCGAAGTCAGGCTCTAACGGAAAGAATGGTGTACTCACGAACATTAGCCCGGGGGAGCTCTCCAAACCGGCAACTAACGCGTGTGCGCGCACACCGCATGCTCTCAGAAACCGGCGTAAATGCGGGGGCCTAAGGGCAAACTACGTGGGCCAGGTATGCATGCCTATGACTCGGAAGCGGTGTCACTGATCACAGTAGCGCGAGGCCCTTGGCGCTCATCTGTGCAGCCTGATCCACCGACCTGAAGCTAAGAACCGGCCAAGGTAGGCTTACACCATTGGCAGGGTTCCGCTCTAGCAGGCTACAAACTAGGCTATTGCCGAAGTGGGTAGCTAAGTCCACAACCGGCGAGTCGGGGGAGGGTAGCAAGATACGTTATGCTGCGCACACTTTATTCCTGACCTGAGCTAATTCCACCTTAGTGACCAGGGGGGGGAAGCAAGATACGTTATGCTTCGCACACTACTCCCGATCAGTGGGGACAAAGTACGTTATGTCCGCTCAGCCTCTGGATGATGATAAACCCTACAACTCTATCTAAGAGTACAGAGCAAAAAGCAATGATTCCTGGCTAGCAAACAAAGACCGACATCAATCACACTACCTAGCATGATACTACGAGTTTAAGTAGGAATCACAAGCATGCTGGCATAACAAACCTAGCATGGCACTAACATGTAATATCAAGCAAACATGCTAGCAAGAAATCAATCAAAGCTGCTCTATTATTATCATGCTCATAATGAACAAGCAAACAAGCAAGGAAAATCATGAAAATATCAGAGGGCCCACACAACTCGGTAAGAAATCCTTACAGTGGGAAGGCAACAACACACAATAAAATAATCGCGATCGAACCCGAGCAACCTATATCGAGCCAAACAAACACATCAATAATCATAAAATAGCCCTAAATATAATAAAATAAACAGGGCTCGGCTCGGGAGCAACTCACGAGGCGCGGTGACGACACGCTGAACGAGCCATTTTGCACTAGCTAGGCAACCAAAGGAAATTTGTTGTTGTGGGGAATGCTGGTCGCGCGCTGGACGCGACGCGACGCGAGACACAGGGGCGCGCGGGCGCTGGCTCTCGGCGCGGCTCGGCAATCTATAGGGCGAAGGCACGCGACACAGGCGCGGGGACGCGTGACACGGGCGCTGGGACGCGCGATCGAGCTAGGCTCGGCACAGGGCGACGCGGCTCGAGGTTGGGCAACTCGAGCGCAGACGGACACGAGCTGGGCGAGCTCGGGCTGGCGACGAGACGGCCTGGGCGAGCTGGGCGACACTGTGCGAGGCAAGGGCTCGGGCTGGGCGAGGCAGGGGCGCTGGGCAACTTGGGCGAGCTGGGGCTCGGGCTGGGCGAGGGCGACAGCAAGACGGGCTGGCTGCTAAAAGTGAGCGGGCGAGCCAAGGGGGCTGGGCTAGGGGGCTAGGTCGGGGAGAGAGAGAGAGAGAGAGAAAGAAAGAGAGAAAATTGATTTTGGGAAAAAAAAGAAAAGAAAAATGGGAATTAAAAAGGAAAATGGGAAAAAAGGGAAAATATGGGATTTTATCCATTTTTCCATCCTTATCCACTTTTAAAACCTCAAAATCCCATTTCCCGGCTTCCTCCTTCGAGACCCGATCGAAGCAATCTTTTCCAATAAATAAAACTCACTTAAATCCAACTCCCAAAGCAACACTAAGGGCTCGGGCTCGAATCCCAAAAGAAGCACACAACCAACCATCACTTTGCCAAAGCCCAAACCACAACCGAGCATCAAACCGACTAGCCCAAACACCTCGGGACTCGCAGCCACCAACAAACAAGCCTCGACAAAGGCAGGAGCTACCTCGAAGCCCTGAAAACCAAAAATCCTGCCCGGAGAGCCAAAAGACCAAAATACCCCCAAGGGTCAAAACAGCTCTAACGGCCCAACCAAACAACCGAATCTTGACCAAGGCACCTCAAAGCTGGAATAGGAATCGGGTCATTACAAGCGTCTTTGAAATTTTGTCCTCGCGTAGCTTCACTGGGGCGAAACAAGGCGTCGTGCGGAAGGGCTTCAGCAGAAGCAGTGAAGGCGCGTGGGTGCGAGCGATCAAATGGCAAGGGCAGCTCGGGGGCGCGAAGGGCGATGGCGGATCATTGGTGTGGCTTTGCTGGTACTACGCGGCAAGGTTCTATTGACGGGCTGGCTCGATATGGCGCTGGGGCTGGCCGTAGCGTGCGGCTGAAGGGCTAGGCGACATAGTCGAGCTGCTTGGCGAAGGCCGTTAGGCTACGGCTGGGGTCCTGGCGATGGTGTGTTCACTAGGGCGAGCCGACAGAATTGTCTTTGGTGTTGCGACTAGGCTTGGGTTGTGGGTGGCAGCAAGGGCTGTTTTCGGCTGAGCAGAACACACACACACACACAACATCGATTAGAGCTTGGCCAGGCGATAATGTGACGAACCCGACCCAAAACATGGTCCTAAACCGGGGTTCTCACTCAGCATGCAAGTTAAATATGATAACAAGCGGTTTAGTGCTCATATTTAAAAACCATTCAAAACATATGAGAAGGGGGAACCCTTAAAACATAAACCACAGTTTTCATTTAAACCATCCAACAAAGTAAAACATCCTGGCCAGTATTTATCAAAATATACAATACAATTTAAACAACTTTTTAAACAATGTTCCCCTAGGACTCCTGTCCATCTACATGTTGAATAAACAATGCAACAATAAAAGACAGAGTGTGTAACGACCCAGGTTTTCATCCCGGTCTTCCAGGTATGCCCTAGGGGTATTTTAGTAATTTGGTCGGGCCGTCAGGGCCGTTTATGTCTTTTTCCAGTTGCTAAAATTATTGGATGGATTTATGAAGGTTTTTGAGGCTTTGTGGTTTGGTTTGAGCATGGGTAGATGCAAAAGTAAAAATAAAGGAATTTGTCTTTGCAGTAGGGGTTTGAACCGGGTCTCTGGGAAGCTTGTAGAGATGTGTGCCAATTGAGCCATTAGGTGCTCTTGTTGCTCTTTCTGCATCACATCTTAGTTAACCTTGGATCTTTGGTGTTTGGTGCATTTGGTTAAATGAAATAGAAATTAGGTTTGTTGTGTTTTCTTCTCCAAAAGAGTTGTGGCCGCCCAAGCTTTCTCCCAAGCTCTCCTTGCCGATTCTTCATCCTTGCGGCTCCTTGGATCGTTCATCATCATTAGGGTAAGTCTTCATCCTCTTCATCTTCTCGATTGGGTGTTCTTGTTGGCGAAGGTAAGGAGAAGAGCTTGTGTGTGTGTGTGTGTTTGTAGCAGTGCCCAACATGCCCAGAATCGCCAGCCAGCAAGCCCGAGCCGCCCGGATCGCCTAGCAAGCAAGCCCAGGCTGCCCGGATCATCACAGAAGCGAGTGAGCTGAGCCGCCGAGACCGCCCGGCCCCGTCGCGGCCGTCGCGACTTTCTTGGCGGCAGCGCGCGCGCGCTCGCGCTGCTGCGTGCGCGCATCGCATCGCCGCTTTGCCTCGCACCAGCCGCGCTTCGTCTCGTCCGCTTGCCGCGCCGTGCGCTGCGCCCAGCCACCCGTCCGCCTTGTATGCGGCGCGCAGCCAGCCCGCGCCTCCTGCCGCCCGTCGGCGCCAGTGTGTGCGGTCCGCCGCCATCAGCCCCTTCTCTGCGCTGCCGTCGGCGCCAGCCAGCAGCCCCGCCGTCTTTGCTGCCCGTCCGCGTGTCGATCGTCGTGCGTGTGAGTGCCCCGAGCCGAGCACTGCTTGTTTTATTATATTTTTTAGGGCTATGATTGTGATTTCTATTGTGTTTGTTAGGTTCTCGTTAGCTAGCTCGGGATCGATCGCAGCGTAGGATTTTGTGTGTAGTTGCCCCGGCCAAGGTAAGGATTTCTTACGGAGTTGTGTGGACCTGCGATGTTCTATGTGATTGTTGTTTGTATGTTTGTTTGTGATTATCAGCATGTATAGTTTAGGTGCTCTGTTCAATTCACGACTAGCATGACTTCGTATGTTGTTCTCTCATGTTAGCCCATGCTAGGTTGTTCCGTTCTAGCATGCTTATATCTATTCTTGCTTCGTAGTACCATGCTAGGTTCGTTGTATCTGTTGAGCACGTTTTGGATTGTATTGGATTGTATGTTATTGATATGATAGGTTAAAGTGTAGGTAGGTAGCATCATCCG
Source organism: Sicyos edulis (assembly GCA_036507275.1). NCBI lineage: Eukaryota > Viridiplantae > Streptophyta > Magnoliopsida > Cucurbitales > Cucurbitaceae > Sicyos > Sicyos edulis. The sequence goes on along the minus strand of CM071855.1, from coordinate 21,513,643 downwards.
GGCACGATGCGAGAAAGTATCTTGCATCCATGGCGGGGGCGTCGAGACAGTTCTCCGTCCCTAGACCCGTTAGGGTTTAGCTAACCCCAACCGGTAGGCCACGCAATCTTGGGTGAGGGTGGCGGTGTTAAATGCCCCAGCGGTCGGGATGATGACTTGGCATTGCCTCGTCCTCGACGATCGGCACGTCCTCGGCGTGTTCGGCCGTAGCCCTTGATTGCCACTGTTAGGGGCAGGACCGCTTCTGGTGTAAGCCTATCACGGCCGGTTCCTTAGCCTCGGTGCGGTGGTTCAGGTGACATAGTTCACGTGTCCAGTCTCACACCCTATGTCGGTGACACCGATCCGAGAGATTTAGTTAGGCGTGGTGACTGGACATGGGCAGCTTGCCACTAGGGCCGGCACCCCCATAGTGCGCAATAGCACGCGGTGCATGCTTACGCTCATTACTGGCGCCGGCCAGGAGAGCTCCTCGGGATCTTGAGCTAGTGTACCTTTCGTATCGGCATGTAGAAAGGTGAGGCCGAGACTTGGTTCTCGTATAGGGCGTATTGTGTGGTGTGGATTATTCCGGACTAAGACCACGAGTTGGCATCCGAGGTCCAAGTGTGGACTTAAGCTATGTGCTCTATTATGTGTTTATGTTCATAGCTTGCATACTCTCATCTAGATGACCATGTGCATCGTATTGTACCCGATCGAGGATTCTTCTTGAGTAATTCGTTACTCACCCTTACTTATCTTTCGGGTAACCATGGCGCGAGGCGGGATGGTGAAGGAGGAGCTATGATCATGGGAACGTCTTTGTCGTCTCGACTTTTTATTTCTATGACTCTTGTCTTTCATTTTCCCCCTGAATGCATGTAAGACACAGAGCCTAGGATGTTTTTTGAATGATTTTGTGGATTCCCGCTTTATTGAATTTGAGAATGTTCCAAATGTTTTAATAAATCTCGATCGAGTGTACGTTTTGGAAATGTATTTGCCTTGAAACAGTTTCAAACAAACTATATTGATTTCTGATTGAACCTTGATTGTTTTGTTTTAATTGGGAATCTAAAAACTTATTTGCATATTATCCTTTCCTTTGAATGTATGCATTGGGGTAAAGGCCTATTTAGAGCCCCTTTTGGGTCGGGTCTTTTCTGATTGGTATCGAGCTCGAGTCATAAACTTTGTAGAGTGACCTTTTGTTGTAGGTCGTCTTTCCCATGATCACGGCACTCCGAGCGGTCATCAGCACGCCTAAGTTTTCTGTTTTAGAAAAGGGTTAAGAATTTACAATACCTTTCATCTAGTGTATGCCTTGTGTAGTGTTGTGGAGCGGAGACGAAGCGAGTTACGACTCGTTGTTGGTTTGGGCTTAGTGAGCCATCATGCCAACTTTCCCATGATGCGAGCGGTTTGTTTGGCGGCTTGTTGAGTTATCCGAGATAGATTCGGATGCCCCTGGAACATCGTTCGAGAGGGAGGCGCGAGCTTAGACTCCGTTGGCCATTTGTGGCCTAGTTGTTGCTTTTCCCCTAGTGAGAGGGTGGTGGTGCTTCGTGCGATTGCAAGATATGATGATCGCACCACCGAGGAGCGGGCGCTTGGCATGTCCGACCGAGGAGTTGGGCAGATCATGTTGATGTTGAGGAGGCGCGCCCGGTTGTTAGGCCCGCATGCGATTTGGCCGGCAGATTGAGTTGCCTAGAGGAGGGGGGTAGAGGCTAGCGGCGCCTCAGTGAGACTCCTTGAGCGAGTGTGCTCCGGCCATGAGAGATTTGATGGCGGTCTTTAGCTATCGAGAGCGGAGACCAGCGCGATTTGTAGCGCGTAGTGAGGAGTCCGGCACGCTTATTAGCCCGGTAGTGAGTTTGTTTCACATTTTTCCCCAGTAGCTCTTGTAGCCCCGGAGGTTCTCGGGAGGGCATGATCAGTGAGTTTATTCGGATGAGTTTGTTGGCGTTGATGGAGACGCCCGGGTTGGCAAATGGATGCTGTCGAGCTCGATGTTTTAGTAAGTCTCCTTTGCTAGTAGTAAAGTAGTTGGGCGAGTTTGAGTTTAGCATCCGTGTGTGGGATGCCTGCTATTCAGAGGCCGAGGTGTGCCGTTCTGTCTTTGTTTGGTTCATCGGATGGTGGTGGAAGTCCCTTGTGAGAGGTGGACTAGCGAGTCTCCACCGATCGCCCGATTGTTTGGCAAGTTGCCGTGTTAGTGGCTTGAGGCGGATGAAGGGTCATCTTTGCCCCCTTGCGAGCCTCTTTGTTGTTTATGCATTGACTTCCTCGAGATGTGGATTTGGTAGTAGTAGCACTTGAGGTGCATTGGTTGGTGTGCCACTTTGGCACTAAGTCGCTCGAGCTTGAGTTTGGCTTGGGCATAGCGAGATGGTTCTATGCCGTCGGAGTTCAGCGTACTCCTTTAGCCTTGGATCTGTTTATGGCGGTTGCACCCGTTTAGGTCGTGCGGAGGGCTAGTTCGGTGGTAGTCGATGGACTACAAGCGAAAGGATGCTCGAGAGGAGCGGAGCCTCTTCCCAGTGTTTACGGAGGTTGAGTAAGTCGGCGAGGTTGCCGGTTGGTAAATGTTGGTGCGCGTGAGTCTCGCGCTAGTGTTAAGGCCAAGAGATTTTCTTTGTGGTTGGTAGTGCGGTCAACCACCTTCGAGGGCCTAAATCGAGGAGAGTTGAGCATCGTATATGCGAGTTTGGTCCAGTGAGAGGATCTCTGAGTTGGATGCTCATGAGATGATTTGGATGCCTATGAGGCGAGATGAGTGATGCCTTGCGAGAGGTTTTGGATGCCTTAGGGGTAAGCACCCTTGGTTGAGGCTTGGTACAAAGTAAGTTTGGTTTGGCATGATTATGCTTTGGTAGAGCAAGGTTGCCTCGGCTTCAGTATCGTGTGGAGATGGAACTTTTGGTGTTCCTTGGAGTGTTTGTATCATTGCCGGGAGTTATCGTTGCTTTGTGGAAAAGCGCTTGTTAGTCTTGGATCTCTAAAGGAAGGTTGGGAGTTGTGCACACAAGTGTGTTTTGTGTGGTTCGTTAAAGTGGCGAGAGTTTGAGATCCATGTAGGGTTTGCTTTGGAGATCTCGTGCTCAGTTCCTTGAGAAGTTGGACTCGGTGGTTGTTGTAAGGCTTTGGTTGAGGTGGTAAGGATACCGTGCTCGTGGTATCAAGTTGTTGCTTAGGCAAGATTTGTTAAGTTGGGCCTAAGCTTGGTTGGTGGATCTTCTTGTTGATCGTTGGTTGGAGTTGATTGGAAAGCGAACAAGAGCGATGGTAGCTAAGCGCGTGGTTTACGATCGTCATGGCTAAGAGAGTTGTTCGGATCCTTCCTTGGGTAGAAGTTGTTGTGGCGATGCTTTGAGTAGGAGGATGGCGATGCAGTAGCGTTTGGGTCCTCTAGGTTCCCAAGGATTTGGAGTTGGCGGCATGGTTGGGATCTTTGGAATTTGGAGTTGTTTGTTCGAGCGATTGTCTTTTAGATCGTTTCTTGGCGGGTGTGTGTGTCGAGGTTGCCGAAGAACCCTAGGTTGTGGAAAGTCTCTCGAGCTCAGTCGAGCCCAGCTAGTGAGTTTGATTGGCTAGTTTTGGGCGTGTAGTTTGTAGCCTCGGTGGAGTTGCTAGTGATCTTGGTAGGCTAGCAAGCTAGTGTTTGTTTGGAGTAAAGTCCGGAGTGGTTTTGGTGTGGTGGCAAGTTGATGCTTGGTGTTGACCAAGGTGTGGATTGGAGTTGCTAGAGTTTAGTTTTGCTCGTGGGGGGAAGTGGTTTGTACCATGTTGGTTGTTTTTCTGTTTCGAGGATGTTGAGTTGCCGTTTGGCATTTGGAGGTTCGATCGAGATGGACCCTTGTTGTGCCCCGTGAGACTAGATGTTGTTGCTCTGGTGGAGCAAAGGCGGTGGCGTATGTGGAGTTCTCTGTCCGTTGGTTATGCGCTTGTAAGAGCCGTTTCCTTCGGGGAGTTGTCGAGTTACTCCTTGGTCTTGGAGTTAATGGTGGAAGCGCTAGCTTGAAGGAAAAGTTTGTTGCATTTTGCTTGGAAGTAGTCGTTTGTCGATTAAGCGGATTCTTGGATGGTGTTCTAGAGGTTGCAGATAAAGGTTGTTCGCCTCTTGTGAGTGTTTGGCCAAGATTTGGTTCGTTTGTTGTTCGAGAGCTAGTTCGGTTCTAATTTGGGGCGTTGCCACGAGGTCTTGTTCCTAGTCGGTAAGTTTTGGGAGTTGACCCCTCCCTCGTGATTGAGCAAGTCTTTATTTGTTTTGATTTGGTGGTCCGATTGGTTGAGTTTTCTCTTGGGTGTTGCTTCCAAGAGAGTTGGTTCTTGTTGCCTTGGGTTTGAGCAAGTCGCGAGCGTGTGTGGAGTTATTTGCCCTTCAGGGAGTTTGCTTCTTTGGGAAGTCGTTTCCGTTTGGCGAGTCGGCTTAGCTCTGAGTTGTGTAGTCGATCGAGAGTAGCGCGATCACCCAATGAGAGGTTCTGTTTTGTGTTGTTAGCAAGCAAGAGTTGTTTGTTCCCGCAAGAGCGGAGGCCGGCCAGATAAGAGTTGAGTTGTTACGGCAAGTTGTTGGTTCTTTGGGGATTGAAGATTTCCTTTCCCTCTAGCCTCTGTGGTGGTTGAGTTGCTCCTTGGATGCCCGACCTCGAGTGATAGCTTGCGAGGTAGTCTTGCGGATTCGTGTGGCCCGGGATCAGTAAGCTTTGAGGTTTGTCGTTATCCGTTTTCCTTGTGAGGTTTTGGGAGTGGAGCTTAGGTTGGAAGATGAGTTAGGCTTAGGCTTAAAGGGAAGTCCTTGAGTAGCGGTTGGATTTTAAGAGTTGAGTAGTAGCTTGGAGGCGAGTGTTGCTCGTTATAAGTTTGGGTTGAGTTCTTTGAGCAAGCCCTTCTCGGGCTTTGTTCCTAGTTGTTGTGAGTTCCCGGTTGGCGTTAGTAGAGCGCGTTTGAGTGAGTTGGCATAGAGGTGCCGTGGCATTGGTTGGTAAGGTTGTTGAGCCGTTTTCCTCAAGGTGTTGTGTCGCGAGATAGGCTGCGTGATGGTTTAGTCCTTGCTTCCCGAGTTTTCCTTGAGAGGAATGTTGGATGTTCCTTGCTGGCGATGTTCTCCTTGGTCGGTTCTTTGGTAGGTGTTCGTTGGAAAGTTTGCGTTCGGCCGATGAGGAGTTCTAGTTTGTTGGCTTGGCGAGTGGAGTCTGTGCTTGGCCCTTGTTTTTTTTTTTTAGGTGGTCGTAGTGAAGTTTTTGGTGGTGTGAGTGTTGTTAGCCGTGCGGTGTACAGGATGGTGCCCCTTGCCTTTGGTTGGCGATTTCTCCTTAAGATGGTTGCTTAAGTGTTGTGGTCGTGTTCTAGTTGGAGAAGTTTGTCTTTTTGGATCGAGTCACCGGTTGGTGGTTCGTTTGTATCTCGTTAAAAGTGTAGTCAAGGTTTGAGGTTTGTTGGTCTCTTGTGAAGTAAGAGTAGGCCGTTTAGTTTTGGAATCTGGAAGGTTCGAGTTGTTTAGTCGATTTGTTGTAGGGTTGAGTTTGTTTGTTGACAATTTGTGCCGAGTGTTTTTATGTATCGATGTTGGGGCGGCATGTGCGGACCCATTGCTCATTGTGGACTTTGAGCCCTTGCGGTGATTGAGGTTTGGGCCGAGGAGAAGCCTATGAGTGTGTCGGTCTTGAGTCGAAAGGCGTTGCGTAGAAGTGAGATCCGTTGGTAAAAGTTTAGTGAAGGAGTGCGAGTTCGGAGGAGGCGCTCGTGGCGGGAAGGGCGGGATGAGAATGCAGTATCTGTGTTGTTTGATCTTAAGGACTTTCGAGGACGAAAGTCATAAAAAGGAGGAATATTGTAACGACCAGTTTTCATCCCGGTCTTCGAGGTATGCCCTAGGGTATTTTAGTAATTTGAGTGGGCCGTCGGGCGTTTATATCTTTCGATTGCTAAAATTATTGGATGGATTTATGAAGGTTTTGAGGCTTTGTGGTTTGGTTTGAGCATGGGTAGATGCAAAAGTAAAAATAAAGGAATTTGTCTTTGCAGTAGGGTTTGAACCGGGTCTCTGGAAGCTTGTAGAGATGTGTGCCAATTGAGCCATTAGGTGCTCTTGTTGCTCTTCTGCATCACATCTTAGTTAACCTTGGATCTTTGGTGTTTGGTGCATTTGGTTAAATGAAATAGAAATTAGGTTTGTTGTGTTTTCTTCTCCAAAGAGTTGTGGCGCCCAAGCTTTCTCCCAAGCTCTCCTTGCCGATTCTTCATCCTTGCGGCTCCTTGGATCGTTCATCATCATTAGGGTAAGTCTTCATCCTCTTCATCTTCTCGATTGGGTGTTCTTGTTGGCGAAGGTAAGGAGAAGAGCTTGTGTGTGTGTGTGTTTGTAGCGGTGCCCGGCATGCGAGATCTGCCTGCCAATGACAAGCCCGAGCCGCCCGGTCGCCTAGCGGCAAGCCAGCTGCCCGAATCGCCGCGGCAGCGAGCACGAGCCGCCCGGACCCGCCCGCCCAAGCCGTCGCGGCCGTCGCGCGCGCCTGCTCTTGGCGGCCGCGCGCCGCGTCGCGCGCCGCGCGCCGCTCCCGCGCTGCGCGTCGTCGCGCGCGCGCGTCGCGCCTCGCGCCCGGCGCGCGCTGTCTCGTCGCTTGCGCGCGCGCCGTGCGCTGCGCCCAGCCACCCGTCCGCGCGCGCGCGCGCCCTGCCGCGCCTGCCGCCCGTCGGCGCCCGGTGTGCGGTCCTGCCGCCCATCCGGCCCATCTGCGCCGTCAGCGCCAGTGGCGGCCCGCCGTCTTTGCTGCCCGTCCAGCGTGTCGATCGTGCCGTGTGAGAGTGCCGAGCAAGAGCACGCTTGTTTTATTATATATTTTTAGGGCTATGATTGTGATTTCTATTGTGTTTGTTAGGTTCTCGTTAGCTAGCTCGGGATCGATCGCGGCGTAGGATTTTGTGTGTAGTTGCCCCGGCCAAGGTAAGGATTTCTTCACAGGAGTTGTGTGGACCTGCGATGTTCTATGTGATTGTTGTTTGTATGTTTGTTTGTGATTATCAGCATGTATAGTTTAGGTGCTCATTGCGAATTCTGACTAGCATGACTTAGTATGTTGTTCTCTCATGTTAGCCCATGCTAGGTTGTTCCGTTCTAGCATGCTTATATCTGTTCTTGCCGTAGTACCATGCTAGGTTCGTTGTATCTGTTGAGCACGTTTTGGATTGTATTGGATTATATGTTATTGATATGATAGGTTAAAGTGTAGGTAGGTAGCATCATCGGGCTGATGCATAAAGTATCTTGCATCCATGGCGGGGGGCGTCGAGAGCAGTTCTCCGTCCACTGGACCCCGTTAGGGTTTAGCTAACCGGCCGGTAGGCCCCTGCAATCTTGGGTGAGGGTGGCGGTATTAAATGCCCCAGCGGTCGGGATGATGACTTGGCATTGCCTCGTCCCGGACGATCGGCACGTCCTCGGCGTGTTGGCGTAGCCCTTGATTGCCACTGTTAGGGCAAGGACCGCTTCACGGTGTAAGCCTATCACGGCCGGTTCCTTAGCCTCGAGTGCGGTGGTTGGTGACATAGTTCACGTGTCAGTCTCACACCCCTATGTCGGTGACACCGATCCGAGAGATTTAGTTAGGCGTGGTATTTGGACATGGGCGGCTTGCCACTAGACCCGGCACCCCCCAGTGCGCAATAGCACGCGGTGCATGCTTACGCTCATTCTGGCGCCGGCCAGGAGAGCTCCTCGGGATCTTGAGCTAGTGTACCTTTCGTATCGACGATGATGAGGCGGTGAGGCCGAGACTTGGTTCTCGTATAGGGCGTATTGTGTGGTGTGGATTATTCCGGACTAAGACCACGAGTTGGCATCAGAGGTCAAGTGTGGACTTAAGCTATGTGCTCTATTATGTGTTTATGTTCATAGCTTGCATACTCTCATCTAGATGACCATGTGCATCGTATTGTACCGATCGGGGATTCTTCTTGAGTAATTCGTTACTCACCCTTACTTATCTTTCGAGGTAACCATGGCGCGGCGGGATGGTTTGAAGGAGGAGCTATGATCATGGGAGCGTCTTTGTCGTCTCGACTTTTTATTTCTATGACTCTTGTCTTTCATTTTCCCCTGAATGCATGTGGTAAGACACGAGCCCTAGGATGTTTTACGAATGATTTTGTGGATTCCGCTTTATTGAATTTGAGAATGTTCCAAATGTTTTAATAAATCTCGATCGAGTGTACGTTTTGGAAATGTATTTGCCTTGAAGCAGGTTTGACAAACTATATTGATTTACGATTGAACCTTGATTGTTTTGTTTTAATTGGGAATCTAAAAACTTATTTGCATATTATCCTTTCCTTTGAATGTATGCATTGGGGTAAAGGCCTATTTAGAGCCCCTTTTGGGTCGGGTCTTTACAGAGTGCCGGCGGCTCCCCATGATCAATCAACTCCCTCCGCTAGCCATCCTGGTGTTGTCCCAAGCTACCTGAAAGATAAATAAGGGTGAGTATAAAGATACTCAGTAAGAAACCCCAACCGGGGTACAATACGATACATCCGTCATCTAGCACCTCAACATGCAAGCAAACAGCTATCAACACAGATCATAACTCAACGAGCTCAATAAAACAAGATCTGGAAACATCGGAAGTCTCCTACTTCCGGCCTAATGATTGGTTCTTATAACCAATCCCGGGACATCTCCGAGGGTCTTTCTCCCTCGGCCATTTGATCAGCTCAAAAACCGATCCCAAGATGTCCAGACACCCTCGAGGTCTTTCTCCTCGACCAATTGATTAGCTCAAAAGCCAATCCCAATGTGTGTCCTCAAGGGCCTCTTACCCTCGCTATACATCCGGACTATCGGGAGAGTACCCGAAGTCGGCTCTAAGTGGAAGGAATGGTGTACTCACGAACATTGGCCCTGGGAGCTCTCGAGGCCGGCAACTTCTTGGCGTGTGCGCGCACACCGCATGCTCTGAAACCGGCGTAAATGCGGGAGCCTAAGGGCAAACTCACGCGGGCGGTGCACGCATGCCTATGACTTAGGCGGTGTCGCGATCACGATGGCGCGAGGCCCTCGGCGCTCATGCATGCGGCTGATCCACCGACACGAAGCTAAGAACCGGCCAAGGTAGGCTTACACCGTTGGCGGGGTTCCGCTCTAGCGAGCTACAAACTAGGCTTTGGCGGAGTGGGTAGCTAAGTCCTGGCCGGCGGGTCGGGGGTAGCAAGATACGTTATGTTACGCACACTTTACTCCGGACACTGAGCTACTAGGGACAAAGTACGTTTTGTCGCTCGGCCTCTGGATGATGAAAAACCCTACAACTCTATCTAAGAGTCTGAGCAAAAATCAATGATTCTGGCTGCAAGCAATGGTGACATAAATCACATTACCTAGCATGATACTACAACTTAGCGGGAATCACAAGCATCTTTGTGAACAAACCTAGCATGGCACTAACATGTAAAATCGGGCAAAATGCTAGCAAGAATTCAATCAAGCTGCTCTATCTCTAACATGCTCATAACAATCGGCAAACAAGCAAGGCATATCGAGATATATCGCGGGGTCCACACAACCACGGTAAGAAATCCTTACAAGGGACAAGCGAGAAAACAATAATTATAATAAATCTACGGCGAATCCTCGAGCCTCTAGGCGATCGAGCAGCGTGAACATCAAACAAAGCACCCAAATCAAATACATAAGCAGACCAATAAATAAATCCATAACCGTGACCAATAAATCCAGGGCCCAATGAAGAAAAGACTAAAGAAATACCATCAGAGAAGCCACAAGGCTCGGGCCAACCGACACACAACAGAGGCGGTGGCGCGGCTAAATTTGGTAGCGATGAAGCGGTTGAGCAGGCCTTGGTTGCGCATGTTGGGCGCGAACACAGGCTGGGGCTGGGCTCAGGCAGGCTGGCGCAGCCGAGACAGGCGATAGCGCCGCAGCGCTGTGGCGTGGCTTCGGTCTGATGGGCCAGCGCGGCGCGCAGCTCAGCAAGCACAAAGGGCGGCAGTGGCGGCGGCAGCGGCGAAGGCTCGGCGCTCGTCTGCACGGCAACTTTGTGCGAGGGCGGCGAGCTCTGAGCGCCGCGGACAGGTGGCGGCTTCGGACTGGCCGGCTAGCTCGGGCCCGGCTGGCGGCGGCGGATCTGGGCGTGCGGGACGAGCGGCCAGTGACGCGGTGGGCTCAGCGCCTGAGCGGTGAGGGCAAGCTCGGGCGGCGGTAGGCGGTGGGCGCTCGGGCGTGGGAGGAGAGGGCCAAGGGGGCTCGGGGTGGAGGAGAGAGAAAGGAAAAATGGGGAAAAATGAGATTTTTCCTTTTTTTCTTTTCTTTTTCTCTTTATTTAAAATCCAAACTTATCCAAATAAATCCAATTTATCCATTTTCCAATTTTTCCAAAAATCCTTAAAATCCTTAAATCTCATTTCAGGCTTCCTCCTTGAGACCAGGCTTAAGCAACCTTTCCAAACAACAAAACTCCTTTGAAATCAACCTCCCAAACCAACTTTGAGAAGGCGGGCTCGAATCGGAAGAAACACCCAAACAACCATCATTTTGCCCAAAACCCAAATGACAACCGAACTCCCAAGCGAAAAGCCCAAACATCTCGGGACTCATGACCCACAACAAACAAGCCTCAACAAAGCGGGAGCTGCCTCGAAGCCACGAAAATCCACAAATCCTGCCTAGGGAGCAAAAAGACCAAAATGCCCCTAAGGGTCCAAAGCAGCTCTAACGGCCCAACGAGAACCTTTGAATACGAGGCAGGAGCTCCTCGAGGCGGGATGAAAAGCTGAGCCGTTACAATACTCCCTCCTTATAAGACTTTCGTCCTCGAAAGTCCTAAGGCAACGGCTCTAGGAATACTCCATTGATTCCTAGCCAAGCTGAACTTCTCGGCTAATACAACACTAGCCCATCTTGAGAACCAAACCCTCTTGGGTTCTCAAAGGCTCAAAGCCACAAAGCTAACCATTACGCCAAAGACTAGCTCAACAAAGGTAGGCAAAGCTAACCCTTTGCCGATCCGCTCAAGGATCTCGGAAGGCCTACAAACCGGGGGCTCATACAAAACCACCTGCTAATCCAACACGAAACACCTCTCTACGGTGTTACTCTCAAACAAACTCGTGGTGGCACAAGCTCCAAAACTCAGCGCCACGCCTTTGGCGTAACACTACGAATGCCCTGGCTGTTAACAAAGCGGCCTCAACTCTACACCATCTTGGCCAAACAAGCTGAACCTCTCGGGTTCGAAACCAAACGACCTACTCTGCTTCACAAGAGACCGGTGAACCACAAAGCTTGCCTCTGACCTTAACGAAAAGCAAACAAATCACCAGTGGCGATTGATCCAAAAGGCTAACTTTTAAGCGAGGCACAAGCTTTACAACACTTAAGCAATCGTCTTAAGGAGAAATCGTCGAACCAAAGGCAAGGGCACCATCTGGTAAAGCGGCTAACACCACTTGCACGAGCTAAAACTTGAGCTACGGCCAACCCTAAATGGCCAAAACCAGGCACACGCTCCACTCGGCCTAGCCAACACATCACAAGCAGGCTGCTGGGCACTGGGCAGGGGCGCTGGCATCCATGGTGCAACTCAACCACCAAGGAAAACTAGGGGGAAAACTTCAAACCCCAAGAACCAACAACTCACCGGCAAAAACTCAACTCTTAAGTGGTACAAGCCTGCTCTTGCGAGGACAAACAACCCGCTTCACTAACAACACCATCTTTGGGACCCTCTCATTGGGCTAACCAGCTGCGCTACTCTAATCAACTACACAACTCGGAAGCTCTGACTCCTCCGCGGAGCGATTTTCCGGCAAGCAAACTACGGAGAGGCGTGAACTACACACACGCTCATTGACTAGCTCAAACCCAAGGGCAAACAACAACCAACTCTCTTTTAAGCAACACCCAAGGGGAAATCCAACTGATTGGACCACCAATCCAGAACTAGCCGAACTTACTCAACCACCGAGGGAGGAATCAACTCCCAAAACAACCGGACTAGGAACAAATCCTCGGGGCAGCGCCCTCTAGCTCGAGCAGGCAAGCTCTTGAAACATCAAGAGAACCAAATCTTAGTCAACACCAAGCACCAACTAGCCTCCATAAACCTTACGCCCAAGGCAGGATCCGAAACGACTCTCTCAACCATAACAATCGGAAACTACGCGGCTACTACCACCGCTCTTGATCGAGATCCAACTAAACTCGGCCGGGCTAAGGACCAACAAGCAAAACTTGCTTAAACAACAACCCGACAATGAGCACGGCATCCTTACAACCAAAAGTGGGGCACTTGCCAAGAACCAAAGCCTTGACAACCCAAAGACTAAGCCTTTGGCTCCTCAACACGAACCCTTCGTGGTTTTCCAAACATAAACCACGGGGCGAGCTACGCAAAAGTGCAGGGTGTACAACTCCAACTTGATCCTTAAGATCCAAAGCCAACAAGGGCTCTCACACGGGGCAACTTTTGCCTCCAAGCGAGCCACAACAAACAAGGGAGCAACAAGAGTTCAAACCCACTCAGGGGCCAACTCACCACGAAAAGCCACATTGGCCAACTTACTCTTACAAGCGCAAAACCACACCAAGCTAACATTCCTCAAAACAATGTGCTCACTAAGCGCGCGCTCCGATCGGCCATCCAACTCATGGCTCTAACTTTGGATCAACCACGCATCCACGATGCCAACACTAACCATACTAGGGTAACTCAAAGGGTAGCCGAATCATGCTACCATCAAAGGTGGCTCCACGGGCTCACAACACGGTGCGAGAACTCAAGCGCGCTAGCTCTTAATGACCTATAGCATCCTTTACACCCAACTCTCGGAGATCTGAGCAGCTCCTACTTTCCCTCGAAAACCTCAAACTTGTAGTCCTCGACTACCACCGAGAGCTAGATCTCTTAAGCAACCCAAGCAGGTGCAACCTCGGGAAAAGGGTACAAGACAAGCGGGGATGCTATACTGCGGGCGACCATGGAACCACCTACACCAAAAGTGCCAAGTGGCTGAATCTAGGCCTCCTCTCAAAGCTTGGTGCCATGAGCACTACATCCATTACAACATGAATCAGCCCTAAGCAGGCTTTACGCCCCTCGGAGAGAAAGTCACACTCCAAGTGGCGGGGCAATGGCACTCGACAAAGAGTCAAACACTCGGCGACCTAATCTCGGCATCTCGACCAACGGACATGCCAAGGCCTACTCCTGCATCACTCGATGCTCAACAAAAGCTCGAGGCTAACTCCTGCATCTCACTCGATGCTCCACGAACTCGAGGCCAACTCTTGCATCTCACTCGATGCTCAACAAAAGCTTCGAGGCCAACTCCTCGGGTGGCAACAACTAGTTCCCACAGGAACATCCAAATAAAAGAGTGCTCCACTCTACTAGCCATTGAAATCCACAAATGGATAAAACCACGGCAAGCAAACTCTGAAGCGCACCACTGTCTACGAGGGCACTAAATGAACTCATTGCTGCAGCAATGAGAGGCTTGCAAGGGGCAAAGATGTCTCTACATGCGCCTCAAGCCACTAACACGGCAACTTGCCAATCAATCGGGCGGCGTGGTGGAGACTCGGCTAGTCCACCTCTCTCAAGGGACTACCACCATCAGCTGCTTTGTACCAAAAAGCACGGGAGCGGCACATCTCGGCCTCTGAGCAATGCCAAGGCATCCCAACACACGGATGCTAAACTCAAACACAGCCAGCTGCTTTACTCTTGGCGGTAGGACTTTCTCAAACAACGAGCTCTCTGAGGCATCCACTTGCCAAACTTGGCGGCTCCATCAACGCCAACAAACTCAAGCTGCATAAACATGCTGATCATGCCCTCCAGGGAACCTCAGGGCTACAAGAAACTCTTGGGGAAAAAATGTTGAAACAAACTCTGCCGGTGGGCTATCTGTGCCAGGACTCCTCACTTTGCTCTACAAAGCTGCGCACAGGTCTCCGCTCTTTGATAGTGAAGACACGCCATCAAATCTCTCATGGTGGAGCACTGCTTTGTGCTCAAGGAGTCTCGCTACGAGGCGTGCTAGCCTCTACCCCTCTTCTAGGCAACTCAGCGCGGGGCCAACTCTAGCCAGCGGGCCTAAGAAACCCTGGGACGCGGCCTCAACATCAATACAATCAGTCCAACTCCTCGGTCGGACATGCCAAGCGTCCTGCTCCTCTGAGTGCGATCAACACACTGGCGATCTGCACGAGCATAAATCTTTGGCCCTGCTTTGGGCTCTCAGCTGCTCAACAACAATTTGCTCTCTTTGCTGCGGAAAGTTGACATGATGGCTCTCTAAGCCCAAACCAACAATGAGTCGAGAACACCTTTCGTCTCGCTCCACAACTCTACACAAGGCATAAAAGCTAGATGAAAAGTATTGTAAATTCTTACCCCTTAGCTTAATTGAACTCGGACAAACTGGCGGTGGTGGAGTCTTGATGAGCATGGGAGCAAACAACCTACAAAGCAAGTTAGTCTCACAGAATCTATGACTCTGTGCTCACGATACCAAGCGTGTGTGAACCCGACCCAAAACATGGTCCTAAAGCTGGGGTTCTCACTCGGCATGCAAGTTAAATATGATAACAAGCGGTTTAGTGCTCATATTTAAAATCCATTCAAAACATATGAGAAAGGGGAACCCTTAAAACATAAACCACAGATTTTCATTTAAACCATCCAACAAAGTAAAACATCTGGCAGCGATTTATCAAAATATACAATACAATTTAAACAACTTTTTAAACAATGTTCCCCTAGGACTCTGTCCATCTACATCTTTGAATAAACAATGCAACAACAAAAGACAGAGTGTCTGGCGGCTCCCCATGATCAATCAACTCCCTCGCTAGCCATCCTGGTGTTGTCCCAAGCTACGAAAGATAAATAAGGGTGAGTATAAAGATGCTCGGTAAGAATCAACCAGGGGTACAATACGATACATCAGTCATCTAGCACCTCAACATGCAAGCAAGCGACTATCAACACAGATCATAACTCATGAGCTCAATAAAACAAGATGCGGAAACATCGGAAGTCTCCTACTTAGGAATCATCGGAAGTCTCCTACTTGGGCCTAATGATTGGTTCTTATAACCAATCCGGGACATCTCAGAGGGTCTTTCTCCCTCGGCCATTTGATCGACTCAAAAAGCCGATCCCAAGATGTCAGAGCACCCTCGAGGTCTTTCTCCCTCGACCAATTGATTAGCTCAAAGCCAATCCCAATGGGTGTCCTCAAGGGCCTCTTACCCTCGCTATACATCGGACTATCGGTTGAGTACCGAAGTCGGCTCTAAGTGGAAGGAATGGTGTACTCACGAACATTGGCAGGGAGCTCTCGGCCGGCAACTAGCGGCGTGTCGTGTGCGCGCACACGCATGCTCTCTGAAACCGGTGTAAATGCGGGAGCCTAAGGGCAAACTATGTGGGCGGTGCGCATGCCTATGACTTGGAAGGCGGTGTCGCGATCACGATGCGCGAGGCCCTCGGCGCTCATGCATGCGGCTGATCCACCGACACGAAGCTAAGAATCGGCCAAGGTAGGCTTACACCGTTGGCGGGGGTTCCGCTCTAGCGGGCTACAAACTAGGCTTTGGCGGAGTGGGTAGCTAAGTCCTGGCCGCGGGTAGGGGGTAGCAAGATACGTTATATTTACGCACACTTTACTCCGGCACTGAGCTACTAGGGACAAAGTGCGTTTTGTCAGCTCGACCTGCGGATGATGAAAAACCCTACAACTCTATCTAAAAGTCTGAGCAAAAATCAATGATTCTGGCTAGCAAGCAATGGTGACATAAATCACATTACCTAGCATGATACTACAACTTAGCGGGAATCACAAGCATCTTTGTGAGAACAAACCTAGCATGGCACTAACATGTAAAATCGAGGCAAAATGCTAGCAAGAATTCAATCAAGCTGCTCTATCTCTAACATGCTCATAACAATCGGCAAACAAGCAAGGCATATCGAGATATATCGCGAGGTCCACACAACCACGGTAAGAAATCCTTACAAGGGACAAGCGAGAAAACAATAATTATAATAAATCTCTGGCGAATCCTCGAGCCTCTAGAGCGATCCCGAACAACTTTGAACATCAAACAAAGCACCCAAATCAAATCTGAGCATGACCCAATAAATCCATAACGAGACCAATAAATTGATTATGAAGAAGAAAAGACTAGGAAATACCATCAGAAGCCACAAGGCTCGGGCCTTGACACACAGCAGAGGCGGTGGCGCGTAAGAAGGCTAAGTGGTGGTGAGCGCGGCGTATTTGAAAGCGCGAGGCACAGCGCTGAGGGTATGAGGCTGTGAGCAGCGGCAGCGGCTCGTCTGATCTGATGGGCCAGCGGCGCGCGGCTCGGCAAGCCACGAGGGCAGCGCGGCGCGGCGTGCGCGCGGCGAGCTTCGGGCGCTCGATCGGCAGCGCGGCTTTGTGCGAGGGCGGCGAGCTCTGAGCGCCGCGGACGGTGGCGGCTTCGGACTGGCGGTGGCTCGGGGCGGCTGGCGAGGCGGTCTGGGCGTCTGCGGGACGAGCGTCTGGTGGGCTCGCGCGCGCGCGCGGTGGGGCGAGGCGAGCTTCGAGGCGGCGGTAGTGGGCGCTCGGGCGTGGGAGAGAGAGGGCCAAGGGGGCTCGGGTGGAGGAGAGAAAGGGAAAAATGGGGAAAAATGAGATTTTTTCCTTTTTTTCTTTTCTTTTTCTCTTTTATTTAAAATCAAACTTATCCAAATAAATCCAATTTATCCATTTTCCAATTTTTCCAAAAATCCTTAAAATCCTTAAATCTCATTTCAGCTTCCTCCTTGAGACCAGTGAAGCAACCTTTCCAAACAACAAAACTCTTTGAAATCAACCTCCCAAACCAACACTGAAGGCGGGCTCGAATCGGAAGGAAACACCCAAACAACCATCATTTTGCCCAAAAACCCAAATGACAAGCGGAACTCCCAAGCGAAAAGCCCAAACATCTCGGGACTCATGACCCACAACAAACAAGCCTCAACAAAGCGGGGGCTGCCTCGAAACCACGAAAATCCACAAATCACGCCTAGGGAGCAAAAAGACCAAAATGCCCCTAAGGGTCCAAAGCAGCTCTAACGGCCCGGTAGAACCTTTGAATACGAGCAGGAGCTCCTCGAGAACCGGGATAGAAAACTGGGCCGTTACAGATAAGGACAAGGGTCCTCGGCTAAGGAAGAAGAAGAGAAAGAAGAAAACTTACTCGGTTCTTGATTCTTGAAGAAACGACAAGAAGGAGATGAGTTCTTGAAAATCGTGCGGAAACTCTAGGGAGGAAAACAACGATTCTTTCCTATTTAAAATACAATTTGGTTTGGCGATTTCCCTTCCCTGGGCTTTCCCCCTTCGAGTACCAGTTGAAGAAAACTTTTCTCTTAATTAAACTCATTTAAATCCAAGCCTCCAAACCCCCTTCAGGTCAAAGGTTCTAATCCCAAAGGAAGCAACACGACTCTTGGGTCTTGCAACCAACAACAGACAAGCCTCAACAAAAGACAAGAATAACCCTAGAATCTTGGAAATGCATAAACCCTGACCGTGGAGCAAAATGACCAAAATACCCCTAAGGGTTAAAAAATCTCTAACGGCCCAACCGAACAACCGAATAATGAACTGGAAGCACCTAAAGAACTGGAACGAAAAACTGGGCCGTTACACTGAATATGCAATAAGGGTAAATTGATCCCACACTTCCCCATCTTAATAAGCGTTTTCTGCACTTAATGAATTACAACTAACTCTGCTTCCGCAACAGTTACTCACCCTAAACCTAGGCAACCCGTGTATAGTAAGGTTATTCCTAACTCTTTAAATCATGCAAGAGATCTCACGATACACCTATCGTAACATACTAGACCTGCCTTTAGCTCTCTTTTCTGAGTTTACATGTAATGGCCCAGTTTTCAGAGTTTAGTTTCAGGGTTGTCCCGGTTGGTTTGGGAGGCTGGAAGTTTGCTTGGTAAATAAAATAAATTGGAGGAGGAGTTTGCTTAGGCTTGGTGGGTTTCGAACCCAAGATCACGTACGAGGAGGAGGTGTAGCTTAAAAGAAAAAAAAAGGAAAAAAAAAAAGTTCGAGCTAAGGCTTGAACCCTGGGTGTCCTGGTTGCAGCAGTTCCAGTTGAGCTGAAGGGGTAAGTTATGCTCTCGTTCGATGGTATTTTACTTGTCCCGTGGTTACACGAAGTTAAGGACTTTTGAATTCAAGTGTTTCTTTTGGCGTTTTTCGATTTGTACAGGAAGAGGAATTGCGCTGCCCTTGGTTCTCCCTCTCTCGATCGCAAGCTCTTCTCCCTCGCGCGTTTCCTAAGGTATTTCCGATCCTTCTCCTTCGTCTCCTCTTTGGTTTTCGATTTGGTGTGGCTGTTGTTGGTTTTCGATTTTGGGACTGGTTGTTAATGGTGTTTCTTTGTTGTGGTTGTTTGTTTGTTTGTTTGTTAGTTGAACAGCGGCCTGACCTTAACCGTCGTGCCCTTCATCGAGCGCGATCCCGGCCAATCGTCACTACACTTCACGCTTCACGCTCGCTTTTCGCTGCGTAGCTGCGAGTGTCTTGATTATTCGAGCACACTCCGTCTTCCATTCATCGATCCGCTCGGCCCGCGGTGAGAGCGGCTTTCTCGCCGTTTACGCTGCGGCGCGCCACAACTTGCCAAGGACATCCCCTCGGTTTTGCGTAGCTACCGCGTCGTGGCGCCGCCCGCTTTGTTGCTCATTTGAATCGCCTATACGCATCCGGTCGGCCCTGTATCTTTGTTGCCTTTGCCTTCGCCGTCGCGAGGAGTCCTAGTGCGAGGCTTTTCTTCTCAATTTTGGGTAACTACCTAATCTCTAGAGTCTTATTTTTTGTTGGTCGATTTGAGTGCCTAGGAGTCGAGTTGTGATGTTTTATTGTTTTGCTAAATTTTGTCTCTCTGTTGACTTGCAGCTCGTGGGTCATTGTGATTTGTGTGTTTGTCTTCTGCATACTTCCAAGTAAGGATTTATTACCGGGGTTGGTGGGCCTTGGGAAATAATTTAATAGCACATTTATATTCTACAAGCAAGTATGAGTATTCTAGTGGATAGGATCTTTGTTTCTAAATGCTGGCATGTTTGTTGATTTATCCATGTTTCCTGTTTTAAGTTATGTAGAGCCATGCTAGCGATTTTTTTTCTATGCTACGGATTTTTTTTCTTACTCTGGCATAACCATGTTTTCTGTTTAAGTTCTGTAGAGCCTGCTAGGATCATATTGTCATAGATTTCTGCCTGGTTGGACTGTTAGTTTGTATTACTGTGGTTAGAAGATTGCTAGGAGCTGTTAGTGCAAGTCTCGCATGGGTAAGTCCCTGAAGGGCACCAATGCGTCGTCAGTATGTGTAAGTCCCCGATGGGCATCACACTGTTGCGGTATGTGTAAGTCCTTGATGGGCATCATAGTGCTTCTAGGGAGTGTAAGTCCCTGTTGGGCACCTTGTGAACCTAGTAAGTGTAAGTCCCCGATGGGCGTCCTTGAGCTTAAGCTGGTATAAGACCCCGATGGGCTTCCGAGTATTGAGTAGGTGTAAGACCCCGATGGGCATCCTCATGCTTAAGCTGGTGTAAGTCCCCGATGGGCAACCTTGAGTACTGCTTGAGTAAGATCCTGTTGGGCGTCATCGCGCTTAAAAGTGAGTAAGTCCCTGATGGGCCTCACCAGGTATAAGTCCCCGATGGGCATTCTACAGGTGTAAAACCCCGATGGGCATCCTTGTGCAGAACTGGTGTAAGACCCCGATGGGCATCCACGTGTTCTAGATGGTGTAAGATCCCGATGGGCATCCAAAGTGTAAACCGAATGTAGGTTGAGATAGTAAGTCCTTGAATAGGCAAATTCTAATATGGCAGTTAGCCTGAGCCAGGTTGTTCCTTCTGGGCTCGTATTTGGTTGCATGTATCTGTGTGCTAGATGATTGGTTTTTCGTATTGTACCCCAGTTGGAGATTCTTACTGAGCGACTCGTTGCTCACCCTTATTTTTCTGTGGTTATCCACCAGGTAACTTGGGACCGAGACTGGATGGCTAGGAAGTTGCTGTTGGATGATCATGGACAGAGTACTCTGAGTCATGTCGCGTTTGTTCTTGATTCTTTTGCATGTAGATAGGGCATGGAGCCCTTAGGTGGACTTGTTGTATTTAAAAACATTGAGTTATTTGCTTCGGATTCTTTTGTTAAACTTGTTTGGATGTTTTCTTTTTCAAATAAACGATACTCTGGCCAGGGTTGGTTTTTGGTAAATCTTTTGACTGGTGCTTGGAAACAGGGATAGGTCCAATTAATAAAATTTCTCTGAATGATTTCATGTTATTAAGTTTTCTCTTTACTTCCGCATTCATGATTTTGGGTTTACTTACATGCATAAGAGTTTAAAGGCCTAGGTTTAGGACCCTATTCGGGTCGGGTCTTTACATTACAGATGGTTAACATACATGGGTAGCTAGTCGACGCATACTTGAGAAATAAATTGCAGCAGTATAAAAACTAAATACCTACAACAACAACATCCATTCTACATACGAATTATCACCATAACTCATATCTAACAAGAAGTAGAAAAGATCAGCAGAGATAATAAGAGAATTTAGATATCTCATTACTAAAAGGTAAAGCAGTTCTATAATCCTTTCCTAACTAATAAAATACTAAAACAAAAAAATAGATTGAAATTGGTGCGGTTGTGAAGTGTGCAGACTCATTGTCATCGACTCCTTGTTCACATTGATTTGTTCCTCAGCTTTTAAGTTCCGCATTTCTTGTATTAAAACGCATTAAGCATAGTTTATTCATTTAAAATGCAATGATGAGTCTATAGGGCGCTTAATGATGAATGCATATGATTTATAGCAGTTTTACTAGCATTGGGTCCTTTATAGCTCGATTATTTCCCTTGAACCTTAGAAAAATGGGTACGAAGCTAGCCTAAATTATGCACTATTTGAGAGCTATCAATGAGTGGTATGAATAAGACCCTAAATTGAGGATTTGTGTGATTTTCTCTAAATAGAGTAGAGTTGAAGAAAGCCACATTGAGGATGAAATTACTTAGACAAATATCAGCTTTGTGGAGGAAGAGCCTGCAACTGAGAATGAAGAAGAAAAACATGAAGTGTAAAAAACTGAAGATAGCTGCAAAAGCATTGAACCCCTTGAGATCACGAAAATCTCTTTGGATCTATCATGTCCTAAAGAACCCAACCAAGAGATCATTAAAAAATGAGAGGGAAATACAACATGGCCAAGGCCGAAGGCACCTTTGCCCACTAAAAGAAATTTTGGTAGGAAGTTACCTCAAGAAGGAGGAGTTTGGAGCCATAACAGAAAAGGCTATCAAATATGGTGCCATAAAGAAGATCATATATGGCCAAAGGAAAAGTGGTCATAACACATTCCTAGAATCGAGGTGTGAGCATGCCTGATCGGTATAAATTAATTTAACTTGAGCATTTACAAGCTTTTAATTTTTCATATTTTACTAGGTTAGATTTTCTTTTAGTAGTTTGTTCGTATAGTTTAATGTTTGTTTTTCTTTAGTTTTGAGATTGAATTGAGTAGGGTATCAGTGGCACAAAGTTGAACATGCGATAAGCTGGATGAACAAACAAAAACCTAGACCTCAAGCGATTGAAGCAATGTGATCATAGGAAATTACAGATGGAAAGAAAAATGAAGTTTCTGTCTTTCTCTGTCTTATTTCTTGCTATCCATATATCTTTGCTGAAATATGTTTAATGCTCTTGTTTATCCTGGCATAGGAAGAGAACTAGGATTAAATAGAAAATATTTTGTTCATATTCATGCATCTTTAAAATCAAACAGTTAAGTGCTATTTATAAATGTTTCTTCGCTCTGCTCTCAAATGTTGTAGTCTAGTATAGTAAAATAAAATTTAACAATCTAAAACACCAACCTTTATTATTAGGATTATAGGAGAATGAACTAGCCAAAATGTGGACCGAGTTGATAATGCACTATTCCTTAATCGGAATAAAAAATGAGTTAGCTCCCAAGATTAAATTTGAAAGCTTTAAACATGGAATTCAAACTTTAGAACAAACTAAGTTTGGGGGACCTAAACCTCAACTTCAATGAGGACAATGGAGAATTTAAGTTTGGGGGTGAGGGTAAGCATGAGAAGTGTATAGAAGAGAAAGAAAATCAAGTGAGCATGCTAGTCTTTTGCAAAAAAATATAAAAAAAAAAAAAATCTTGCTGTGAGAAACAATGATCAAAACATTATGGGTAAAAATGAAAGGCACAAAAGAGCAAATAGTTGTAGGAATCTCAAAGTACTTTGATGTCCACCAAAAAGCGCAAGCTTAAGACATTCTATTGCTTAGATGGAATGTTTTATGCTCAAGTGATTCAATCTAAGAACTACAGAATTATGGATATGAGTGCAACCCGAGTAGAAATACGGAAAGCATAATAGAAATTCTCGAGGGATTTGAGACATAAATAAAAAGCCTCGGATAGAATGTTTTGGGAAAACTTTGGATGATCGAGGGCTTGAGTGAAGTGGTTCGATTCGTAGGCATTAATCTCTAGGAGGGCCCAGTTTTAAGTCTATCAGGGAAGAGCGTGTTATTAGTAAGGAAAATGTTTTTATCAAGTCTTGGACTCTAAATTTTGTAGGATAAAAGTTAATGTGTTTAGCTTGTGATAAAACTTTTCTTAATTAGACTACGATATTGAAGACATTGTTGAGAGAATTTACCTAAAAGTATTTATATTAAAATTTCCTTGCACGTTAATGATTGTAGCATCGCTCGAGACGAGCCATGATTCAAGTTTGGGGGTTTGATAATGCTCAAATAGAGCATTACTTAGGCTAATATCTTAATATATTCTATTGGTATCGTGCATTGATTAAATGAATTTTAGAATTAGAATAACATTAAGATAAGAAATTTATATAAATAAGATGCATGTATGATTTATTAGCTTAGATATAAAAGGCTAAGGAAACTAGAACATTTTAGAGTAAAATTTGAATGTCAAATGCGTTTTGTACTTAAATGCCAAAGAACCCACACACTAATTTATTTGGGGTGAGGGTAATTTATTTTTGTACTTAAAGTGCTTCCATTGGGATTTGAACCCTTGACCTGAAGGGGATTTGGAGGCTTGGACTACTACCGAATCCACATCTTACTACAACGGGGCCAGCAAGGTCACAACCTCAAGTGACAAAAACTCTGGCTAGGCATACAAGGGCTCCAAACTCAAACAACCATGCCTATGGCATCTCATCAAACAGAAGGCTCACGGCCTACTCTTGCATCTCCACATGATGCTCAACAAAACTCTGGCCGGCTCTCTCAACATGCAGTAGCTAGCTCTACTCTAGGAGCTCACCAAAAGAAGAGTGTTCAACTCTACAAAACAACTGAGAAAACCACCAACGGATCAAGTCCGATGGGAACATTGCTCGCTGCACCCTTAACCACAGGGTTCCGGCTTACTGGCTACAAAACAACAACACTTTACAATAGCACAAAGATGCCTCATCAACCTCCTCGAAGGCTACCAACTCTGCAGCCACTCTCTGGGCAATCAAACCATCTGCTAAGGCTCAAGATCAACACTTGAGCTACCCAGGCTAGTCCACACTGGGACCTGCTCCACAAGCATCCACATAAGCAAAGCCATAGCTAACACCTCTCTTGGAGTGGTACTCCAAGGCAAATCACCTCCACCCTCTCTCTAGGGGAAAACCAACAACTGAGCCACAAGTGGCCTACGGGAGTCTAACCTCTGCCTCCCCTGGAGCGATGTCGGCGGTATCAGAATCTATCTGGATACCTCAACAAGCCACAACATCTTTGCTCTGCTGCTGCGGGAAGTTGGCATGATGGCGCTCTAAACCCAAACCAACAACGAGTCAGAACCTGCTCGTCTCTGCTCCACAACACTACACAAGGTGTAACGGCCCAGTTTTCTATTTCGGTTTCCCAGGAGTTTTCGGGACATTATGCAGATGTTCGGATGGGCCGTTAGAGCTTTTTAACCTTTAAGGGTATTTTGGTATTTTGCTCCCCGGTCGGAGGTGGAGGATTTTGAGAGCCAGGGTCATTTCGGCCGCCGTTGAGACTTGATTAATGTTGGTTGCAAGACCCAAGGAGTTTAGGTTAGTTGATTAGAAGTTCGGAGACATTAGGTTGATAGCAAAATTAATTGGAATTTAATTGGTCCCATTGAGATTTGAACCCTTGCCTAATGGTGAAGTGGAGTTTTAAAAAAGAAGATTTAGTTAAAAAGAAAGGAATTTCTTTGGCGGGACCATGAGAAAGCCTTGGGAAGGATTTTAGACCCATTTAATTTAGGAAAAAGGAAAAGAAATCCTATTCCCCTTGTTTTGGAAAAATCTCTCTCTCTCTCTCTCTCTCTCTCTCTCTCTTGCAGAGCCCCTCACCAGAAACCAAACCCTAGCCGCTCGGCCCATCCCACACGGATCGCGCGGCCCTGCCACTGCCACGCCGCGCCGCACCAGACCGCGGCCACGGCCCATGCCCGAGCGCGCCCGAGCATACTGCATCGCCCATGCGAGCGCGCCCGATCGCCTTGCCTCGCCCAGCCAGGCGCGTCGCGCCGTTCCGCACGAGCCGCCCGAGCGAGCGCGCGCTCCGCTGCTTGCCGCCCGGCCCAGCGTCGCCAGCGCCGCTTCGCTGCCGCCGCCAAGCGTCGTCGCCGCGCTGTCCTCGCGAACATAGCGTCCCGCCTTACCGCGCGCCCGAGCAGCGCCAGCGCCAGCCCCAGCGCGGCGCCAGCGCCCTGCGCCCGATGGCGCCCGTCGCTTGCGCTGCTGCCGAGGCGTGTGCCTTCTCGGTTAGTAAATTCCGAGCCTCCACCCTTTGGACTTCACGATTTTAGATGTTGTTTATTAATTAGGATATTTTATATTACCTTAGGTTGCTCGGGTTAAGCTTAAAAGCTCGAGAGTCGTTATTTGATTCGGGATAGTTAACCTCCACTTATTTCTAGGTAAGGATTCTTACAGGGGTTGTGTGGACCTGCGAATAGTTGATATACACATGATTCTTTGTAATTATATGAGTTTCTAGTGATAGGTTACATGTTTTCTTTTGATTCATGTTAAGTGACATGTTTACATCCCGTTAGTTCCATGTTAGGCTTTCCTATCTTGATAGAACCATCTTTGCCATTTGTATCTTTGCTAGATCCAAATTCTGGTTAGATGTGTGATGTATAGTATAGAGGGCCAGTAGAGGCAACTAGTTTGGGGTCCCTCTCGGGCAAGACCAGATGGACATACGGAGGTGTAAGGCCCTATGGGCATCCTAGGTGTGTAAGGCCCCTTTGGGCATCAGCGATTACGGAGGTGTAAGGCCCTATGGGCATCCTAGGTGTGTAAGGCCCCTTTGGGCATCATTGATTACGGAGGTGTAAGGCCCTATGGGCATCCTAGGTGTGTAAAGGCCTTTGGGCATCACGATTACGGAGGTGTAAGGCCCTATGGGCATCCTAAGTGTGTAAGGCCCCTTTGGGCATCAGCGATCTTGAAGGTGTAAGGTCAGATGGGCATCCTAAGTGTGTAAGGCCTTGCTTTGGGCATCTTTGTGTCCTAAGTGTGTAAGGCCCCCCTTTGGGCATCTTTGTGTCCTAAGTATGTAAGGCCCCCTTTGGGCATCTTTGTGTCCTAGGTTGTGTAAGGCCGAAGGGCATCCAAATGTAGGACCTAGGAGGAGGCTATAGAGCGGAAGCCCTTGAGTAGGCTCGCCTTTGAAGTAGCTCATAGCCTACACCAACCAGTGCCCGCTCTAAGTCATTGTATGGTTGCATGTCAGTGTGCTAAATGAGATGTTTTCGTATTGTACCCGGTTGGGGATTCTTCTTGAGTAACTCGTTGCTCACCCTTATTCTGTGGTTTTCCACGGGTAACTTGGGACAGAGTGGATGGCTAGGAGGAAATTTCTTTGGATGATCATGGATGGTGACTCTACGAGGTTGCACGTTCTTTTAATGTTTTCTTTGATGATTTAGCATGTAGTGGGACTTGGGTCCCTAGGAAAAGCACTCAAAAATCTATTTTATGTTTCTCGTACCGTTTCCCTTGATTTGTTTTTAAGAAATCTTGTCGAGTTATCTACTGTTTATTTTAAATGGAATTATATTTTCTTTGTTTTGAGCGTGCTTACTTCAAAGATTTAAATTTCAAACTACGAGACAGCGTTTTACATTCCTAATCATGCATGCTAAGTAAGGACTTTAGGATAGAACCGTTTCTTTGGGTCGGGTCCTTCGGTTAGTATCGAGCTCGAGTTATAGGTTACGTAGGTGACTGCGATTGTAGGTTGTTTTCCATGATCATCAGTAGCCGGACGGCCATCGGTATGTCCATAAGTTTAAGGTTAATGGTTAAAATTACAATACTTCATCTAGTATACATGTGTTACCCTTGTTGGGCGGTGAGAGCCCTAGCGTGGGCTAGTTTTTATGCCTTGTGTAGACCGCCGATTGTTGATTACACATTGAGGAGGCGGGGGCGTTTGGTATTTCCAAGCGAGAAGTTGGGCTGCGCATGTTGATGATGAGACCACGTCGAGTTGTCTAGACCCATAGGCCACCTTTGGCCTGGCGGATGAGTTGCCAAGAGAAGAGGTTAGAGGCTAGAATGCCTTAGAGTGAGACTCCTTGAGCAAAGTGTGCTCCGTCATGAGAGAGTTGATGGCGAGTCTTTTAGCTATCGGAGGCGGAACCCGGCGCGGTGTAGCGCGTAGTGAGAGTCCGGTGCGAGATAGCCCGGTGTGCGAGTTTATTTAGGACACCCCCCTAGTAGCCCGGTAGCCGGAGGTTCCGGGAGGGCTCGTCGGCGAGTTATCTTTGATAAGTTAGTTAGCGTTGATCGAGCGCCGAGTTTGGCAAGTGGGCTTTGTAAATTTGGATGTTTTAGAGACCTCTGCTAGCGACAAGGTGGTTGCCGAGTTCAAGTTTATCATCCAAGTGTTGGGATGACACGGTGTCGAGGCCGATGACCGGATGTTTAGAGGTCGGCGCGCCATTCTGGTGTTGTTTGATCTGGGCGGTGTGGTGGTGGAAGTCCCCTGTGAGGCGGACCAGCGAGTCTCCATCGACCACCGGTCGATTGGCAAGCTTCCAAGTTAGTAGCTTTTGAGGAAGATGTAGAGACATCTTGTCCTCACTGCAAGCTGCTTGAGACGTTTTGGGCCAGTTCTTTTAGTACCCTCGTAGCGAGGGGTAGTATGGAGTTGCTTATCGAGGACTTAATCCATCAGTAGTTTTTGGTGGCTATTAGAGAGAAGCACCATACATTAGCATGTTCGGTGTGGAGCTAGGTGCTTGCCACCCGAGGGTTGCTTTGAGTATTCGTTGAGCATCGAGTGGGATGCGAGTGGGCCTTGGCATGCATTGGGCGTGATGTCGAGAGTAGTCTACTCGAGTGTTGAGACTCTTGTGTTGAGTGCCATTGCCACTGTCACACAGGTGTGACCTTCCCAGCCCTCGGAGAGGGCTTAAAGCCCGTAAAGTGATGTTTGTGTTGTAAAGGAAGTAGTGCTGTTGGCACCAAGCTTTGAGAGGAGGCCTAGGTCGGGCCGGTTGGCACTTCTGTGCGGTGGCTCGAGGACACGCCGGAGTTTAGCATCCCCACAAGTCTTGTACCCATTCACGAGATTGCACCTATTTTGGGGTGCATAAGAGATCTAGCTCGGTGGTAGCGAGAGAACTACAAGTTTGAGAGTCGTTTGAGGATAAGTAGAAGCCTTTTCGAGTCGCAGGGAGTTGGGTACAAAGGATGTTGTTGGTTGTTAAGGGCTAAGCGCGTCAGGGAGTTCTCGCGCTGTGTTGTGGGCTTGTGAGCGGTTGGATGGTAGTGTGATTCGACTACCACAGGTTACCTAATACGAGTAGAGTTGGCATCGATGATGCGTGGTTAATCGGTGTTAGAGCCATGAGTTGGATGGTGATCGAAGCATGTTTAGTGGGCACATTGGCTTGAGATATGTTAGCTTGGTATGGATGTGCTCTTGTAAGAGTGAGTTGGCCAATGTGGCTTTTCGTGGTGAGATGGCCGAGAGGTTTGAACTCTTGTTGCTCCACAGTTAGTAGTGGCTCTGTTGGAGGCAAAAGTTGCACTGTGTGAAAATCCTTGTTGGCTTTGGATCTTAAGGAATGCAGTTGGGGTGTATGCTGCGGTGTACTTTTGTGTAACTCGTTAAAGTGGTTTTATGTTTGTGAAACCACGAGAGGTTCGTGTTGAGAACCAGTGCTCGATCTTTGAGGTGTCAAGACTTTAGTTCTTGGCAAGTGCCTAACTTTGGTTGTAAGGATGTCGTGCTCGTGGCGGGTTGTTGTTTAAGCAAGTTTTGCTAGTTGGACCTTAGCTTTGGTTAGAGTTGGTTGGAGGCTGAACAAGAGCGGTGGTAGCAAAGCGCGTAGTTTACGATCGTCATGGCTAAGAGAGTTGTTCGGATCCTTACCTTGGGCGAGAAGGTTTGTTGTGGCTAATGTTTAGAGTAGAGTCGGATTGGTTCGGTGAGGTGGCTAGTTGGTGTTTGGTGTTGACCAAGTTTTGGTTCTCTTGTTGTTTCAAGAGCTAGCCGGTTCGAGCAGAGGGCTTTGCCACGAGGACTGTTCCTAGTCGGGAAGTTTTGGGAGTTGACCCCTCCTGCTGTGGTTGAGTAAGTTACAGCATTATTGGATTGGTGGTCCAATCGGTTGGGGTTTCCCCAGCAGGTGTTGCTTCCAGAGAGTTGGTTTGTTGTTGCCCTTAGGTTTGAGCTAGTCGTGAGCATGTGTGATGTTATTTGCCCTTGAAGGTTAAGCTGGCTTTGGGAAATCGTTTCCCGTTGAGGAGTAGTCGGTGTAGCTCATGAGTTGTGTAGTTGATCGAGTAAGCGCGGTGGTTAGCCAGTGAGAGGTCCCACTTGCAGGTTGTTAGCAAGCAAAAAGTTGTTTGTCCCCACACAAGTGGAGGCCGGCCAGTTTAAGAGTTGAGTTTTTCTTTGGAAAATTTGTTGGTTCCTTGGGGTTTGA
Source organism: Sicyos edulis (assembly GCA_036507275.1). Taxonomy (NCBI): domain Eukaryota; kingdom Viridiplantae; phylum Streptophyta; class Magnoliopsida; order Cucurbitales; family Cucurbitaceae; genus Sicyos; species Sicyos edulis. Next base: position 21,484,573 of record CM071855.1, on the reverse strand, counting down.
AGAAAACCCTAGTTTCTTTGGTGGTTGAGTTGCACCATGGATGCCGACCTCGAGTATTATCTTTGGGGATAGCCTCGTCGGTCCGTTTCCCTTGCGATGTTCGGGTGTGGAGTTTCTAGTAGCAAGATGAGTTAGGCCTAGGCTAAAGGAGAAAGTCCTTTGAGTAGCGATTGGACTTAAGAGTTGAGTGGCGGCTTGGAGGCGAGCCTTGCTCGTTATAAGCAGGTTGAGTTTCTGTGAGCAAGCCCTTCTTGGGCTTTGTTCCTGAATTGATGTGCGTTCGCGATTGGCGTTATAAAGTGAGCCACGATTGAGTGGGTTGTACGAGAGATGTCGTGGCATTGGTTGGAAACCTTAGAGTTGTTATCCTCCGGCTTTTGTGTTGCTAGTAGCCCCGTGTTGTTTTATTCCTTCTTTGCTCGAGGTTCCGTGAGAGGAATGTTGTTTGTTTCCCTATCTGGCGATGTTCACCTAGGCGAGTGGCTGATCGGATTGCATTGGAAAGTTTGTTGTCGGTCGTTGAGGGCTTGATTTGTTAGTTTGGTAGAGTGGAGCTGTGCTGGACCTTGTCTTCTAAAGGTGGCGTAAGTGAAGTTTGGTGGTGTGTTAGTGGTAGCCGTTTGATGAACCACAAAAGTGCCCCTTGGCTTTGGTGCTTCGATTTCTCGTAAGATGGTTGCTTTAGTGTTGTGGGCGCATGCTAGTTGGAGAAGGTTGCCTAGGATCGAGTCACGGTTGGTGGTTCGGAATTGGATTTCGTTAAGGATTGTAGGCAAGCGGTGGGGTTCGCGAGTCTCTTGCGAAGTAAAGTAGAACCGTTTTGTTTACGAAACACAGGAGGTTCGGTTGTTTTGTCGGCATGGTGAAGGGTGAAATTTTGTTTGATATGACTATGAGCATTCGAGAGAGATTCTGGCCGGGCGTGGCGTTGAGTTTTAGAGCTTGTGACCCGTCCACGAGTTTCTTTGAGAGTAGCAAGTAGAGAGGCTTTCGAGGTTGGGTTAGCGAGGATAAGTGAGCCCTAAGTCGTGAGGACCGTTTGAGAGTTGAGTGCGAGTCGGAGGTGTGACTCACCGACTAGCTATCGCATGATTTCTTGAAGCTCGGTGTTAGTTGATTTTGGTTGAGATAGTTTGTAGCGGACTCGGTGTCTTTTGGGCTTGGAGACTTTGGGAAACCAAGAGGTTCGGTTTCGAAGAAGGATTTGTGTTGTCTTAGCGGAAGCTTGGTTGGTTAAGAATCGGTGGAGATTTTCCTAGAGTTGTTTTTCGTCTTAGGACTTTCGAGGGCGAAAGTCTTAAAAGGAGGAGTATTATAGCAGCCCGATTTTCTATTTCGGTTTCCCGGGAGTTTTCGGGACATTATGCGGATGTTCGGATGGGCCGTTAGAGCTTTTTAACCTTTAAGGGTATTTTGGTATTTTGCTCCCGGTCGGAGGTGGAGGATTTTGAGGGCCGGGGTCATTTCGGCCGCCGTTGAGACTTGATTAATGTTGGTTGCAAGACCCAAGGAGTTTAGGTTAGTTGATTAGAAGTTCGGAGACATTAGGTTGATAGCAAAATTAATTGGAATTTAATTGGTCCCATTGAGATTTTAACCCTTGCCCTAATGGTGAAATTGGAGTTTTTAGAAAAGAAGATTTAGTTAAAAGAAAGAATTTCTTTAGTGGGACCATGAGAGAAAGCCTTGGGAAGGGATTTTAGACCCATTTAAATTAGGAAAAAGGAAAAGAAATCCTATTCCCCTTGTTTTGGAAAATCTCTCTCTCTCTCTCTCTCTCTCTCTCTCTCTCTCTCCTTGCAGAGCCCCTCACCAAGAAACCAAACCCTAGCCGCTCGGCCCATCCCACACGAATCGCGCCCGGCCACTGCCCACGCGCGCACGAGCCGCGGCCACAGCCCATGCCCGAAGCGCGCCCGAGCGCCTACGCCGCCCATGCGGCGCGCCCGGTTACCTGCCTCGCCCAGCCCGCGCAGCGTCGCGCCGTTCCGCACGAGCCGCCCGAGCGCGCCGCGCGCTCCGCTGCTGCTGCGCCCGGCGCGTCGCCAGCGCCGCTTCGCTGCCGCCCGAGCGCGTCGCCGCGCTTGTATCTCGCGAACCCAGCGTCCCGCCTTGCCCACGCGCCCGAGCAGCGCCAGCGCCGGCCTCGCCAGCGCCAGCGCCAGCCTCGCCTAAGCGCCGGCGCCCAGCGCCCAGCCCAGCGCCCGCTAGCGCCCCCGGCGCCCGTCACCTGTCTTAACGCGCTGCTGCCGGGGCGTGTGCCTTCTCGGTTAGTAAATTCGAGCCTCCACCCTTTGGACTTCACGATTTTAGATGTTGTTTATTAATTAGGATATTTTATTACACCTTAGGTTGCTCGGGTTAGCTTAAAAGCTCGAGAAGTCGTTATTTGATTCGGGATAGTTAACCTCCACTTATTTCGGTAAGGATTCTTACGGGGTTGTGTGGACCCTGCAAATAGTTGATAGCAGTGATTCTTTGTAATTATATGAGTTTCTAGTGATAGGTTACATGTTTTCTTTTGATTCATGTTAAGTGACATGTTTACATCCCGTTAGTTCCATGTTAGGCTTTCCTATCTTGATAGAATCATCTTTGCCATTTGTATCTTTGCTAGATCAAATTCACTGGTTAGATGTGTGATGTATAGTATAGAGGACCGTAGAGGCAACTAGTTTGGGGTCCCTCTCGGGCAAGACCAGATGGACATACGGAGGTGTAAGGCCCTATGGGCATCCTAGGTGTGTAAGGCCCCTTTGGGCATCAGCGGATTACGGAGGTGTAAGGCCCTATGGGCATCCTAGGTGTGTAAGGCCTTTGGGCATCAGCGATTACGGAGGTGTAAGGCCCTATGGGCATCCTAGGTGTGTAAGGCCCCTTTGGGCATCAGCGATTACGGAGGTGTAAGGCCCTATGGGCATCCTAGGTGTGTAAGGCCTTTGGGCATCGCGATTACGGAGGTGTAAGGCCTATGGGCATCCTAAGTGTGTAAGGCCCCTTTGGGCATCAGCGTCTTTGAAGGTGTAAGGCAGATGGGCATCCTAAGTGTGTAAGGCCCCCCTTTGGGCATCACTTTGTGTCCTAAGTGTGTAAGGCCCCACTTTGGGCATCACTTTGTGTCCTAAGTATGTAAGGCCCCCTTTGGGCATCTTTGTGTCCTAGGTTGTGTAAGGCAGAGAAGGGCATCCAAATGTAGGACCTAGGAGGAGGCTATAGGCGGAAGCCCTTGAGTAGGCTCGCCTTTGAAGTAGCTCATAGCCTACACCAGCCGTGCCGCTCTAAGTCATTGTATGGTTGCATGTCAGGTGTGCTAAATGAGATGTTTTTCGTATTGTACCCGGTTGGGGATTCTTCTTTGAGTAACTTCGTTGCTCACCCTTATTCTGTGGTTTTCCACGGGTAACTTAGGGGAGAGAGTGAATGGCTAGGAGGAGGCTCTTTGGATGATCATGGATAGGTGACTCACGAGTTATCACGTTCTTTTAATGTTTTCTTTGATGATTTAGCATGTAGTGGGACTTGGGTCCCTAGGAAAAGCACTCAAAAATCTATTTTATGTTTCTCGTACCGTTTCCCTTGATTTGTTTTTAAGAAAGTACTGATCAGTTATCTACCTGTTTATTTTAAATGGAATTATATTTTCTTTGTTTTGAACGTGCTTACTTCAAAGATTTAAATTTCAAACTCTGAACGACGTTTTACATTCCTAATCATGCATGCTAAGTAAGGACTTTAGGATAGAGACCGTTTCTTTGGGTCGGGTCCTTACACAAGGCATACACTAGATGAAAAGTATTGCAAATTCTTAACCCTTTTCAAAAACTGTAAACTTAGGCGTACCTGATGACTGTCGGAGTGCTGATGATCATGGAAAAATGACCTACAACAAAAGGTCAGTCTACAAAATCTATGACTCTGAGCTCTGATACCAACTGTAAAGACCCGACCTGAATGGGGTTCTAAAATAGGCCTTTACCTCAATGCATGCATTCAAAACTAAAATCAAAATGCAAAATGGTGTTTCGGATTTTAAGTAAAAACTAAAACATAAACTTCCATTTAAAAGTCAACATAAAATTCTGAAACACATCTCTGTTTCAAGCTTTGTTCCAAGACAAATACATTTCCAAAACTCACTCTGATCAGAGATTTATTTAAAACATTCAAGCTTTCCAATAGTTACAATAGTGCTAGAATCCGGAAATACATTCAGAAACAACCTAGGGCTCCGTGCCCAACTACATGCATTCAGAGGACATTTAAAACTTAAAAACATAAATACAAGACTCAGAGTTTAAAACAACGGCCTAGCTTAAAAGTCTGTGGCACCAGTGGGGTGTGTCACTTGATGATATCGGCGATCAAAGCCAACCGTTTGCTAGCTCGAGGAGGTTGGGGTTTTTGGCTTAAGTTGACCGGAGAGAGCAGTGATCAGTTATCTGTTGAGCAAGTGCCCATTGTGCAAGACTTTGCAGATGTTTTCCCTGAAGAGTTGCCTGGACTGCTGCCAAAGAGGAAGGTGGATTTCTCAATAGAGCTTGAGCCAGGGACTCGTCCTATCTCGAAAGCTCCTTATCGTATGGCGCCCGGTGAGCTGAAAGAGTTAAAGGAGTAGTTCTTTGGAGTTGCTAGCGGAGGATTTATTAGGCGAGTGTGTCCTCGTAGGGAGCACCGTCTTTGTTTGTTAAGAAAAATGATTGCTCAATGCGTCTATGCATTGATTATAGAAATTGAACAAGGTAACCATTAAGAACAAGTATCCATTGCCTCGTATCATGACTGTTTGGCGGCTCGGGGAGCTTGTCTATTTTCGAAAATTGACTTGGGGTTGGTCTACCACGGTTGAGGATTCGGGATGCGAGATATCCCCAAGGCAGCGTTAGTCGAGAGTATGGTCACTCTGAGTTCGTAGTCATGTCTTCCGGTGTGAAGCGCCCAGTGCATTTATGGACATGATGGAATGAGTGTTCAAGGCGTTCTTGGACCGCTTTGTCATCGTGTTCATAGATGACATTCTTGTGTACTCTAAGTCTAAGGAGGACCATGCCGCACCTAAGGCGATTTTGTGACCTTGCGCGAGAACCCGAGCTCTATGCGAAGTTTTCAAAGTGTGACTTTTGGCTTGAGGAGGTAGCTTTTGCAGGTCGCGTTGTGTCTAAGGAGGAGTGGTTGTGGACCCTTCCAAGATAGAGCCGTTAGTTCGTGGGCGGGCCAAGCGGCGTGTCGAGATTCATAGCTTTACGAGTGCAGTCGGATATTACGGTACCCGCCGTTGAGCGTTTACGCTATAGCCACCCGCTTACTAGATTGGCGAGGAAGGGTGTCGATTTCGTTTGGGATAAGAAGTGCGATGAGAGTTTTGCTAAGGTGAAGAAGCGGTTTGGCGTCTGCTCGGTGTTGGCGATTCGGAGAGAGCGAGGAGGTTTCGTGGTGTCTGATCATGCCCGGCAAGTTTGGGTTGGGTTGCATTACGATGCAACACGGTAAGGTAATAAGCGTGCGCTTGAGGCGATTCAAACGCGCGCAGCGAGAACTATCGACTCATGATATGGAGTTAGCGTGATGCGTCTTTGCACTTAAGATGCTGGAGGCACTACTTGTATGGGAAAAGATTGATTTTCTCGGACCACCAAAGCCTAAAGTATTTCTTCACTCGAAGGACTTGAACATGAGGCAGAGAAGGTGGTTGGAGCGTGAAGGATTCTTTGTGAGATCTGTATCACCACTGGAAAAGCAAATGTTGTGGCGGATGCACTAAGTAGAAAAACCTCGCATCTAGCAGCGTTTGCAAATCCCAAAAGTATCATAAGGAAAGACCTCGAGAGAAGCGAGGAATAGCGGTGTTGTTGGGGATGTCACCGCGCGGGGTGGCTCGATTGACCATCGGTAACCGATGAGGCAAAAGATTTTCGGCGGCAGTTGAATGATCTTAAGTTAAAAAGTTTGTATGAGAGGTTTAGGGTGATGGTGACTTAGATTTTGTGATATTTGCGGATGGTGGCTTGAGATATAAAGTCGACTATGTGTCCCGGCCGATGCGGTATTCGCGCGAGTTGTTGGCCAGAGAAATTTTATGCAGCCCGAGTTTCGTCGATCTTCGAGGTATGCCCTAGGGGTATTTTAGTAATTTAGTCGGGCCGTCGGGGGGCGTTTATATCTTTCGGTTGCTAAAATTATTGGATGGATTTATGAAGGTTTTGAGGCTTTGTGGTTTGGTTTGAGCATGGGTAGATGCAAAAGTAAAAATAAAGGAATTTGTCTTTGCAGTAGGGGTTTGAACCGGGTCTCTGAGGAAGCTTGTAGAGATGTGTGCCAATTGAGCCATTAGGTGCTCTTGTTGCTCTTTCTGCATCACATCTTAGTTAACCTTGGATCTTTGGTGTTTGGTGCATTTGGTTAAATGAAATAGAAATTAGGTTTGTTGTGTTTTCTTCTCCAAAGAGTTGTGGCGCCCAAGCTTTCTCCCAAGCTCTCTTCCTTGCAGATTCTTCATCCTTGCGGCTCCTTGGATCGTTCATCATCATTAGGGTAAGTCTTCATCCTCTTCATCTTCTCGATTGGGTGTTCTTGTTGGCGAAAGTAAGGAGAAGAGCTTGTGTGTGTGTGTGTTTGTAGCGGTGCCCGGCATGCGAATCTGCCAATGACAAGCCCGAGCCGCCCGGTCGCCTAGCGGCAAGCCAGGCTGCCCGGATCATGGCGGCGAGCACGAGCCGCCCGGACCGCCCGGCCGTCGCGCCGTCGCGCGCGCGCGCTGAGCGCTTGAGCGGCCCAGCGCGCGCCGCGTCGCGCGCCCGCGCGCCGCTCGCTCGCTGCGCCGTCGCGCTCGTCGCGTCGCGCGCGTCGCGCCGCGCGCGCGCTCGTCGTCGCTTGCGCGCGCCGCGCCCGTGCGCTGCGCCCGGCCGCCGTCGCGCGCGCGCGCGCGCCAGCCCTGCCGCCTCTGCCGCCCGTCGGCGCCCGGTGTGCGGTCCCCGCGCCCGCCCGCCCCTCTGCGCCGTCAGCGCCAGCGGCGACCAGCCGTCTTTGCTGCCCGTCCGCGTGTCGATCGTGCGCGTGTGAGTGCCGGCCGAGCTTGCTTATTTTATTATATTTTTAGGGCTATGATTGTGATTTCCATTGTGTTTGTTAGGTTTCGTTAGCTAGCTCGGGATCGATCGATCGCGTAGGATTTTTGTGTGTAGTTGCCGGCCAAGGTAAGGATTTCTTACAGGAGTTGTGTGGACCTGCGATGTTCTATGTGATTGTTGTTTGTATGTTTGTTTGTGATTATCGGCATGTATAGTTTAGGTGCTCTGCATTGCGAATTCTGACTAGCATGACCGTATGTTGTTCTCTCATGTTAGCCCATGCTAGGTTGTTCCGTTCTAGCATGCTCATATCTCATTCTTGCCGTAGTACCATGCTAGGTTCGTTGTATCATTGAGCACGTTTTGGATTGTATTGGATTGTATGTTATTGATATGATAGGTTAAAGTGTAGGTAGGTAGCATCATCGGGCTTTGATGCATAAAGTATCTTGCATCCATGGCGGGGGCGTCGAGGCAGTTCTCAGTCCACTGGACCCGTTAGGGTTTAGCTCTTCCGGCCGGTAGGCCTGCAATCTTGGGTGAGGTGGCGGTATTAAATGCCCCAGCGGTCGGGATGATGACTTGGCATTGCCTCGTCCCGACGATCGGCGCGTCCTCGGCGTGTTGGCGCGTAGCCCTTGATTGCCACTGTTAGGGCAGGGCCGCTTCTGGTGTAAGCCTATCACGGCCGGTTCCTTAGCCTCAGTGCGGTGGTTGGTGACATAGTTCACGTGTCGAGTCTCACACCCCTATGTCGGTGACAGATCCGGAGATTTAGTTTAGGCGTGGTGGTGGACATGGGCGGCTTGCCACTGGACCGGCACCCCCATAGTGCTGTAGTAGTACGCGGTGCATGCTTACGCTCATTCTGGCGCCGCCAGGAGAGCTCCTCGGGATCTTGAGCTAGTGTACCCTTTCGTATCGGCGTAGGCAGTGTGGGCGAGACTTGGTTCTCGTATAGGGCGTATTGTGTGGTGTGGATTATTAGGACTAAGACCACGAGTTGGCATCAGAGGTCAAGTGTGGACTTAAGCTATGTGCTCTATTATGTGTTATGTTCATAGCTTGCATACTCTCATCTAGATGACCATGTGCATCGTATTGTACCCCGATCGGGATTCTTCTTGAGTAATCGTTACTCACCCTTACTTATCTTCGAGGTAACCATGGCGCGAGGCGGGATGGTGAAGGAGGAGCTATGATCATGGGAGCGTCTTTGTCGTCTCGACTTTTTATTTCTATGACTCTTGTCTTTCATTTCCCCCTGAATGCATGTGGTAAGACACAGAGCCTAGGATGTTTTACGAATGATTTTGTGGATTCGCTTTATTGAATTTGAGAATGTTCCAAATGTTTTAATAAATCTCGATCGAGTGTACGTTTTGGAAATGTATTTGCCTTGAAAGCGAGTTTGACAAACTATATTGATTTCTGATTGAACCTTGATTGTTTTGTTTTAATTGGGAATCTAAAAACTTATTTGCATATTATCCTTTCCTTTGAATGTATGCATTGGGGTAAAGGCCTATTTAGAGCCCCTTTTGGGTCGGGTCTTTCTGATTGGTATCGAGCTCGAGTCATAGACTTTGTGGTGACCTTTTTTTTAGGTCGTCTTTCCCATGATCACCGGCACTCAAGCGGTCATCAGTGCGCCTAAGTTTTCTGTTTTAGAAAAGGGTTAAGAATTTACAATACCTTTCATCTAGTGTATGCCTTGTGTAGTGTTGTGGAGCGGAGCGAAGCGAGTTACGACTCGTTGTTGGTTTTGGGCTTAGTGAGCCATCATGCCAACTTTCATGATGCGGCGATTTGTTTAGCGGCTTGTTGAGGTATCGGATAGGTCGGATGCCCTGGAACATCGTTCGAGAGGAATGAGCTTAGACTCCGTTGGCCATTTGTGGCCCGATTCTTTGCTTTTCCCCTAGTGAGAGGTGGTGGTGCTGCCGTGCGAATCGCGATATGTTGATCGCACCCGGAGGAAGCGGGCGCTTGGCATGTCCGGCCAGGGAGTTGGGCGGTCGTGTTGATGTTGAGGCGCGCCGGGTTGTTTAGCCCGCATGCGGTTGGCCGGCGATTGAGTTGCCTAGAGGAGGGTAGAGGCTAGCGGCGCCTCAGTGAGACTCCTTGGCGAGTGTGCTCGGCCATGAGAGATTTGATGGCGAGTCTTTAGCTCTCGAGCGGAGACCAGCGCGATTTGTAGCGCGTAGTGAGAGTCCGACACGATTAGCCCGGTGTGAGTTTGTTTGACATTTTCCCAGTAGCTCTTGTAGCCGGAGGTTTCGGGAGGGCATGATCGTGAGTTTATTGGATGAGTTTGTTGGCTTTGATGGAGCGCCCGAGGTTGGCAAATGGATGCATGTAGAGCTCGATGTTTTAGTAAGTCCTCTTGCTAGTGATAAAGTAGTTGGCGAGTTTGAGTTTAGCATCCGTGTGTGGGATGCCCTGCATTCAAAGGCCGAGGTGTGCCGTTCTGTCTTTGTTTGCAGTTCATCGGATGGTGGTGGAAATCCCTTGTGAGAGGTGGTCTAGCGAGTCTCCACGATCGCCGATTGTTTGGCAAGTTGCCGTGTTAGTGGCAGAGGCGGATGAAGGGTCATCTTTGCCCCCTTGCGAGCTTCTTTGTTGTTTAATAGCCCGGCTTCCTCGGATGTGGATTTGGTAGTAGTAGCACTTGAGGTGCATTGGTTGGTGTGCCACTTTGGCACTAAGTGCAGAGTCGAGCTTGAGTTTGGCTTAGGCATAGCGGATGGTTCTATGCCGTTCGGAGTTCAGCGTACTCCTTTAGCCTTGGATCTGTTTATGGCGGTTGCACCGTTTAGGTCGTGCGGAGGAGCTAGTTCGGTGGTAGTCGATGGACTACAAGCGAAAGGATGCTCGAGAGGAGGCGGAGCCTCTTCCGATGTTTACGGAGGTTGAGTAAGTCGGTGAGGTTGCGGTTGGTAAATGTTGGTGCGCGTGAGTCTCGCGCTAGTGTTAAAACCAAGAGATTTTCTTTGTGGTTGGTAGTGCGGTCAACTACCAGCCGAGGGCCTAATCGAGGAGAGTTGAGCATCGTATATGCGAGTTTGGTCAGTGAGAGGATCTGAGTTGGATGCTCATGAGATGAAATTTGGATGCCTATGGCGAGATGGTGATGCCTTGCGAGAGGTTTTGGATGCCTTAGGGGTAAGCACCCTTGGTTGAGGCTTGGTACAAAGTAAGTTTGGTTTGGCATGATTATGCTTTGGTAGAGCAAGGTTGCCTCGGCAGTATCGTGTGGAGATGGAACTTTTGGTGTTCCTTGGGTATTTGTATCTCTGCCGGGAGCTAGTGTTGCTTTTTGGGAAAAGCGCTTGTTAGTCTTGGATCTCTAAAGGAAGGTTGAGAGTTGTGCACACAAGTGTGTTTTTGTGTGGTTCGTTAAAGTGGCGAGAGTTTGAGATCCATGTAGGGTTTGCTTTGGGGATCTAGTGCTCGGTTCTGGAGAAGTTGGACTCGGATGGATGTTGTAAGGCTTTGGTTGAGGTGGTAAGGATACCGTGCTCGTGGTATCAAGTTGTTGCTTAGGCAAGATTTGTTAAGTTGGACCTAAGCTTGGTTGGTGGATCTTTTTGTTGATCGTTGGTTGGAGTTGATTTGGAAGCCGAACAAAAGCGATATTAGCTAAGCGCGTGGTTTACGATCGTCATGGTGAGAGAGTTGTTCGGATCCTTCCTTGGATAGGAGTTATGTTGTAGTTAATGTCGAGTAGGAAGATGGCGCGTGCAGTAGCGTTTGGGTCCCCAAGGTTCCCAAGGTGTTGGAGTTGGCGGCATGGTTGGGATCTTTGGCAAGTGGAGTTGTTTGTTGAGCGGTTATGCATTAGATCGTATCTTGCGGCGGTGTGTGTGTCGAGGTTGCCGAAGAACCCTAGGTTGTGGAGAGCCTCTCGAGCTCGGTCGAGGCCCGGCTAGTGAGTTTTGATTGGCTAGGCTGGGCGTGTAGTTTGTAACCTCGGTGGAGTTGCTAGCGATCTTGGTAGACTAGCAAGCTAGTGTTTATTTGGAGTAAAGTCGGAGTGGTTTTGGTGTGGTGGCAAGTTGATGCTTGAGTGTTGACCAAGGTGTGGATTGGAGTTGTTAGAGTTTAGTTTTGCTCGTGAGAGGCGAGTGGTTTGTACCATGTTGGTTGTTTTTCTGTTTCCGGGATGTTGAGTTGCCGTTTGGCATTTGGAGGTTGATGCGAGATGGACCCTTGTTGCGCCTCGTGAGATTAGATGTTGTTGCTCACGGTGGAGCAAGGCGGTGGCGTATGTGGAGTTCTCTGTCCGTTGGTTATGCTGCTTGTAAGGCCGTTTCCTTGGGGAGTTGTCGGGTTACTCCCTTGGTCTTGGAGTTAATGGTGGAGCGCTAGCTTGAAGGAAAAGTTTGTTGTTTGCTTGGAAGTAGTCGTTTGTCGATTAAGCGGATTCTTGGATGGTGTTCTAGAGTTTGCGATAAAGGTTATTCTGCCTCTTGTGAGTGTTTGGCCAAGATTTGGTTCGTTTGTTGTTTTGAGAGCTAGTTCGGTTCTATTTGGAGGCGTTGCCCTAAGGTCTTGTTCCTAGTCGGTAAGTTTTGGGAGTTGACCCCTCCCTCGTGATTGAGCAAGTCTTTGTTTGTTTTTGATTTGGTGGTCAGATTGGTTGAGTTTTCTCTTGGGTGTTGCTTCCAAGAGAGTTGGTTCTTGTTGCCTTGGGTTTGAGCAAGTCGGCGGCGTGTGTGGAGTTCATTTGCCCATACGGGGTTGCTTCTTTGGGAAGTCGTTTCCCGTTTGGCGGGAGTCGACAGCTCTGAGTTGTGTAGTCGATCGAGTAAGCGCGGTCGATCAGCCATTGTGAGAGGGTCACTGCTTTGTGTTGTTAGCAAACAAGAGTTGTTTGTTCCATAAGAGCGGAGGCCGGCCAGATAAGAGTTGAGTTGTTACGGCAAGTTGTTGGTTCTTTTGGGGATTGAAGATTTCCTTTCCCTCTAGCCTCTGTGGTGGTTGAGTTGCTCCTTGGATGCCGGCCTCGAGTGATAGCTTGCGAGGTAGTCTTGCGGATTCGTGTGGCCCGAGGATCAAGTAAGCTTTGAGGTTAATCGTTATCCGTTTTCCTTGTGAGGTTTTGGGAGTGGAGCTTACGGTTTGGAAGATGAGTTAGGCTTAGGCTTAAAGGGAAGTCCTTTGAGTAGCGGTTGGATTTTAAGAGTTGAGTAGTAGCTTGGAGGCGGCGTTGCTCGTTATAAGTTTAGGTTGAGTTCTGTGAGCAAGCCCTTCTCGGGCTTTGTTCCTAGTTGTTGTGAGTTCCCGGTTGGCGTTAGTAGAGCGCGTTTGATTGAGTTGTAGCGCAGAGGTGCGTGGCATTAGTTAGTAAAATTTGTTGAAATTTTGTTTTCCTCAAGGTGTTGTGTCGCGGATAATTTGCGTGATGGTTTAGTCCTTGCTTCCGAGTTTTCCTTGAGAGGAATGTTGGATGTTCCTTGCTGGCGATTTTCTCCTTAAGATGGTTGCTTAAGTGTTGTGGTCGTGTTCTAGTTGGAGAAGTTTGTCTTTTGGATCGATCGCTTGATTGGTGGATTCGTTTGTATCTCGTTAAAGAAATTTGTAGTCAAGGTTTGAGGTTTGTTGGTCTTTTGTGAAGTAAAGTAGGCCGTTTAGTTTTGGAATCTGGAAGGTTGGTTGTTTGCTTGATTTGTTGTAGGGTTGAGTTTGTTTGTTGCAATTTGTGCAGTGTTTTTATGTATCGATGTTGGGGCGGCATGTGCGGACCCATTGTTCATTGTGGACTTTGAGCCTTTGCGGTGATTGAGGATTTGAGCTTGAGAGGAAGCTTGTGAGTGTACGGTCTTGAGGCGAAGGCGTTGCATAATCGTGAGATCCGTTTGGTAAAAGTTCGGTGGAGAGTTAGAGTTGAGAGGAGGCGCTTGTGGCGGGGAAAGCGGGATGAGATTGCGGTATCTGTCTTTATTTGATCTTAAGGACTTTCGAGGGCGAAAGTCATAAAAGGAGGAATATTATAGCAGCCCGAGTTTTTCGTCGATCTTCGAGTATGCCCTAGGGGTATTTTAGTAATTTAGTCGGGCCGTCGGGGGCCGTTTATATCTTTCAGTTGCTAAAATTATTGGATGGATTTATGAAGGTTTTGAGGCTTTGTGGTTTGGTTTGAGCATGGGTAGATGCAAAAGTAAAAATAAAGGAATTTGTCTTTGCAGTGGGGTTTGAACCGGGTCTCTGGGAAGCTTGTAGAGATGTGTGCCAATTGAGCCATTAGGTGCTCTTGTTGCTCTTCTGCATCACATCTTAGTTAACCTTGGATCTTTGGTGTTTGGTGCATTTGGTTAAATGAAATAGAAATTAGGTTTGTTGTGTTTTCTTCTCAAAAAGAGTTGTGGCGCCCAAGCTTTCTCCCAAGCTCTCCTTGCCGATTCTTCATCCTTGCGGCTCCTTGGATCGTTCATCATCATTAGGGTAAGTCTTCATCCTCTTCATCTTCTCGATTGGGTGTTCTTGTTGGCGAAGGTAAGAGAGAAGAGCTTGTGTGTGTGTGTGTTTGTAGCGGTGCCCGGCATGCGAGATCTGCCAGAGCAAGCCCGAGCCGCCCGGATCGCCTAGCGGCAAGCCCAGGCTGCCGGATCGCGGCGGCGAGCATGGCGAGCCGCCGGACGGCCCGCCAGCCCGTCGCGGCCCGTCGCGCGCAGCCTGCTTGGCGGCCCGCGCGCCCGCGTCGCGCGCGCGCGCGCGCTGCGCTGCGCCGTGCGCGCGTCGCGCGCGTCGCGTCGCGCGCGCGCGCGGCGCGCTCGTCTCCGCGCGCCGCGCCCGTGCGCTGCGCCCGCCACGCGTCTGCGCGTTGCGCGCGCGCGCGCCTGCCGCCGCCTCTGCCGCCGTCGGCGCCCGGTGTGCGGTCCCCGCCGCCATCCGCCCCCCGCCTGCGCCGTCAGCGCCCAGCCGGCGACCCGCCGTCTTTGCTGCCCGTCGCGTGTCGATCGTGCGTGCGTGTGAGTGCCGAGCCGAGCACGCTTGTTTTATTATATTTTTAGGGCTATGATTGTGATTTCCATTGTGTTTGTTAGGTTCTCGTTAGCTAGCTCGGGATCGATCGCGGCGTAGGATTTTGTGTGTAGTTGCCCCGGCCAAGGTAAGATTTCTTCTTACAGGAGTTGTGTGGACCTGCGATGTTCTATGTGATTGTTGTTTGTATGTTTGTTTGTGATTATCGGCATGTATAGTTTAGGTGCTCTGTTACGAATTCACGACTAGCATGACTTAGTATGTTGTTCTCTCATGTTAGCCCATGCTAGGTTGTTCCGTTCTAGCATGCTCATATCTATTCTTGCCGTAGTACCATGCTAGGTTCGTTGTATCTGTTGAGCACGTTTTGGATTGTATTGGATTGTATGTTATTGATATGATAGGTTAAAGTGTAGGTAGGTAGCATCATCAGGGCTTTGATGCATAAAGTATCTTGCATCCATGGCGGGGGCGTCGAGGCGATTCTCAGTCCACTGGACCCCGTTAGGGTTTAGCTAACCGGCCGGTAGGCCACGCAATCTTGGGTGAGGTGGCGGTGTTAAATGCCCTAGCGGTCGGGATGATGACTTGGCATTGCCTCGTCCCCGACGATCGGCACGTCCTCGGCGTGTTCGGCCGTAGCCCTTGATTGCCACTGTTAGGGCAGGACCGCTTCACGGTGTAAGCCTATCACGGCCCGGTTCCTTAGCCTCGGTGCGGTGGTTGGTGACATAGTTCACGTGTCGAGTCTCACACCCCTATGTCGGTGACACCGATCCGGAGATTTAGTTAGGCGTGGTGGTGGACATGGGCGGCTTGCCACTGGGCCGGCACCCCCATAGTCTGCGGTATGTACGCGGTGCATGCTTACGCTCATTCAGCGCCGGCCGGAGAGCTCCTCGGGATCTTGAGCTAGTGTACCTTTCGTATCGGCGATGTAAGCGGTGGCCGAGACTTGGTTCTCGTATAGGGGCGTATTGTGTGGTGTGGATTATTAGGACTAAGACCACGAGTTGGCATCAGAGGTCAAGTGTGGACTTAAGCTATGTGCTCTATTATGTGTTATGTTCATAGCTTGCATACTCTCATCTAGATGACCATGTGCATCGTATTGTACCCGATCGGGATTCTTCTTGAGTAATTCGTTACTCACCCTTACTTATCTTTCGGGTAACCATGGCGCGAGGGCGGGATGGTGAAGGAGGAGCTATGATCATGGGAGCGTCTTTGTCGTCTCGACTTTTTATTTCTATGACTCTTGTCTTTCATTTTCCCTTGAATGCATGTGGCAGGGCACGGAGCCCTAGGATGTTTTGAATGATTTTGTGGATTCAGCTTTATTGAATTTGAGAATGTTCCAAATGTTTTAATAAATCTCTGATCGAGTGTACGTTTTGGAAATGTATTTGCCTTGAAAGCGAGTTTGACAAACTATATTGATTTGATTGAACCTTGATTGTTTTGTTTTAATTGGGAATCTAAAAACTTATTTGCATATTATCCTTTCCTTTGAATGTATGCATTGGGGTAAAGGCCTATTTAGAGCCCCTTTTGGGTCGGGTCTTTACAGAGGCTCACACCTCGCCTTTTGCATGGCACCAGGGGGTAACAAGATGTACCAAGATCTTAGCGAGACTTTTTGGTGGATGGGGATGAGAGAGAGATTGCCCGGTTTGTCGATCGGTGTCTCACTTGTCGGCAAGTGAAGGCGCCTAGGCAGAAATCAGCAGGTTTGTTGCAGCCGCTCGGGGTGCCACAGTGGAAGTGGGAGGAGATTACCATGTACTTTATTTTGGGTTTTCCCAGAACTCCTAGAGGTTATGCACAGATTTGGGTGATCGTTGGCAGGTTGACCAAGTGTGCACACTTCATTCCGGCGGGATAAACTATCTGAGTGGGCGGTGGCGCGAGTTGTTCCTTGAGAAGATAGTTAGGTACCACAGTGCTAGTTAAAATTATCTCGGCCAGAGATTCCCGTTTCACGTCACGGTTTTGGAAAGCCCTTGAGCGAGGTTTGAGCCGCGAGTGCGGCTATAGTCTGACTTTCCATCCACAGAGCGGATGGTGAGACGGGGCGAGTAAGCGAGATCTTAGAAGATATGTTGCGAGCACATGTCTATTAAATTCCCGGGTAGTTGGGACCGGTACTTATATTTGATGGAGTTGCCTACAATAATAGTTTTGATCGACCATTGGATGGCACCGTTTGGCGTTGTATGGTAGCGCTATAGATCACGGCATTCTAGGAAGAGGTTGGAAACGAGGCGGTGTTAGGTTTGGAGTTGCTTGATTGACCAATGAGAACATCGAGAAAATCACGGCTCGTATGTTTATTTGCCGAGCGGCGAGAAGAACTACGCCGATGTCGGCGTAGAGAGTTGGAGTTTGAGGTTGGCGGCATGTGTTCCTTAAGGTAGCTCCGTCGTGGGGTTACGAGGTTTGGTAGAAAGAAGCCAGGCCCGGGTTTGTTGGACCTTTCGAGGTCCTTGAGAGGATTGATGAAGTGTGGCTTATCGGTTAGCATTGCGTGTCCTTGTTTTTGCATTGCATAGTGTGTTCCACGTTTTGATGCTCACCCGGTATGTGGCGAGACCCGCCGCCACGTCATAGATTTTGAGCCTTTGCGGTTGAGCCGTGACTGAGCTTTGAGGAAAAGCCCATAAAGATCTTGGCATTTGAGAAAAAGGTTTTGAGAGCCAGGAGCCATTGATTTAGTGAAAGTGCGTTGGCGAGAATCGGGGAGTTGAAAGCTACTTGGGAGTTGGAAGGGAGATGAGGAGGAATTACTCGGAGTTGTTTTAGGTACAGCGACTTCCAGGGACGGAAGTCTTCTAAGGAGGGAGGATTGTAACAGCCCAGTTTTTAGCTAAATGTAAAATAAGGTTCTTTTTATATATATTTTAATTTTTGAAAGGTGTTGTTGGGAGGACTCGAACCCTTGGCCTAAAAAGGGGTTTGGAAGCTTGATTTTAAATAAAGAAAATAAACGCGTCAGCCAGGGCTCGAAGGGGGGGAAGCCTTGGGAAGGGAATTTGAGACTCCTAAGGCCTATTTAATTTAGGGAAGGAAGGAAAAGAAAAAAAAAAAAAAAAGAGCTGCACTCGCAAACCCTCACCCTCTCCCCACACCCTCGCCGCCGCCCGTCGCTGCCCATCGCCCCGCCTCGCCGAGCACAGCCGCCAGCCCATACCGCCGCCAAGCGGACTTATGCTGCGCGCCAAAATCGCCCTTCCCTGCTGCTGCGCGCGGCATGCCGCTCCATCAAGCGCACCGGCCACGGCCGTGCCCTAAGCGCGCCGTCGCATCACCGTCCATCGCGCGCCTCGGTGTCGCGGCGCTGTTCCGGCAAGCTCGCTCGCTGCTCGGCTTGCGTGCGCGCGCGCGCCCCACTCGGCACCAGCCGTCGCGCGCGCACGAGGCGCCCGGCCGCGTCTGCACGCCCGTCCGCCCTACCGCGAGTCCTGCCTGCCGTGCTTAGCGCGCAGCGCTCTGACGACACCGGCCGCCCAGCATGCGCGCGCGCGGCCATTCGACTACAGCGCAACGGCTGTTACGCCGCCGCATACGCCTGCTGCGCTGCCTTGTCGAGCCTGGTGCCTTCTCGGTTGGTAAATTCCTGAGACTCCGCCCTTTGGACTTTATGATTTTAGCTGCTGTTTGGTTAATTAGCGTGATTTTATTACTTGCTTAGGTTGCTTGGGTTCGCTTAGAAGCTCGAGGGTCATCTGTTGATTGTTGGTTTTGCTTCCCTCCAGGTAAGGATTCCTTACCCCGGGTTGTGTGGACCCTGGGAATACTTGATAGCATGCCATGTCTTGTGATTGTATGAATTTCCTAGTGGATAGGTTGCATGCTCTTTCTTGCTTCCAGATGGTGTTGTACTTGTATTCATGATTTATTCTATTAGTTCCATGCTAGGGGTTTGATTATCTTGGCATACCTTGTCCTATTTTATCTTGTTAGTTCCATGCTAGGGGTAGGTGGGTGAGGTATAGTGTAGAAGACTGTAGGGGTAACTAGTTTAGGTCCGCTCGGGTAAGACCAGATGGACATGCGGAGGTGTAAGGCCTAATGGGCATCCTAGGTGTGTAAGGCCCCCCTTTGGGCATCGCGATTACGGAGGTGTAAGGCCCGATGGGCATCCTAAGTGTGTAAGGCCCCCTTTGGGCATCAGCGATTACGGAGGTGTAAAGGCCAGATGGGCATCCTAGGTGTGTAAGGCCCCCTTTGGGCATCGCGATTACGGAGGTGTAAGGCCCGATGGGCATCCTGGGTGTGTAAGGCCCCCTTTGGGCATCAGCGATTACGGAGGTGTAAGGCCCGATGTGTAAGGCCCCTTTGGGCATCAGCGATTACGGAGGTGTAAGGCCAGATGGGCATCCTAGGTGTGTAAGGCCCCCTTTGGGCATCCTTTGAGTCCTAGGTGTGTAAGGCCCCACTGGGCATCATTGAGTCCTAGGTTGTGTAAGGCCCGAAGGGCATGCAAGTGTAGAACCTAGGATAGGCTGTAGATGGAAGCCCTTGAGTAGGCTCGCCCTAGAAGTAGCTCATAGCCTAAACCAACCGTTTCTGCTCTAAGTCATTGTATGGTTGCATGTCAGGTGTGCTAAATGAGATGTTTTTGTATTGTACCCGGTTGGGGATTCTTCTTGAGTAACTCGTTGCTCACCCTTATTTCTGTGGTTTTCCACGGGTAACTTGGGACGAGAGGAATTTGGATGGCTAGGAGGAGGCTCTTTGGTTGATCATGGACGGTGACTACGAGTTGCACGTTTCTTTCATTGTTTTTATGATTTAGCATGTATTGGGACTTGAGTCCCTAGGAAAGCACTCAAACTATTTATGTTTCCCGAAACGTACCTTTGTTTTGTTTTAAGAAAGTATTGATCAAGTCATTTACTTGTTGATTTTATTTATTGGGATTTATGGTTTTGCTTAAAATGTGTTGATTGCAAAGATTTAAATTTAGTACCCGGATTGATGTTTTCCATTCTTAATCATGCATGTTAAGTAAGGATCTAGGTTAGAGACCGTTTCTCGGGTCGGGTCCTTACAGAACCCGACCCAAAATACGGTCCTAAACCTAGGTTCTCACTCAGCATGCAAGTTAAATACTTCATCAAGCGGTTTAGTGCTCATATTTAAAACCTTTCAAAACATTTGAGAGCGGGGAACACTTTAAAACATAAACAACAATCCTCATTTAAGCAAAACCAACAAAGTAAAGCAAGCCTGGCCAGTGTTTATAAAACATACAAAACAGTTTAATCAACTTTTAAAAATGTCCCCCTAGGACTCCTGTCCATCTACATGCTGAACAAATTATGCAAACAATAAATGAAAGAGTGTCCGCGGCTCCCATGATCAATCAGCTCCCTCCGCTAGCCGTCCCGGTGCTGTCCCAAGTTACCTGGTGGAAAAACCACAGAAATAAGGGTGAGTATAAACATACTCAGTAAGAATCTAGCAGAATTTACAATACGATACATCAGTCATCTACCACCCTAGTACACATGCAAACAGTTACTAACACAGATCATAGCTCAACGAGCTTACAAGGCAAGATCTAGAATCCTCAGAAGTTTCCTACTTCCGGCCTAATGATTGGTTCTCATAACCAATCCCGGGACATCTCCGAAGGTCTTTCTCCCTCGGCCAATGATCAGCTAAAAAATCGATCCCAAAAGATGTCAGAGCACACCTCGAGGTCTCTCTCCTCGACCATATGATTAGCTCAAAAACCAATCCCAATGGGTGTCCTCAAGGACCTCTTACCCTCGCTAATAAATGCGGACTATCGGAGAGTACCGAAGTCGGCTCTAAAGCTGGAAGGAACTAGTGTACTCACGAACATTGGCAGGGGAGCTCTCGGGCAAGCGACTAACTTGGCGTGTGCTTGCGCGCACACATATCTTTCTTTGCAACCGGCGTAAATGTGGGGGCCTAAGTACAAACTACGCGGGCGAGTGCGTATGCCTAAAGACTCGGAGCGGTGTCCTTTGAACACGATGAGTGCAAGGCCCTCGGCACTCATGCATGCGGCTGTACCACCGACACGAAGCTAGAAGCCGGCCAAAGCGGGCTGCACTTGCAGTTGGCGCGGGGTTACGCTCTAGCAAGCTACAAACTAGGCTTATGCCGATGTGGTAACTACATCCACATCGGTGGTGAGAGAAACAATGTACATTATGCTTGGCGCTCACACCCGACCCGTGGGGACAAAAAATGCGTTATGTCCGCTCTCGGCCTACGGATGATGACAAACCCTACTACACTAGCTAAAGTATGAAATCAGCTGATTCCTGGCTATACGTACATATCAACATCAATCATACTTAACCTAGCATGATACTACGAACTTAAAACAGGAATCATAAGCATGCTGGAAGAACAAACCTAGCATGGCACTAACATGTACAATCAGACAAACATGCTAGCAAGAGATCAATCATAGCTGCCCTATCACTATCATGCTCATAACAACAAACATACATACAAGGCACATCATGATAATATCGCAGGGTCCACACAACCACGGTAAGGAATCTTTACCTGGAAACAAGCAGAAATAGATATCATAAATCAACCAAGCGACCCTCGAGCTTCTAAGAGAACCTGAGCAACCTAAGCATTTAATAAAACACAACCTAATTAAATAAACAGCAGCCAACAGCTTAGGACCCAAGGGAGAAAAGACTCGGGAAATACCATCCGAGAAGCCACAAGGCTCTGGCCACACCAACACGGCGAGGCGGTGTCCGGCAGCAGGAGGAGGCGGCGGGGCGGCGGGCGGTAGGCGCGGCTTAGCGCGGAGTGCGACCACGGGGGGCAGCGTGCAAACACGGGCAAGCGCGGCGGCGATTCTTATTGGAGACGGTAGCGTGAGCGGCGGCCGCGGGCGGCGTCAGTTTCTGATAGGGACGGCGTGCGGTGCTGAGCCAGCGTCATCGAGGCGTCACGAGGCGTCGCGGCGGTGGGCGGCGCCGCGTGGGGCGCTTATCTGGCGGGTGGGTCGGCGCCGCAGGCGACAGGCGGCGACATGCGGGGCGGTAGGCGGCACAGGGTGTCTTGTCTTGCGGGCCGGTGGAGGCGGCACTGGGCGATGCAGTGCGCGGTGGAGTGAGTGGCTCGGGTGTGCTCCTTGGCTCGAGTTCAAGGCTTAGTGCGACTAGGGTTTGGGGGAGAGAGAGAGAGAGAGTCTTGCAAAACAAGGAATGGGTTTTCTTGATTTTCATTCCTTTTCCTAATTTAAATGGGTCTAAAATCCCATCCCAAAGCTTCCTCATTCGAGACCGGTGAAACAACTTTTCTCTAAATAAAACTCACTCAATTCAAACTCCCAAATCAACATTAAGGGCAAGGGCTCAAATCCTCAAAGGAAGCACTAAACTTAACAATAACTTTGCCAAAACCCAAACCACCTCAAACTTTAGGCAAACTAGCCCAAACATCTTGGGTCTTGCAACCAACAACAATCAAGCCTCGACAAAGGCAAGAAGCGACCACTGAAATCACTGAAAATCCACAAATCTGCCGGGAAGCAAAAGACCAAAATACCCCTTAAGGTTAAAATAGCTCTAACGGCCCAGCTAGAACACCAGAATCTTGAACCTAAAGCACACAGAAAAACCCGAATAGAAAAGCTGAGGTCGTTACAATACTCCCTCCTTTTAAGACTTTCGCGCCACAGAAAGTCTTAAGGCAAAGCTAACTCTAGGAAATCTCCATTGATTCCTAACCAACAGAACTTCTCGGCTAAGACAACACTAGCCCTTCTTCGAAAACTAAACCCTCTTGGGTTCCCAAAGGCTCAAAGCCACAATGCCATCCAGTCTGCCACAAACTATCTCAACCAAGAGTGGGCATACACTGAACTCAGAAGAAGTAGATGCGATAGTGCTGAGGCGATAAACACCATCCTCAACTCGCACCAACTCTCAAGCGGTCTTAAAAAAACTTAGGGCTCACTTAACCACCTGCTAACCCAACTTTCGGAATGCCTCTCTGTGGCGCTACTATCGACAACTTCATGGTGGTCTCAAGCTCCAAACTCTACGCCACGCACTGGCATAACTTCTTGAATGCTCACAGCTGTTAACAAACAGCCTCAACCCTATACCATGCTGTCGAAACAACTGAACCCTCCATGTTTCATAAACTAAACGGCCTATTCATACTTCACAAGAGACCAGCGAACCTCAATGCTTGCTTACAAGCCTTTAACGAAATCAAATCGAACCATCAGCTGTCGACTGAATCTTAAGGCAAACTTCTCCAACTAGAACGCGTCCACAACACTTATGCAACAACCTTGAAGAAAGCGCCGAACCAAAGACAAGGGGCACAATCCTGGTTCACCAGACGGCTAACACCACTTACACCAGCTGAAACTTCGGCTACGGCCACCTCTAAAAGACAAGGTCCAGGCACAGGCTCCACTCTGCCAAACCAACTAACTGGGGCCCCTCAACGGCCGAACGCAATCTTTTCAATGCAGACTTACCAGCAATTGGCCTAAGAGAACATTGCCAGACAAGGAAACAACCAACATTCCTCTCATGAAAATCTCGGGTAGCAAGGGCTAAACCATCACACAGCTACTAGCAACACAACACCTTGAGGATAACAACTCAAAGGTTTTACCAACCAATTCCACGGCACCTCTGTGCCAACTCACTCAACTGTGGCTCAGCTATAAAGCCAACTGCGAACGCACAACAACTAGGAACAAAGCCCGAGAAGGGCTTGCTCTGCTGAAACTCAACCTAAACTTATAACGAGCAAAGCTCGCCTCCAAGCTACCACTCAACTTTTAAGTCCAACTGGCTACTCAAAGGACTTCCTCCTTTTTGCTTGGACCTAACTCATCTTCCAACCAGAAACTCCACACCCGGAACATCGCAAGGAATACAAATAACGACAACCATGATGCTGGCGAATCGCAAGAAACACGAACTGACAAGGCTACCTCAAAAGTCAATACTCGAAGCTCGCATCCACGGTGCAACTCAACCACCATAGAAACTAAGGGCTCTTCAAACCCTAAAGACCAACAACTTTCCAGCAACAACACAAGCTCTTCAACTGGCTGGCCATTGCCCTTGCGGGGCAAACAACTTTTTGCTTGCTAACAACACAATGCAGGGACCCTCTCGCAGGCTGACCGCTGCGCTACTCTGATCAACTACACAACTCAGGAGCTAAGCTGACTTCTTCTAAACGGAAATGATTCCCCCGCAAGCGAACTTCCGCAGGACAGCGAACTTCACACACGCTATCTGACTTGCTCATCAAAGGCAACAACAACCAAAACTCTAGGAAACATCATCCGAGGGATCCCACAATCGATTGGACCACCAACCTAGAACTAGCAGTACTTACTCAATCGCCGAGGGAGGGGTCAACTCCCAAAACAACCTGACTAAGAACAAGTCCTCAGGGCAACGCCCGCTTGCTCGAATCGAGCTAACTCTCGAACAACATGGGAACCACACTTGGTCAATGCCAAGCACCAGCACGATAACGACTTGAAACCAGCGGAGGTACTTAAAACAACGCTAGCTTGTCAACCGACAAGTAACAAACCACTCGCTCCACGAGCAAAACTAACTGCTAGCAACTCAAAACCACACCGGAACCAATCCGGACTCTACTCCAAATGAACACTAGCTTGCTAGTCTACCAAATCTACCAGCAACTCACCCGAGGTCTACAACCTAGGGTACCTCCGATCACCCTCAGAGCACACGGTCGTCAAGCGGTCTAACGGACAAGCGGCTACGGGCACAACTCTCTCGGCATTTCAACTATCTTTGGCCAGCTCCAACTACTTGGAAACCAAGAGGACCAGAAACGCTACAGAATGCGTCATCCTTCTACTCAAACATCAACCACAACATAGCTTCTACCCAAGGTAAGGATCCGAACAACTCTCTTAGCCATAACGATCTGAAACTGTGCGGCTTTGCTACCACAGCTCTTGTTCGGTTCAAGCTGAACTCTAACCATCGATCAACAAGAAGTTCCTCTAACGAGTCAAAGGTCCTACTAAGCGAAACAAGCAACAACAGCCCGGCTACGAGCACGGTATCTTTACAACCAAAGTCGGGGCACTTACCAAGAACTAAAGCCTTGACACCTCAAGAATTTGAGCCTTTGGTTGCTCAACATAAACCTCTCGTGGTTCTCAAAACATACACCACGCAGGCGAGCTTCACCAAAAGTACCTTTGGCGTGTGCGGCTCAACTTGATTCCTTAAGATCAATGCCAACAAGAACTCTCACACAAAGCGACTTTTGCCACCCAATAGAGCCACAACTAGCAAGGGAGCAACAAGAGTTCAAACCCACTCGGGGTCAACTCACCACGGAAAGCCACATTAGACAACTCACTCTTGCAATAGCATATCCACACCAAGCTGACATACCTCAAACCAATGTGCCCACTAAATGAGCTCCGCTCAACCATCCAACTTATGGCTCTAACCTTTGGATCAACCACGCATCCTCGATGCCAACACTACCCATACTAGGGTAACTCTAAATGTAGTCGAATCATGCTACCATAAAGCGGCTCACAAGCTCACACACAGCGCGAGAACTTCGAGCGCTGGCTTTAACAACCTACAGCATCCTTTGCACCCAACCCTCGGTGACCCTCAAATGCTCCTACATTCCCTCGAATGACCTCATACTTGTAGTTCTCTGACTATCACCGAGCTAGATCTCTTATGCTACCCAAACAGGTGCAACCTTAGGAAACGGGTACAAGACAAATGGGGATGCTATACTCCGGGCGGGTCATGGAACCACCTGCACAAAAGTGCCAACTAGCTTTGAATCTAGGCCTCCTCTCAAAGCTTGGTGCCAGCAGGCACTACATCCTTTACAACACAGTTAGCCTAAGCGAGCTTCATGCCCCTCACGAGGGTAGGGAGGTCACCTCCAAGTAGCGGGGCAATGGCACTCAAAACAAGAAGCCCAACACTCGAGCAACCTAATCTCTGGCATCTCGTCTAACAGACATGCCACGGCCTACTCCTGCATCCCGCTCGATGCTCAACAAAACTCAGGCCAACCCTCAGGTGGCAACAACTAGTTCCACACTTGGAACATGCTAACAAAAAGAGTGCTCCACCCTACTAGCTTTCTTTGAAATCCACAGACGGATTAAGCCACGACAAGCAAACTCCACTCTACACCACAGCTACGAGGGTACTAAAAGAAGCTGGTTTGTAAAGCGGCGGCCGGGCTGCATAAAGGGTCAAAGATGTCTCTACATATTCCTCAAGCCACTAATCGGCAACTTGCCAATCGATCGGGCAACTGGTGGAGACTCTGTGGTCCACCTCTCACAAGGGACTTCCACCACCAAACTGTTGTATCAAACAGCATAGGAACAGCACACCTCGGCCTCTAGACATCAGGACATCCGAACACACGGATGATAAACTCAATCCTGGCCAACCACTTCGCTGCTAGCAGAAGGTCTTCTAAAACATCAAGCTCTACTGGCTTCCACTTGCCAAACTCGGTGGCTCCATCAACGCCAACAATCTCGTCGGCATAAACCTGTTGTTCCTGCCCTTCTGGGAACCTCGGGGGCTACAAGAGCTACTGGGGGTGCCTTCTAAATAAACTCCATCGGCTAGGCAATCTGTGCCCGGGACTCCTCACTACGAGCTACAATCTGCGCCTGGGTCTCCGCTCTCTGATAGCTGAAAGACCTGCCATCAATTCTCTCATGGCTGGAGCACACTCTGAGGCGTGCTAGCCTCTACCCCCTCCACTTGGCAAGTCAACTGTCAGGGCCAAATCTGGCCTACGGGTCTAGACAACCCTGGACGCTGTCTCAACATCGACACGATCAGTCCAACTCCTCGGTTGGACATACCAAACGTCCCTGCTCCTCTGTGAAAACAACATACTGGCGATCTGCACAAAGCATAAAAAGCTAGCAGCTTTGGGCTCTCACTTTGCCCATCAAAGGGTAACACATGTATACTAGATGCGATATCGTAAAATAAAACCCTTAGCTTTAATGAACTCAAACAAACTGGTGGCCGTGGAGTCTTTGATAATCATGGGAACAACAACCTACAAAGCAGGTTAGTCTAAAGAATCTATGACTCTGTGCTCTGATACCAACTGTAAGAACCCGACCCAAAATACGGTCCTAAACCTAGGTTCTCACTCAGCATGCAAGTTAAATACTTCATCAAGCGGTTTAGTGCTCATATTTAAAACCTTTCAAAACATTTGAGAGCGAGGAACACTTTAAAACATAAACAACAATCCTCATTTAATCAAAACCAACAAAGTAAAGCAAGCCTGGCCAGTGTTTATAAAACATACAAAACAGTTTAATCAACTTTTAAAAACGTCCCCCTAGGACTCTGTAGTCTACATCTTTGAACAAATTATGCAAACAATAAATGGCCAGTGCCGGCGGCTCCATGATCAATCGGCTCCCTCGCTAGCCGTCCGGTCTTTGTCCCAAGTTACACAGTGGAAAAACCACGAGAAATAAGGGTGAGTATAAACATACTCGGTAAGAATCCCCAACCGGGGTACAATACGATACATCAATCATCTAGCACCCTAGTATACATGCAAACAGTTACCAACACAGATCATAGCTCAACGAGCTTACAAGGCAAGATCCAGAATCCTCGGAAGTTTCCTACTTCCGGCCTAATGATTGGTTCTCATAACCAATCTCGGGACATCTCCGAGGGTCTTTCTCCCTCGGCCAATTGATCGGCTCAAAAAGCCGATCCCAAAAGATGTCAGAGCACCCTCGAGGTCTCTCTCCTCGACCATATGATTAGCTCAAAAACCAATCACAATGGGTGTCCTCAAGGGCCTCTTACCCTCGCTAATAAATGCGGACTATGGGAGAGTACCGAAGTCGGCTCTAAAGCTGGAAGGCGGTGGACTCACGAACATTGCTTGGGAGCTCTCGAGCCGGCGACTAGCGCGTGTCTTGCGCACACACGCATCTTTCTTTGCAACTAAGCGTAAATGTGGGGGCCTAAGTACAAACTCACGCGGGCAGTCGCATGCCTAAAGACTTCGAGGCGGTGTCACTTTGAACACAATAGTGCGAGGCCCTCGGCACTCATGCATGCGGACTGTACCACCAGACACGAAGCTAGAAGCCGGCCAAGGTAGGCTTGCTTGTTGGCGGGGTTCGCTCTAGCGGGGCTACAAACTAGGCTTATCATGCGATGTGGTAGCTACAACCACATCGGCGGTGGGAAGCAATGTACATTATGCCCGCTCTCACACCCAGGCAGTGGGGACAAAGTGCGTTATGTCGCTCTCGGCCTACGGATGATGACAAACCCTACTACACTAGCCAAGAGTATGAAATCAGCGATTCTTGGCTATCACGTACTATATCAACATCAATCACACTTAACCTAGCATGATACTACGAACTTAAAGCGAGGAATCATAAGCATGCTGGAAGAAAAAACCTAGCATGACACTAACATGTACAATCAGACAGACATGCTAGCAAGAGATCAATCATAGCTGCCCTATCACTATCATGCTCATAACAACATACATACATACAAGGCACATCATGATAATATCACAGGGTCCACACAACCACGGTTTGGAATCCTTACCTGGAAACAAGCAGAAAAAGCTATCATAAATCAACCAAGCGACCCTTGAGCTTCTAAGAGAACCCGAGCAACCTAAGCATTTAATAAAAACAACCTAATTAAATAAGCGACCAACGACTTAGGACCCAAGGGAGAATAGACTCTGGAAATAACATCCGAGAAGCCACAAGGCTCGGGCAACACCAACACTGCGAGGCGGTATCGGCGACAAGGAGGCGGCGGTATTTGGGTGACTGAAAATGCCCTGAGGCGGCGAGCGCGGCAGCGCGCGGTATAACGCAGGCGGCAGCGTGCGGAACGCGGGCGGTGGCGCCAAGCGAAGCGATAAGCCATTTGGAGCGAGGCGTAGCGGAAGAAGCGGCGCGGCGAAGGCGTCTGATGCGGCAGGGGCGGCGTCGCGGTGTAAGCGGCGTCATCGGGACGATCGAGGGCATCACGGCGGGCGTCACGGCGGCTGGCGGCGCCGCACGGGGGCGCGCATCTGGCGGGTGGGTTGCGCCACGAAGCGGCCCAGGCGGCGGCGTCGCGAGGCGGGTAGGCGGCTGGGTGGTGCGATGCGGGGGCGGCTAAGCGGACACAGGCGATGCAGTGCGGGCTGGAGTGAGAGTGGCTCGGTGGGCTCCTTGGCTCGAGTTCAAGGCTTAGTGCGGCTAGGGTTTGGGGAGAGAGAGAGAGAGAGTCTTGCAAAACAAGGGAATGGAATTTTCTTGATTTTCTTTCCTTTTCCTAATTTAAATGGGTCTAAAATCCCATCCCAAAGCTTCCTCATTCGAGACCCGTGAGAAAAAACTTTTCTCTAAATAAAACTCACTAAATTCAAACTCTCAAATCAACATTAAGGGCAAGGGCTCAAATCCCAAAGGAAGCACTAAACTTAACAATAACTTTGCCAAAACCCAAACCACCTCCAAACTTCCAGCAAACTAGCCCAAACATCTTGGGTCTTGCAACCAACAACAATCAAGCCTCGGCAAAGGCAAGAAGCGACACTGAAATCCTAAAATCCACAAATCCTAGCAGGAAGCAAAAGACCAAAATACCCCTTAAGGTTAAAATAGCTCTAACGGCCCAAGCCGAACAACCAGAATCTTGAAAGCACAAAGCTCGAATAAGCGGGCGTTACGAATGACCCGGGGAGCGGGCGTGCGAGTATGAAGAAGCAGGCAGCGCTGTGGTGGCGGTGGCGTCTGAAATTTCTTGGTGCGGCAAGGCGGTATTCTTTGGCAGCCAGCGGATGGGATGAGCGAGGTGCTGCAGCAGTTCTTCTTTGGCGATAAGCGGTAATTCTGCTTTGTCCTCTCGGCTAGTTGCAATCAAAACAAAAACTCACCTCTTCTTCTCTCGGCCAACAAGAACACACCAAGCGAAGAGAAGAAAGGATCGAGAACTCTTACCGGGACTGGCGAATGACGGGGGCTTGGCAGGGAGTGCGGCAAGGGCTAGAGAGCTTGGGGCGGCTAGGGAGTTTGGAAGAACACAAAAAGAAGAAAAAACTAAATTCCTCTTTATTTAATCAAACACACCAATATCCCACAAACCCAAAGCTAACCAAGACATCTGCGGAATGAACATCAATAACATCTTGCGGCTGGCAGGCAACACTACCCAAGCTGACCCTTTGAGGCAGCTTTGGGTTGAAACCCAACAACTACACTTTTAATACTCTAATTTACTTTTGCATCTCTCCATGCCCAAACACATCCACAAAGCATCAAAACCCTACATAAGACCATCCAATAATTTTAACAAGCTGAAAAAATGCAAGCAGCTGTGGCTGACCAAAAGTACTAAAATACCCCTAGGGCATACTTGGAAGGCCGGGATGAAACACTTGAGGCCGTTACATGGGCGATGGGTGAGGCCTTGCGATCACAAAGGGTTGTGATGGGGCTATTGCTCTCGGCTATGGTGATGGTATTGTGTGAGAAATTGGGCGGCGATGGTGATGGTGATGGAGCTTGGTGATATCGGTAAGGAGAGGAAGAGAGGGATGCGATTTGGGGAAGAGGAGATCGACAAACTCTTTTCTCTTTTCTTTTAATTTTTAATACCTTAATTTGATTAAAACAAACT
Source organism: Sicyos edulis (assembly GCA_036507275.1). Classification (NCBI taxonomy): domain Eukaryota; kingdom Viridiplantae; phylum Streptophyta; class Magnoliopsida; order Cucurbitales; family Cucurbitaceae; genus Sicyos; species Sicyos edulis. Next base: position 21,454,812 of record CM071855.1, on the reverse strand, counting down.
TCTTTTCCCTAATTGCAAAACTAGCTCTTAAAACCCTTCAACCTACAAAACTAACCTAAAAGTCTAAAATAAAAAAAAAATAGCCAGAGCTCAATAAATAATAAAGCGACCTTGAACTACGATTAAATACAAAAGCCTGACCCCAGAAGCAAAATTACAAAAATTCCCATAAAGGCTCAAAAATTTGCCCTAACGACCAACCAAACAAGCTGAATAAACAGCCTGAACATACTTGAGGAGGCAGTAATAGAAAACTAGGATGTTATAGAAGTGATACACAATTATCACGGCATAAGTTGAAGATCTCCTCGTGTGATTGCAATATTGAAGGAAATGAAGATTACTTGCGAAAACAAGAAGGATTTGTCAGGAACCTTATTCCCCAAGGTACCTAGTGTCTTGCCTTACAGTCGATTCCTTAGTCCCCAAGTAACTAATTCCTTATTCTCCAAGTACCTAGTGTCTTGCCTTACAGTCGATTCCTTAGTCCCCAAGTATCTCAAAGCCTATAAATAGGAGAAGAACAAAGAGAGAAAGGGTGCCTATTTTTGGAGTTCTTCTCCCACACTTGGGATGAGGAATCAAAAGAAAATTTCGTGTTCCTATTGGCACGAAGTCTTGTTCTTAAATAGCCGCCACCATTTATCGCTTTCTAGTTTATCTTTTCTTTGTTTATTTTATGCTTTATTCATTTCTAACATCGTTATTTTCCTTCGAACAGTTCTTGCATTTGAATTAATTCAATTTTCTTTTGCAATGTCTTTTACTTATTTCTTATTTATTCTTTCCATTAATATCATGTCTAGCTAAGCTTTTAGGTAAAGGTAAAAGCATGAACTAGGGTAATGAGAGTGCTAATTGAAGCATGTTGAATTAGGATCTTAATTAAATAGTAGATGTCGATCGTTCATCCACACGCACAAATAGGTTGTAAATCTGGAGACGAAACAACCTAAGGCTAGTTTGCATGTTCAGTATGTTAGTACTAAGTCTTTCGTACTTTAAATTGGAGTTTAGAGATAAATGTGTAACTATTGCATATGCTGCACTAACTGATAATTAAATTAAGTCACAATGGAAGTTGGGCTTAATGCGACGAAAGTGAAAGTGGGCGTTTGTCGGTGAAGTATAGCAATTATGTAGCGGCCCGGAGTTTTCATCCGGTCTTCGGTATGTTCTAAAGGTATTTTAGTAATTTGGTCGGGCCGTTAGGGCGTTTACATCTTTTCAGCTGTTAATATTCTTGGATGGTCAAATGTAGGGTTTGGTTGCCTTTTGGATGAGTTTAGGTATGGAGAGATGCAAAAATAAAATATAGGATTAAAAATGCATTAACTGGGATTCGAGCCGGGTGGCTTGGGAGATAGCGGTGTGGTCCTACCCGATAAAGGCTGCGAGTTGTTATTAATGCTCATTCATGATTATCTTGGTTTGCCTTGGTTTTTCTGGATTTAGGTGTGTTTGATTAAAAGAAAAGAAATAGGTTTTCTTTCCTCATTCCCAAAATCCCCTTGCTTAGTCAACCATCTTCTCCCAAGCCTTACGTGTCGTGTGCCTCCTCCCCGAGAAAGCCGTCGTCTCGTTCGTCGGGTAAGCATTCCTCGATCTCTCCTTCTCATCTTTTGGTCTTGTTCTTCTTTGGCGAGAGAAGGGGATGGTTAGGTTTGTTTTGTGTTTGATCGGCCCGGTAGCGGCGATCCTGCCATTCCGATCCTGTCGCGTCCACACCCGGCTGCGGCGCTCGTCCCCGCTGTTGCCTTATCGCCGCGTGCTCCGTCACATCGCGGCCCCGCCCGCCCATCGCGCGCGCCGCCTCGCTGCGGCGCCCGACGGTCGCATCGCGGCGGCAACCACTGTTTGCGTCTGCTTGCGGCGGCCGGCCGTTCGCTGCCGCGCCTAGTCGGACGCCAGCACGCCCGCGTCGCATCTCCTGTCCGAGCGCACCCTTGCGCCCTATTGGGTCTGCACCCTCAGCCACACGCACACGAAGCCCCTGCCACGTCTGCACGCCCAGCCGCCGCCTTATGCGCCCGGTGCGATTGCGACTGTCGTCGGCGTGCCGCCCCGTCGCGATGTGAGTTGCTCCCGATCGAGCCAAGTGTTGTTTATATTTTTATCTAAGGCCTATAGGTTGTGATATTTGTTGTTGTTTGTTAGGTTCCCGGTAGCTAGCTCAGGTTCGGTTGCAGCTTAGGATCTTCTTGTGTGTTGTTGCCTTCCAACCCAGGTAAGGATTTCTTACCGAAGTTGTGTGGGCCCTGCGATATTTTCTGTGATTGTTGATTGTATGTATGTCTATGTTTATCAGCATGTTAGTGGATAGGTGCTCTGTGCGAGATTAATGGCATGATTCTCGTGTTGTTTCTCATGTTAGTTCAGTGCTAGGTTGTTACGTTACGGCATGTTAGTTATCTGTTCTTGCTTCGTAGTATCATGCTAGGTTCATTGTTTCTGCTGAGCACGTATTAGAATGTTAGTTGTTATCTGTTTATAGCTTAGAGTTATGATAGGTAGCATCATCTAGGCGAGGATGCATAACGTAACTTGCATCCGTGGCAGGAACGTGCAAGGCAGTACTCCGTCCTTGATCCGTCGTTAGGGTTTAGCTAACCCCTCGACCAGTGCAATCTTGGGTGAGGGTGGCGGTATTAAATTCCCCAGCGGTCGGGGAATAGCGAGGCATTGCCTTGTCCTCGGCGATCGACCACGAACTTAGCGTGTTGCGGTAGCCTTGATTGCCACGATAGGGCAGGACCAGTTCTGGTGTAAGCCTACCACGGCGGTTTCTTAGCCTCAGTGCGGTGAGTGCGAGGATGACATAGTCATAATGCAGCCCAATTTTCATCCGGTCTTCGGGTATGCCCTAGGGGTATTTTGGTAATTTAGTCGGGCCGTTAGAGCGTTTATATCTTTGCGATTGTTAAAAATTCTTTGGATGGTCTTATGTAGGTTTTGAGGCTTTGTGGATGTGTTTGGGCATGAAATATGCAAAAGTAAAATTGGGAGTTATTTGTGTTGCAAATGGGATTGAACTCGGGTCTCTAGGAAACTGTTGGGATGCGTGCAGTTGAGCTAATGGGAGCTCTTGTTACTCTTTAAAGCGGCATGTCTTGGTTAGCCTTGGATCCTTGGAGTTACGGTGCATTTGATTAAAAGAAAAGAAAATAGGGTTTTTGGTGTTTCTTCTCCAAATCACCTTGCGCCCAAGCTATTCTCTCTCAAGCCCCAAGCGATCCCCATCTTCCAAGCATCCCAGTGGTTCGATCGTCATTAGGGTAAGTTTCATCGTTATCTTCTTCTTCTCCGATATGGGTTCTTCTTGGCGAGAGAGAAAAAAGGTGAGTGTGTGCTATGTTTGCGGTGGCGAGAGGAGAGCCCGGCCAGTAGGAGCAGTGCCGTCGCGGCCCGACAACGGCGCGCGGCGTCGTCGCCGCCAATGGCGGCCCGTCCACGCACTAGATCGCCCGGTAGAGCTCGCGCCATGCCAGCCGCCAAATGTCGCTCCCCGTCGCCGCTTCGCGCTCGCTTCGCTGTCGCGCCGCCGCATCGCTCTCGGCGCCCGATCCGCTTCGTCGCCCGTCGTGCACCTGTAGCGTCGGCGCCCGGTGCTACGTCGCGCGCGACTCTGCACCCAGCGCCGTGCAGCGCGCCCGGCCGCCTGAACCAGCGGCTCGGTGTCGTGCGGCCGTCTACATTCAGCGCGGCCCGTCTGTTCGTTTTATTATATTTAAGCCTATGGATTGTGATTATTGTTGTGTTTGTTAGGTTCTCGTTAGCTGGCTCGAAATCGATCATGACTTAGGATTCTTGTTTGTGGTGCCTCAGACCAAGATAAGGATTTCTTCACAGGAGTTGTGTTGGCCTGCGATATTATATGTGGTTGTTGTTTGTATGCTTGTTTGTGTTTATCAACATGTTTAGTGATAGGTGCTCTGTTCTGAATTCCCGACTGGCATGATTTCTTATGTTGTTTCTCATGTTAGTCCATGCTAGGTCGTTTCGTTCTGGCATGCTCGTATCTATTCTTGCTTCGTAATATCATGCTAGGTTAGTTGTATGTCTTTGAGACACGTATTGGATTGTTTGTTGTTGATGTTGTAGTTTAGAGTTCAGATAGGTAGCATCATCCGGGTCAGGATGCATAAAGTACCTTGCATCCACGGCAGGGACGTACGAGGCAGTACTCCGTCCTTGATCCCCCCTTAGGATTTAGCTAACCCTAACGGTAGGCCATTGTAAGAACCCGACCCAAAACATGGTCCTAAACCTGGGATCTTACTCAGCATGCAAGTTAAATATGATAACAAGCGGTTTAGAGCTTATACTTAAAAACCTTTCAAATCATATGAGAAGGGGGAGCCCTTAAAACATAACCAACAATTTTCATTTTAAACAATCCAACAAGTAAAACAACCTGGCCAGTGTTTAGTAAAATGTACAATACAATTTAAGCAACGTTTTAAACAATATTCCCCTAGGACTCCTGTCCATCTACATCTTTGAATAAACAATGCAATAATAAAAGGCAGTCACGGCGGTTCCCCATGATCAATCGGCTCCCTCAGCTAGCCCTCTGGTGTTGTCCCAAGTTACAGAAAGATAAATAAGGGTGAGTATAAACATACTCGGTAAGAATCTAGCAGAGTTTGTCACGATACATCGAGTCATCTAGCACCTCAACATGCAAGCAAGCGGCTATCAACACGGATCATAGCTCAACGAGCTCATAAAACAAGATGCGGAAACATCGGAGTCTCTTACTTAGGAATCATCGGAAGTCTCCTACTTAGGCCTAATGATTAGTTCTCATAACCAATCCGGGACATCTCAGGGTCTTTCTCCCTCGGCCAATTGATCGGCTCAAAAGCCAATCCCAATGGGTGTCCTCAAGGGCCTCTTACCCTCGCTAACAATGCGGACTATCGGGAAGTACCCATGATGCGGCTCTAAAGCGGAAGGAAGGCGGTGTACTCACGAACATTGGCCGGGAGCTCTCGGCAGGCTACTAGGCTTGGCGTGTCTTGCGCGCACCGCATGCTCTTTGCAGCCGGCGGCGTAAATCACGGGGCCTAAGGGCAAACTACAGCGGGCAGAATCGCATGCCTAAGACTCGGAAGCGGTGTCGCGAACCACGATGGTGCGAGGCCCTCGGCACTCATCATGCGGCTGTACCCGCAGGCACGAAGCTAAGAGGCAGGCCAAGGCGGGCTTGCACGTTGGCGGGGTTCGCTCTAGCGGAGCTACAAACTAGGCTTATGCCGATGTGGTAGCTACATCACATCATCGGTGCAGAGGAAGCAATGTCACGTTATGCCGCTCTACTCCGGCCGGTGGGGACAAAATGCGTTATGTCGCTCTCGACCCACGGATGATTACAAACCCTACTACTCTATCCAAGAATCACGAAGTAAATCAATGATTCTGGCTAGCAAGCAATGGCCAGACATCAATCACGTTTACCTGGCATGATACTACAACGAGCAGGAATCACAAGCATGTTGGAAGAACAAACCTAGCATGGCACAAACATGTAAAATCAACAAACATGCTAGCAGAGAGATCAAACAAAAGTGCCTATCACTATCATGCTCATAACAATCGGCAAACATACAAGGAACAATCGAGACATATCGCGAGAGTCCACACAACCACGGTATGAAATCCTTACAGGACAATGAGAAAATAATCACAAATCAACCAAGCAATCCTCGAGCCTCTAATCGAACCCAAACAACCTAAACATAAAATAAAGCGACCCAAATCAAATACATAAAGCAGCTCAAATAAATCCTAAGCGACCAACACATCGGGGCCCAACGAAGAAAAGACTCGGGAAATACCATCAGAAGCCACAAGGCTCGGGCCAACCCGACACCTATGGCGAAATTTGGCGCGAGAAAGCGGTAGTGGGCGGCGAGCCTGGCCGGCCCAGGCACGAGCGCGCGAGGCGGATGAGAAGCGCTTGAGCGCGAGTACCTGGCGGAAGAAAGCAAAGCGCGCGGCGCGGGCTAGAAGCTTCGGTGAGGCGGCGACACCAGCGCGGCTTAGCGAAGGATAGCGCCGCGGCGTAGCGTGGCGGCAGACCAGCGGCGGGCTCGGGGCGCTCGGGAAGGCACGGCGACCTCTGAGGCGGCGGCGACTTCGGCCGCGGAGGCGGCACAGGGCGATCACCGTCTGGGCTCAGGCGCGACCAGGCGAGCGGCGATCACGATCTGGACTCAGCGCGACCAAGGCAAACACGAAGATGGCTTTGGCGTCACGATCTGGGCTCGGCGCGACTAGAGGCGAGCGGCGGCGGCGATCGAGGGCTTGGGTGGCTCCGCCGCAGCGGCATGGGTGGTGGGCGGCTGGAAGCGGCGCGGCTAAAATTTGGACGATGCGCATCGCATCAGGCGCACTGAGGTGAGCGATCTGGGCGTGCAGTGCGGCGTGGTGGCGAGGGCTATCTTTGGGTGAAGCGATCGATGCGATGCGGCCGGTGGTGCGGCAGGCATGGGTGGGTGGCTAGGGTTGGAGTCTTCTTGGTGGTCGGCTAGGAGAGAGAGAGAGAGAGAGAGATTGCAAAACAAGGGAAAGGGATTTTCTTGATTTTCTTCCCTTTTCCTAATTTAAACAAGTCTTAAAGTCCTTAAATCCCATTTCGGCTTCCTCCTTGAGACCGGTGAAACAACCTTTTCCAAACAATAACTCTCACTTAAACAAACTCCCAAATCATCTCTAAGGGCACAGGCTCGAATCCCAGGAAACACCCAAACAACGATCACTTTGCCCAAAACCCAAATCTGGCGAACTCCCAAGCGAATACCCCAAACATCTCGGGACTCATGACCACCAACATACAAGCCTCAACAAAGCGGAGGCTGCCTCGAAGCCACTGAAAATCCACAAATCCTGCCGGGAGCAAAAGACCAAAATACCCTAAGGGTCAAAGCAGCTCTAACGGCCCATGAACCCTTTGAATACGAGCAGGAAGCACCTCGAAGCTGGAATGAAAAGCGGGCGTTACAATACTCCCTCCTTTTAAGACTTTCGTCCTTGAAAGTCCTAAAGCAAGCTTGACTCTATAAATACTCCCTTGATTCTTAGCCAAGCTGAACTTCTCGGCTAAAACAACACTAGCCCTCCTCACGATAACCAAACCCTCTTGGGTTCTCAAGGCTCAAAGCCACAAAGCTCTCGATGCCACATACTATCTCAACAAAGAGGCGAGGAACACAAAACTTGCCTCTTTGTCAAAGGCGGGGCAAAGCTAACCTTTGCTCCAATCCGCTCAAGGATCTCAAAAAGCCCTACAAATTTGGGGCTCGGCTAAAACCCCACTAAACCAACACGGAACACCTCTCAAGGTGTTACTCTCAAACAAAGCCCAGCGGTGGGCACAAGCTCCAAAACTCAACGCCACGCCTTTGGCGTAACTTCTCTGAATGCCCCTGGCGTGGTAACAAGCGCCTCAACACAGCATGGTGGCCAAACAAGCTGAACCTCTCGGGTTCGAGAAACCAAACGGCCTACTCTTTTTCACAAGAGACCGGTGAACCACAAGGCTTGCCTAAAGCCTTAACGAAAAACAATCGAACCACCAAGTGGCGATTGATCCAAAAGGCAAACTTTTCCCACTAGCACAAATTTGAAACTTGACTCACGGCCAAACCTAAATGGCCAAAAACCGAGCCTGAGGCTCCACTCGGCCAAGCCAACAAGCTGGAGCCTCAGCGGCCGAACACAAACTTTTCCATGCAAACCTACTGGCTTGGCCAAAAAGAACATTGCCGAGGCAAGAAACACCCAACATTCCTCTCATGGAAAATCTCGGCGCAAGGACCAAACCCTCACGGGGCTACTGCCAACACACAGCGGCAGGAAAGCGGCCCAAAGGCTAACCAACCAATGCCACGGCACCTGCTGTGCCAACACACTCAAGCGAGGCTCGGCTATTCGCCAGCTGCGAAAGCTCAACAACTAGAAACAAAGCGAGAAGGCCTTGCTCGTGAAACTCAACTCAAGCTCAACTCTAAAGCTGGTGGCCACCAGCTCTTGCGAGGACAAACAACTTTTAAGCTTGCTAACAACACAATGCGGGGACCCTCTCATTTGGGCTAACCAGCTGCGCTACAGCGATCAACTACACAACTCGGGAGCTCTGGCGACTCCTCAGCGAGAGCGATTTCCCGGCAAGCAAAACTCTAAAGGCGGCGGCGAACATCACACACGCTCGTGACTTGCTCCAACCAAGGGCAACATCAACCTACTCTCTTGGAAGCAACACCCAGGAAACTCAAGCCAGTTGGACCACCAATCGAGAACTAGCCGAACTTACTCAACCCGCGGGGAGAATCAACTCCCAAAACAACGATCTAGAGAGCGAATCCTCGGGGCAGCGTCCTGCTGGCTCGAAGCAGAGCAAGCTCTTGAAACATCAAGAGAACCAAATCTTAGTCAACACCAGGCACCAACTAACCTCCAAAACCAAACAAGCACTAGCTTGCTGGGCGCCAAATCTGCAAGCAACTCACCCAGGAACAACTTGCACGGGTCTGGCGAGCTGCGGGAGGCTCTCCACAACTAGAGATCCTCGATCACCCTCAGAGCACACCACGGTCGACAGCGATCTAACAAACAACCGAAGCTCTGCGGGCACAACCTTCTCGACATCTCAACTATCTTTGGCCAACTCAACTTGGAAATCAAGGGGCGGAAAGCGCTACGAGGCGTCATCCTCCTACTCAAAGCAACAACCTCAACACATACGCCAAGGTAAGGATCGAACGACTTTCTTAGCCAAAGCGATCGAAGCTGCGCGACTTGCCCTCTTGCCCTTGTTAGGTCCCAGCTGAAGTCTAACGAGGGCAAGGACCAACTAGCAAAACTTGTAACCAACGGCCGACGACGAGCACGGCATCCTTACGGCCAAAGCTAGGGCACTTGCCGAGAACTAAAGCCTTGACACCTCAAAGGCGACCTTTGGGTCCTCAACACGAACCTCTCGTGGTTTTCCAAACATAAACCACGGGCGAGCTACGCAAAAAGTGCTGGGGTGTGCGGCTCCAACTTGATCTCTTAAGATCCAAAGCCAACAAGGGCTCTCACGGGGCAACTTTTGCCTCTAAGCGAGCCACAACAAACAAAGAACAGCGAGAGTTCAAACCCACTCGGGGCCAACTCACCACGAAAAGCCACATTGGCCAACTTACTCTTACAAGCGCAAAACCACACCAAGCTAACATTCCTCAAAACAATGTGCTCACTAAGCGCTCATGACCATCCACTCATGGCTCTAACCTTTGGATCAACCACGCATCCACGATGCCAGCACTAACCATACTAGGGCAGCTCAAAGGGTGGCGAATCATGCTACCATCAAAGGTGGCTCACGGGCTCACAACACGGGCGCGAGAACTTCGAATGCGCTCAGCTCTAACGACCTAAAGCATCCTTTACACCCAACTCTCGAGGAGATCTGAGAGCGACTTCTACTTTCCCTCGAAAACCTCAAACTTGTAGTCCTCGACTACCAGAAGAGCTAGATCTCTTAAGCAACCCAAGCAGGTGCAACCTCGGGAAAGGGTACAAGACAAGCGGGGATGCTATACTCTGGGCGACCATGGAACCACTGCACCAAAGTGCCAAGCGGCACGAAACTAGGCCTCCTCTCAAAGCTTGGTGCCAGCGGGCACTACATCCATTACAACACGAATCAGCCTCAAGCAGGCTTTATGCCCCTCTCGAGAATAGGAAAGTCACTCTCCAAGTGGCGGGGCAATGGCACTCGGCCACGAGGAGTCAAACACTCGGCGGCCCTAATCTCGGCATCTCGACCAGCGAGACTTGCCACGGCCTACTCACGCATCCCACTCGATGCTCAACAAAAGCTCGAGGCCAACTCCTCGGGTGGCAACAACATTTCCACACTACACCTAGCTCACGAGGTACAAGAAAGCCAGGTTTGCAAAACAACGGCCGGGGCTTGCAAGGGGGCATAGATGTCTCTACATACGCCTCAAGCCACTAACACGGCAACTTGCCAATCAATCAGGCGGTGGTGGAGACTGCGCTAGTCCCACCTCTCTCAAGGACTACCACCACCAAGCTGCGGAACCAACGGCACGAGGGCGGCTCACCTCGGCCTCACGAGCAATGGGGCATCCCAACACCACGGATGCTAAACTCAAACACTGGCCAGCGCTTTACTACTAGCGGTAGGACTTTCTAATACATCAAGCTCTCTGAGGCATCCACTTGCCAAGCCCAGGCGCTCCATCAACGCCAACAAACTCAAGCTGCATAAACTCTTTGATCAAGCCCTCCCGGGAACCTCAGGGACTCACGAGAAACTCGGGGGAAAATCTTTGAAACAAACTCATCCATTTGGGCTATCTATGCCGGGACTCCTCGCTCTGGCGCTTCTAAAAGCTGCGCACAGGTCTTTCCTCTCGATAGCTAAAGACACGCCATCAAATCTCACATGGGTTGGGCACACTCTGCTCAGGAGTCATACTGCGAGGCGAGCTAGCCTCTACCCCCTCCTCTAGGCAACTTAAGCGCGGGGCCAACTTTGGCCAGCGGGCTAAACAACCCTAGGGCCGCGGCCTCAGCATCAACAAGATCGGTCCAACTCCTCGGTCGGACATGCCAAGCGTCTGCTCCTCTGAGGTGCAATCAACATGCGGCGATCTGCACTGAGGCACCTCCACCCTCTCACTGGGGAGAAACCAACAACTAGGCCACAAATGGCCTGTGAGAGTCTAATCTCTGCCTCCCTCTGAGGTCGATCGACCTGCTTGGCGATGCTGCTGGCACAACAAAGCGGCAGCCCCTGCGGGGGCTCTCTTTGCTCATCAAACTACTGCGCTGCTGAGAAAAGTTGGCATGATGGCTCTCTAAGCCCAAACCAACAGCGAGTCGGAACACGCTCGTCTCAAGCTCCACAACTCTACACATGCATAAAAGCTAGAAGAAAAGTATTGTAAATTCTTACCTTAACTTAATTGAACTCGGACAAACCAGCGGCGGTGTGGAGTCTTTGATGATCATGGGAACAACAACCTACAAAGCGGGTTAGTCTACGAGAATCTATGACTCTGTGCTCGATACCAAGCTGTAAGAAACCCGACCCAAAACATGGTCTAAACACAGGATCTTACTCGACGCATGCAAGTTAAATATGATAACAAGCGGTTTAGAGCTTATACTTAAAAACCTTTCAAATCATATGAGAAGGGAGGCCCTTAAAACATAACCAACAATTTTCATTTTAAACAATCCAACAAGTAAAACAACTTTGGCGGTGTTTAGTAAAATGTACAATACAATTTAAGCAACGTTTTAAACAATATTCCCCTAGGACTCTGTCCATCTACATCTTTGAATAAACAATGCAATAATAAAAGGCAGTCTTGGCGGTTCCCCATGATCAATCGGCTCCCTCGCTAGCCCTCACGGTGTTGTCCCAAGTTACGAAAGATAAATAAGGGTGAGTATAAACATACTCGGTAAGAATCCCCTAGCAGGAATTTGTCACGATACATCGGTCATCTAGCACCTCAACATGCAAGCAAGCGGCTATCAACCACAGATCATAGCTCAGCGAGCTCATAAAACAAGATCACGGAAACATCGAGAAGTCTCTTGCTTAGGAATCATCGGAAGTCTCCTACTTCAGGCCTAATGATTGGTTCTCATAACCAATCCGGGACATCTCACGAGGTCTTTCTCCTCGGCCAATTGATCGACTCAAAGCCAATCCCAATGGGTGTCCTCAAGGGCCTCTTACCCTCGCTAACAATGCGGACTATCGGGGAGTACTTGATCGGCTCTAAAGCGGAAAGGCGGTGTACTCACGAACATTGGCAGGGAGCTCTCGGCAGGCTACTACTTGGCGTGTCTTGCGCACACCGCATGCTCTTACGCAGCCGGCGTAAATCACGGGGCCTAAGGGCAAACTCTACAGCGGGCAGTGCGCATGCCTAAGACTTCGGAAGCGGTGTCCTTTGAACACGGTGGTGCGAGGCCCTCGGCACTCATCTGCATGCGACTGTACCACCCGACACGAAGCTAAGCGGCCAAGCGAGGCTTGCACGTTGGCGGGAGTTCGCTTTGCGAGGGCTACAAACTAGGCTTATGCCGATGTGGTAGCTACATCCACATCGGTTTCAGGGGAAGCAATGTGCGTTATGCTTCGCTCTACTCCCGCCGGTGGGGACAAAGTGCGTTATGTTAGCTCTCGACCTGCGGATGATGACAAACCCTACTACTCTATCCAAGAATCTGGAGGTAAATCAATGAATCTGGCTGCAAGCAATGGCCGAGCATCAATCACGTTTACCTAGCATGATACTACAACGAGCAGGAATCACAAGCATCTTTGGAAGAACAAACCTAGCATGGCACTAACATGTAAAATCAACAAACATGCTAGCAAGAGAGATCAAACAAAGCTGCCTATCACTATCATGCTCATAACAATCGGCAAACATACAAGGCACAATCGAGACATATCTTTGAGGGTCCACACAACCACGGTAAGAAATCCTTACGGGACAAGCGAGAAAATAATCACAAATCAACCAAGCAATCCTCGAGCCTCTAATCGAACCCAAACAACCTAAACATAAAATAAAGCGACCCAAATCAAATACATAAAGCAGCTCAAATAAATCCCTAAGCAGACCAACACGCCGGGGCCCACGAAGAAAAGACTCGGGAAATACCATCAGAAGCCACAAGGCTCGGGACCCAACCGACACCACTAGCAGGCGGTGGTAGCGCGGCAGTGGTGGTGGCCCAGGCTGAGCAGCTGAGCACCAGGAAGCGCGAGGCGGCCGGCGCGCGTTGTACGAAGTATGGCGAAGGGGAGGAAACAAAGCGCCGCATGGCGCGGGCTGCTCAGCTTCGGTGGCGGCGACACCGCAGCGCGGCTTAGCGAGAGGATGGCGCGCGCAGGCGCGGCGAAGGCAGCAGACGGCAGCAGGCTCGAGGCGCTCGGGAAGGCCACGACGACCTCTGAGGCGGCGACTTCGGCGCGAGGCGGCACAGGCGATGCCGATCTGGGCTCAGCGCGACCAAAGCGGCGATGAGATCTGGACTAAAGCGCGACCAAAGCGACCTGAAAGATGGCACGAAGCGTCTGAATCTGGGCTCGCGCGCGACTAGCGGCGGCGGCGATCGAGTGGCCCAGGGTGGCTCGACGCAGGCGGCGGCATGGGTGGTGGCGGCTGGGCGAGGCGCGGCTAGAAGGCTCAGGCGATACAGCGCTTGTCTGAGGCGCCCTGGTGGGCGTCACGGGGGTGTCAGTGCGGCGTGGTAGGCGGGGCTATCTTTGGTGGTGATCACGATGCGGCCGAGGGGTGGTGCGGTTAGGGCATGGTGGGTGGCTAGGGTTGGGTCTTCTTGGTGGTCGGCTAGGAGAGAGAGAGAGAGAGAGAGAGATTGCAAAACAAGGGAAAGGGATTTTCTTGATTTTCTTCCTTTTTCCTAATTTAAACAAGTCTTAAAGTCCTTAAATCCCATTTCAGGCTTCCTCCTTGAGACAATTTGAAGCAACCTTTCCAAACAATAACTCTCACTTAAACAAACTCCCAAATCATCTCTAAGGGCACAGGCTCGAATCCCAAAGGAAACACCCAAACAACGTCGGTTTGCCCAAAACCCAAATCACTGGCAAGAACTCCCAAGCGAATACCCCAAACATCTCGGGACTCATGACCACCAACATACAAGCCTCAACAAAGCAGGAGGCTGCCTCGAAGCCACGAAAATCCACAAATCACAGAGGCAAAAAGACCAAAAATACCCTAAGGGTCAAAGCAGCTCTAGCATTGGCCCAGGCAGAACCACTTAGAATGCGAGGCAGGAAGCACCTCGAGAAGCTGGAATAGAAAAGCGGGCCGTTCTGACCATGCAATCTTGGGTGAGGGGTGGCGGGTGTGAAATGCCCCAACGATTGGGATGATGACATGGCATTGCCTTGTCCCAGCGATCGGCTGCGTCCTCGGCGTGTTCGGCGGTGCCATGATTGCCACTGTTAGGGTAAGGGCGGCTTCACGGTGTAAGCCTACCACGGCCGGTTTCTTAGCCTCGAGTGCGGTGGTTCATCTTGCGACATAGTTCACGGGTCAGTCTCACACCCCTATGTCGGTGACTCCGATCGAGATTTAGTTAGGCATGGTGGCCCGGACACAGGCGACTTGCCACTTGACGGCGGCACCCCACGGTTTGCGATAGCATGCGGTGCGGCGCATCACGCTCATTATAAGCGCCGGTGGAAGCTCCTCGGGATTGTGAGCGGTGCACCTTTACGTGTCGGCGATGAAGCAGTGGCGAGACTTGTTTTCGTATAGGATCGTATCATGAAGTGGATTGTTCGAGTAAGACCACGAGATGGCATCGAAGTTTATGTGTGGATTTAAGCTATGTGCTCTCTTACGTGTTTATATTCATAGCTTGCATACCGTTACGCTAGATGACCATGTATATCGTATTGTACCGGTTGGGGATTCTTCTTGAGTAATTCGTTACTCACCCTTATTTTGTGGTTTTCCACCAGGTAACCAAGGTGCGAGCGAGGATGGGTGAAGGAAAAGTTGTGATCATGAAAACCATCTGTTGAACTCACGAATTGTATCTATGATTCTTTATGTCTTATTTTTCCCTCTGAATGCATGTAGTTGGGCACGGAACCCTAGGTTGTTTTTTTGAATGCTTTTTGGGATTCTAGCACTATTGTAATTGTTGGATGTTTTGAACTTTTTAAATAAATCTACGATCGAGTAAGTTTTGGAAATGTATTTGTCTTGGAGCAGTGCTTGGAAAGCAGGGGCGAGGTTTGAGGAATTTATGTTGACTTTTAAATGGATGTTATATGTTTTTAGTTTTTACTTAGAATCTGAAACACCATTCTTGCATATTGACTTTAGTTTTGAATGCATGCATTGAGGTAAAGACCTATTTTAGGACCCCATTGGGTGGGTCTCTACACATAATATCACAGTCTCACACCACTATGTTCGGTGACAACGATCGAGAGATTCTTTTAGGCATGCGTCTTGAACGAGGCGGCATGCCTAGACCCAACACCTCCTTGGTTTTGCGGCAACATGCGGTGCGCGCCGCGCTCATTCACGATGCCGGTGGAGAGCTCCTCGGGATCTTGAGTTGATTGCACCTTTCCTATCGGTTTGTAGTAGGAAAGTTGAGGCGAGATTAGTTTCTCGTAGAAGTGCTCGAGGCGTGTTGTAGTTTCACGGAGTAAGATCGTAGATATGGCATCCGTGGTTTATGTATGGATAAAAGTGATGTGCTCTCTTACGTGTGTTTAATTCACCAAGCTTGCATACTTTTTGCTAGATGACCGAGTTATATCGTATTGTACCCGGTTGAGGGATTCTTATTGAGTAATTCGTTACTCACCCTTATTTAATAGTTTTCCACATGTTACCAAGTGCGAGACAAGATGGTGAAGGAGGAAGGCTGCGATAATGGAAACCCGTTGTTTAAAAACTACGAGTTTATGTTTTATGTTTTTGTTGTCCTCACAGATGCATGTAATTGGGCACGGAGCCCTTAGGGCGTATTCGATTGTTTCGGATTACGCAAAATCTTGACATTGTAAAGCTATTTTAGATTTTGAATGTTTGAATAAATCTACGATCGGAGTATGTTTTAAACTACTTTTAGCTTAGAGCAGTGCTTGGAAAGCGAGGGGCGAGTTCGGGACATTTATATTTGATTTATGAATGGATGTTTACAAGTTTTAGTTTTCATTGAATCACGGAAAGCGATCTTGCATATTGTTTTTAAGTTTTAAAGCATGCATTGAGGTAAAAGACTAATTTAGGACCTCTTTGGGTTGGGTCTTTACAAATTACTACTTACCATAATTTACCTAGGAAATGCTAAACACTTCCCATAACCTTTTACATGAGCCTTACTTAGTTAATTTCACATTTTAGTTTTACTTAGCATTTAGACATAAAAAAAAAAAAAAAAAAAAATCCCAAACCCATTTGTTTTACTTTCTGCCACGACTCTTAGATTAATTCACTAATTATAGACATCAATTCTTGTAGAAAAGCGATAAAATATAAATACTTATCACTTCTTTGCACTTCGACCATGTATACTTGCATAAATGCAATTCTAAAGCGTATGTGATAACTTTCAAATAGAGCACATTTTAGGCTATTCTATTCTGCATTATATTAAGGTTCAAGGGAAATAAATAGGCTATAATATGTAAGTTGCGAATGAAAACTACTAAAAAATCGCATGCATTCATGAATTAGCATCGGAAGCACAATTTCGCGATTTTAGCATAAATATTGAATAAATTGTGCTAAATTAATCACGAAATGCAAGAAATGTGAAGCTTGAGCGCGAGAAAGGAAAAATGTTGTGACGGTGACAAGCGACCTGATGGTGGCAATCCATAATGCAAACACATTCGAAGAATCACGCCAATAAGAAAATAATAGCAAATCGGTCAAGTAATTAAGTTGGCGTCAATCAAATAAATTTAATGAGATATCAAAAGATCCTACATTAATGAAGATTTTAGAGTTCACTAAACTTCATCTCTATAAATAGCAAGAGGGAAGCCGAGGTTTGATGAAATTTGAGTCGGTTGGCAAAAAGCCAATCTTAAGGAAAGCCA